>SSNR01000021.1:2070462-2148372 GCA_006937965.1 Callopanchax toddi | reverse complement strand
CCCCCCCCCCCCCCCCCCCGCCTCCTAAACTTGATCCCCACCAATATGGGTACCATGCAGATCTGCTGAACGCCACTATATACAGGTCAGGATGCCATTTATCGATTTTAGCTCTGCATTCTTTACCATCACTCCACAGCAACTCGGAGAACCTGGACACTTTCGGCTTCAACACCCCACTCTGCAACTGGATCTCCTTACAGACAGGCCAGTCAGTGAAAACCCCCAGGGCTGTGTGCTCAGTCCGCACCTGTTCACTCTGACGTATGACTGTACTCCAGATTTGCTTAAACTACATCAAGTTTGCAGATGACCCCACACTGGTCAGTCTCATAATGATCATGACATCATACAGACAGGAGGTGGAGCAGTTAATCAGGTGGTATGGCAACAACAACCTCTCTCTAAATGTTGAAAAAACCAAAAGAGATGATCTCAGACTTCAGGAGGGGTTATGATCACCCCCTGCTGACCATCAATGGTAATGCCATTAAAAGAGACTGGACAAGAAACTGCAGAGAAAGCCATTGGTCCCTCACTCAGTGTGTGTGTATGAAGTGGTCCAGTCGGAGTCTAGACCAGAACCTGACAAACACTGTGGTGGAACCCTAAGAGAGCTGAATGTCTAAACCTCAAGAAGACTGGATCAGAACCAGGTGAGATGGATGAGGAGTTCTGCTGATGAAGGCTTTCACAAACTGCTTCTGCATTTTGTTTTTGTCTAAAATGCAACTAAAATCCAACAAGGAGCCAATCAAATATTTATTTACTGATAAACTCAATAAAAGTGTTCCATTTATGATTGACGCACCTGATCAGGGTCTCATTTAGTTCACAGAAGTAGTACTAGTCTGATAGACTTCATGAAAAAAAAACATCCAACACAATCTGGTTCAATACTCGATTTATTCTCAACAATTAAAGTCAGAAAACAGACATCAATCACATCCAACATCACCGATTTCATTAGTGTGACCTTTATTTTAGAAAGCCTGTTTTTATTCATCAAGTTTCAAGAAAATCTGTTGCACAATTATCTAAAACGTAGCAGCAAAATATAATTTAGGAGAAATTGATTTATAAAACAGTTACACAACTGGTCATTTTCACTCAGTTTGAGGAGTTAAATTCTAGATGATTTAGTTTTTAATTCTGTTATTTTTACTTAACATTCTATTCATTGCATCTTTGATCTGATTCTATATGAAAATAAATTGCATAGTTTATTGGTTTTGATAACTTCATGAAGTTTCAACTTTATTCTGGAAATTCCATTTAGCCTTTTCTCAACATTCTGACTTTGATTCCTCCTCCTTGTATTATTTCTTCTCACAGGCCCTGATACACCATCATAATGAAGCATCAGCAATGGAATGTTTGATGTAAAAACATAAAAGTTTTCCTTTTTTAAACAACTTAACTCCAGAAAGATTTTGTATAATGGAATTTGATTACCTCAGTCATAAAATTCACTGACAACATTACAATTTTATTCCTCCAACCAGTCAGCAGGAGGCAAAACTTGGTCACTTAAATGACAGGAAAATGAAGTAATAATATTCTAGTTATTTAGATGAAACATTCTTCATTCATTTAAGCATTTAAAACACTAAAACTGTACATTAAAAACAGCTTTATTCAAGATAAATGAGTGAACTAACCACTAATGTAAAGGAGCAGTCCTCCTAATTTAAATGTGATGCTCATCTGCACTAAAAATGAAAAAACACTGTTTTGGTGTTTAATTCTTGATTTGATAAAAAAATTATTGGCAAACAGAAAAGAAAAAGAGCAGGGATGAAATACATTTTAAAATCTGCTGCATTACAGACAAAATATTAACATTTAATGAAAACCTTTTGTTTCCTGTGCTCCACCTACGCAAAACAACCCAGAAACACTGAATCATAAAACCTCCAGCAGAACCTGAGAAGCTCAGATTTATATGAAAAAATGTTTGAAATCAACTACACTTAGTGCAGAAAGTGAGTTAGTGCAGAAAGTGAGTTAGTGATTGGTTGATTATTTCTTTGTTGTATTGATGGTAATAAATGTGATTTTTGCTTTAATACGAGGTGGTACAGGTCAGGATCGTATCTGTGGAACAGCTAAAACGTTCTCCTGTTGGTATCAGTCCTTGTGAGCTTCAGGTGATGCCAGGTGTGTTCCCATCACCTGATTGGCTCCTTGGCTCTTGGATACCTCGGGCTGCTGTATGTGACGGGATCACCTTCTAAGTCACTAAGGTGACCATAGATGTGTGATCCTTACAAATCCTACCTCCTAGTAAAGGTGACCAATCAGGCTTTCCAGTGATGTCAGATTTATTGCAAAAAACTCATCGATACAACAATGAAATAAACTAAAAAAAAAAAAAAAAAGGATTTGTGCCAAATTTACAGTATTTACTAGTGTGATCGACAAAAGTGGTTTTAGAGGAATATTTAGATCAGTTGAGGACCACTAGTGACATCCCTCAAAGTGGGCGGAGTCTCCAGAAACAGGAAGTAGTCCTCCAGAGACACTGCTGCAGATCACTGACAATTAGCAGCTAACTTCCAGGCTTTTAATAGATAAAATAGTTTGATTAATTAATGATTGCTTAATAATCAAAATCTTTGTGCAACAGATCAATAATATCTGTATTAAATTCCTGGATATTCATTTTAACCGTTTAATACGGGAATAAGAAAATCAGCGTTTTACATCTTAAATTATAGATATATTTAATGTATTATCAGCCATCTCTGGTATGTGCTGTGTGTCAATTGTGTGAATGACATGATCGTTTTTGTAATTGCCATTTTTTAATTTTTGCACTACAATAATATCTGGTGTGCACATTCCCACAAGCTGCTTTATGTACATGAACACCACCCTGCTGAAATTAGCGTTATAGGGTAAAATCTGGTATGTATATGCACCGTCCCTAATTCAAAGGCCATCCATCCGTCCGTCTCACTAATCTGCAGCAGTGTCTCTCCAGATCTTCCATAGATAAACTGACAGAACAACTTTAAAATGACCCAAACGTCCCTTTAAAACAGGAAACCGATTGAGAGAAATAAAGTCACCATTCTGTGGGCGAGGCAGTGAGGAGACACACCGACCAGGGCAGGTGAAGTCTGCTCTTTGTTAATAAAATGCTCTTTGCCCGTTTTAAAAAAGTGAAAACAGTGAAACGTCACTTCTGTCCATCACTTCTACTAAACAATGTGCCCACTAACAGGAACACAGCCACTCACTTCCTGAACAAATAATCTGGATTTTATTTACAGAACATGGTCTCTCCATGCTGTAATCTGACCTCTTACTGGGTGTTTTTATTTTAACGCTGCAGTAGAATCCAGAACATTTAAATGCAACGGATCAGAAATTCTCTGTGGCAGTTGAATCTTTCTCCACGGAGTCATAGTGATCTTCATCAAGCTGCTCCGACTCCACCTCATCTTCATCGGAAAGGGGCGGTTTAGCTGGAGCCTCGACCACCGGCTCGCTGGGCGGATCTCTACTGGAGAGGAGAGAAAATAATCAGAAAAAACATTTCACTGTAACAGTCTTCAATGTGCAGCATGCAAACCTTTTAAATAAGTTCAGAAAAAGCCAAAAAGGTAAAAAAAAAAAAAAGATGTTTTTACAAACAGCAGCTGAAAATAAAAGTCTGAGTCATGCAAAAGAAACAGATGATGCAGAGAGGGCGGTGAAAACATCCCAGTCAGCTGACAAGGTCAGAATTTACATCACTAAACAAGCAGTGATGGAAAAAACACCAAAAGCCACACAAGTCCAAAAACATGCTGGTGAAACACTGATGAAAGAAGAGAAGTGGATTCTTTCACTTCACTTACGATGGATTTGGTTCACTCAGAACCGAGCGTAATCTGGCCCTGTTCTGGAAGCAGAGACAGTCCGAGTTCGTCAGGTTCAAACACAAAGACACACTGATATAACAAAGACACACTGATATAACAAAGACACACTAACACAAGGAGACACCAATATAACAGAGAGAAGAGTCTAGAATACACACTATGATTTTTTAGAAAACTATTAACACAAATGGTCAGATTTAAAAGGAGAAAAACAAAATCATGACTGAGATGACCGAAAGCCTCCAGTTACAACTTCCTGTTTGTCTCCTGCTTTTCTGACATTAAGCATCTGATCAGGCTCAACATCTACCCCATTTACAGATGCAACCATTTTTAAGGTTTTTCCAACTCACCTTCAAGTCCTGAACACTTCACAAGAAACAAGTTTTTTAGTTTTTATAACTCGACGCGACAGAAACGAGAACAAAATTAGTTCTGGCCACAACGTTTTAAGCTTTAAACTCAAACCAGACAGAGGTTGTGGTTTTTGGACCCAGGCCCCTCAGATATAAGCTGTAGTGTTTCAGTCCCTCTGGATGGACTAACTTGTCCTCCAGGCACCTTAATCTGGACCAGGATTTGTCCTTTACTGCTCAGATAAAACATGAGGACTGCTTCATCCCACCTGTGTAATTTAACTAGAATTAGAAACATCCTGATCCAAAGCGATGCAGAGAAACTCATTCATTACTTCCAGATTTGATTCCTGCAGTTCTCTATGATCAGGGTGATCTAAACGTTCTCTATGAGCCTCCAGCTGATCCAGATGCAGTTCTGATGAGAGTAAAGAGGAGAGATCAGATTTCTATCTAGATGATGTCGAGAACAAAACTGCAAGAACTCATTTCCTGGCTCTTGCAGAGTATGTACAGGCCTGAACCCAATTCAAGTCATACTAAAGTTTACTGGCTATGATTTAAATTTGATAAAGAAGAGGAAAAATGTAAAAAAAAAAAAAAAAAAGTCTTTAGATTCTCCAGAATGATATTAGATTCAGTCATTTACTTGTTTTCATCAATATTCTGTCTGATCTGACTAAAGCTCCTCTCAGGTCAAAGTTTAGTGTCATCTCATCGTTTTGAGTCTTTTTATAAAAAGGTGAAATATAAACAAATCTAAAAAAAAAACTATAAAGGAAGTCTATTCTACCAACCAAATATAGGAAAATAAATACAGAAAATATCAGTTTTACTATTATTTAAAGTATAAAGAGCCATTTAGAGAATATTGTCCTGTGTTGATTTTTTCCTCAACTCTTAGATGATAAATATGTGTGCATTTCTAATACTAGAAAAACAGTTTAACCCTTTAACTTCCACAGAAACGCAATGAATTGTATTTGAGGCAATGAGGCTTATAATGTAAATCAGTAATAATAATGAAATGTTTAACCTTTTATTCAAATTTTTTTTAAAGAATTTATTGAATTTAGTAGTTTTTTCCGCCCCAGTTTAGTTCAGTGCACGTTTCAAAATGTGGTGAATAAAGCCGGTCAAAGGTTCAGTCTGCAGAGGCCACCAGTCAAACTCAGTAATGATCCTGTCTTCAAATGATTGTGACTATTTATTGAGTTCTGCACAGTTAAACACACATATTAGAGCTCTACAAGCAATTCAATTATAAAACTAATTAAAAAAGAACCCAGAAAACCCAAAAACCACGCAGGCAGTTTCACTAACGGGTTTTAAAACGATGCACAAAAGCAGGCAGACACTGGATTAAAAGAGTGAGAACGCTGTGACACACACGCACAGTTGAGTTGAGGAGGTACCTTAGCTAGCAGCAGCAGGAGGAGGAGGAGCAGGTCAGTGTGAGCGGCAGGTCGAGGCAGGTGGGTGGCAGTGCACAGATTACAGAACACACACACGGTACATGCAACAAGGCCGGTCTCTGATGCAGAAATGAGACGCGACATCAAATGTGGGAGAGGAGCTGCTGGTTAATGTGTTAAAGTGACAGGATGATCGCCAGTTTGTCGCTTTAAATTAGAACAATCATTCTGCTGTTAGGAGGCGGCGAAGAGGCAGACAGGAAAATGATTACATTTAAAACGTCTCGGCTCAAAATCTAAAACTTCACCAGGATTTTGCTTCTTTACGAGCTTCATTCTTGCAAAACTAAACCAAATAAGGAGAAGAAAACTGCAGATAAAAAGTATTTAACAAAATAAAAGCCTCCAAGAAAAAAATAGAATAAAAATAATCAAAGGCTTCATTCTTTCTAACCCTCTTGGGATAGAAAAGCCTTCTAGAAAAACAACAGAAACACAAAAAGTGTCCATGTGAATAAAATTTATTTTATACTCTTTATAGTAGAAATTCACCATACATTTGAGGTCAATATTCTTACATTTTTGCTGCCCCTCAAAGCATGCATATTCATAAAATCTCTGTACAGGATCTTCATTCTTTCACATGAAAACTCAACGCACAAATCAGTGAGGGGGAGGAGTCAACTGGCCACAGGTGATTGGTGTGCTATCCGTCATACCTTGGGACTATTTTAGTGGAGAAAGAAGAAACACTGGCAGCTTCCAGTCGTTTGCGCTCGACTTTTTTGTCTAAATTCATTCAAACAAATGAAGAAAGAAAGAAGGCGGGTTGGCAAAGCTGAGGGAAGGACGGCTGTTAGGTCACAAAGAGAAGAGAGCAGAGACAGCAGACATGGGACAAAGGATCATGGGACCCAGAATAGATCAGTTTAAATGTTAATGTTTCTGTAGAGCAGCAAACATGAAAAGTTTTATAAAACTTTAGGGTTTAGATGCAAATGAAAACCGTTTCCTGTTGGATCAGTTAGCGATCACTAGGTTACCATAGAGACCTGCATCCTGTTTAGTTCAGAATCAGACAAAAACACCTTTATATCAAACATGATGCTTTTTGGACTTCTGTCGAATTAAAACCCTCTGTTCTGCCTTTTGGCTGCTCACGATGCATCCACAAACTCATCTGCATATTTGTTCGATTACTTCAACGTTAAACTATATTATTCAAGTTAAATGATCCACAGCATAGGCACAATATTTAAATATGTAACAAAGGAAGTGAAACGGGGTTTATTTTTAGATTTTGCACATAAAAAGGTGGTGAAAAAGGCCTCTGATCCAGATGCACACAGGAGCGTTAGATTAGAGCGAGAAGAGGGGGAAACGCTGAATGACACGAGAAGCTTTAAAGGCTCTGGAATGACTCGTAAAATGTGCTCAAGTTTTATGATTTAAAACCATGGTTGTTGTTTTGGTTCAAGACTAATCATACAGGAGACAAAACTACAGCTGTTACAGTTTCACAAAAATACATAAAAACTCTTTAAAAAGAATAAAAATGCAGATTTTAGTTTTCCCTGATCTGGATGGATATTAATGCCCTCCCTCCCTAATTCCAGCGCCCTTGTGTGCACGTGTGAAGTCACATGGACAAAACCATGGCACCGGGTCTCTTTTCTTTCATGCATGAATCTAATGAGTGAGGCATTTCACAGATGGACGCGGAGCAGCACTAAGCTGGACTCAGACCCTGAAGGATGCGGATCAGCTGACCCCTTTAGGGTCATCACAGCAGGTTAAAAATATCCAAGCACCTGGGATTGCATCCCTCCAAGTTCAAAGACAGATACGAAAATTATTTCTTTAAAACACAAAGCCATAAATAGATTATTTTCATAAGGTGCATTTTTTTTTTAAGTAACAGATCACAGATACTGTATGACGAGCACTCTGTAGGAACACTTATAGTAAACATTCAGATTTTCATACGTTAAAACATTTACATGAGCTGGTCACTACATGGCCTCTTCTCTCAGAGGAATACAAAACTTCACAGCATGAAAAGGCAACGTTCATTAAATACTGAAAGATCCAGTAAAAGTATTAACTCATGTTTTTACATTATGAAAATCCTCTTTGGGATCAACCTTTCATTCCCTTCATGATGACGTTCTAAATCAGGTCGTTTAGAAAAGAAATGTACATGCATGAAAGACGAGCAGGAGACACATTTTCCTCAGAGAAAATGTCCATTACATTGAGAGTATTTGTGGCACAGAGTCCGTTCCGTTTGGAGTGGATGTGCACGGAGGTTCGCCAGCGGCTCGGAGGAGCGACTGGTCAGTCAGACAGCGCAGGGTGAAGGAGTGAAGGAGGAGATCAGAGGAAGGAAGGAGGAACAGTCAGATCCACGTCTCTCTCTGGCATTGATCGGCTCAAGGAGAGTTTATTGTCGTAAGCAGGAGGCAGGAAAGGGGGTGAATAAAGGAGGAGTGGTGTCTGTCCTATCGCATCGTCTGAGCCTGTCTCTGTCTGTCCTCACACTGTCGAAATCAATTTGACATCTGAGGAACTGCAAACAAAGAGAGGGAGAGGCTTCCAGGTGGGCTGGCTCAGAAAACACAGCAGCAAACAACCAGGAGACACCTCTAACAAGAAAATCAACCCAGAGTCGGCCTAACCGGACCCGGACCAGGATCTGACGGATGAGAGGAGTGATGGAGGGACAGGGTGGGTGAGTTACAGCAGCATGGTGGGCGATGAGAGCCAGGAGGTGAAAGCATTCGTGGTTTTATGAAATAAATGAACAACACTTAAAGAAAACTTAAAAATGTTGATTCTGATCCAAACAGAACTGTTTAGTATTCAGTCAGCCTTCAGTAAAATAAGAATTCCCACATAAGTGTGTCTAAAATCAGGAAGTTAAGGCCAAATTCCACAAGATCTACTTATTACTGATGGAGGAAAACTCAATGAAAAACCCCCAACTCCTAACTAACATAAACCATCTGGGAGGAGCTACAGATGGCATGGAAATGCCACAAATCCAGGATTTATCCCAGGAAACTGATTCTACAGAACTAATGAGCCTGAGAACAGCAGGAAGTCACTGCAGGACCACGAGGTTCAGACCAACATCAGGAGGTCTCCTTGCTTATTGTTGGATCAATCGTGATGTTTCTTCATCTTATGGAATTTTTGTTGCTCAGTTTTATTCGTGTTCAGACAATCAGTCATGTATTTTTATATAAGCTGATCTCTATGAGCAGAAAAAAAGTATTCATTTATGGTTAGATCTATTTGATTATTCCAGATCGGTGACTACTTCATTTGGTTCTGTTCATGAACAGCTGAGCTTTAGAAAAATTATCTCACGTTTGGTTTCCTATCAAACAAATGCAAACAGAACATGACGAAAACATAAAAACAACAAAGGCGTGAAACAAAAAGGTGTAGCGTGTTCTGATTCTAACCGCAGTCTCTCTGGATTTCCCGTTTTCCCAGATCATATTCCCCAGTCAACATTTAGTCTCTTTCCACCCAAAAAGCTATTTCAGCATCAAACCAAGGTAAAACATTAATGACAGAAAACAGGTTCTTACCTTGTAGGGAAGCGAGGCTCGTACTCTTCAACTCCCTGCTGCAGCTACATGCAAATAAAAAAGGAAAAGACATTTAGTGACGGTTTAGTCTGAACAACCAAACCGCTGCAATGATCAGAACAACCAGCAGATGGCAGCAAAGACTCTCCTACATCAACAGTAACCATTCATCTAAAAATCTAAACTGTGTGACACGGAGCTGAAGTTATAAACTAAAGTTTCCATAATGAATGAAAACAAAATGTTTTAGGACCAGATCTCAGGCTGGAGCTCACAAGTTCAGTCAAATCAGTGAGGGTTTGTGTTTCCATTTACCAGGAAATTAAATTAAAAGAAAAAACCTGATTAATAAAAGATTAATACTTTGGATTAGTGTCCATTTGTGTCAACATCCTGCAGGAGGACTTAATTCTACCGTTTTTGACATGCAGTTAAGGGCAACACAAAATCACTGAGGGCCTCACTGTGGACATGCCTGCTGTAGATGATTAGTGAAGCGGTTTGAGATGTCCTATCTTCCATATGCCTCATGACAAAGCGACCAATCCTGAACTGCTGTGAGGCAGAAAGAACAGCTGAAGTTGTTACGTGACTGCGTCGCCCACATGTTGTCTTCTAGGTGAGGCGTAGGAGGAAAACTGGGCTGATGCAGACGGGGTTTGCCGTTTCATAACACTCACTTTGCCTTTTGAAAAATTAATCTCCATCTCATCACCGCACACCCTTCCCGTCAGAAGGCTGGGTGAATGTGGACGCCTGTCAGAAACCCTTCCCTCAGACTCAGGAGAGGTAGACCTCTTGGGTCTGAGTCACTTTGGACTCTTGAACTTTGCAATGAGAAATGTGTGAAGCCGAGTGGAAGTGATTCCTGCGTTTATGTAACCTGCAGATCATCTAAGGGTTGGGTTAGGAGGCAGCCTGCTGGAGGAAAGCTGCTCCTGAATCGCCTCTAAAGGTCGTTTTTGCTGCTAGTTTGAGGTTTGTGTGACAGAACCGTTTGAGTGCACTGCCCTACCTGTGAGAAGCCTGGCACCGCCACGCTGTAGGGGCGTTGTTGTCTGCCATGCAGAGAGGCAGCGCTCTGTGCAGCCATGCGTGAGTGCGTGCCGTAGTCATGGACGGGGAGAGTCATGTCTTCTCTCTCCAGAAGGTTTCCTGTGCTGCTGCTTTTCCCGTGATGGAGGCTGGCAACACAAACACACAAAAAGTGAAACATGTGGCGCATCAAGGTGGGAACATCTGTAAGGATGCAGATATTTGTTTCCTGCTTTTATTAATTTAATTGTCACAAGTCTCGTAAATGTTGAAAAAGACTAAACTAAATGCATCAAAGCTTGTTGTCCAGTTTCAGACTAAACAAAACCTCTGCACAGTGCACAGGAAGAAACACCTACTTGTGAACTCGAAGTTGCCTCATGGTGTCGCCTTCGCTCTCAGAGATCACCTGGGTGTAGGAGAAGGGGAACCAGCCACGCCTGGTGGAAACAAGCATTTGTTACTGATCCATTTCTGCTGTTGATTAAATATTTATAGAAAAACTAAAGGAATCTGGAATAAAATCATAAAAACCATCTTTAAAAACACCAACTGGACTCACATCCTGGTCTTCTCGTTCTCCCCGTAGTGCCAGCCATCGCGGGCCTCGGGGACCA
The DNA here is from genome assembly GCA_006937965.1 of Callopanchax toddi. Classification (NCBI taxonomy): domain Eukaryota; kingdom Metazoa; phylum Chordata; class Actinopteri; order Cyprinodontiformes; family Nothobranchiidae; genus Callopanchax; species Callopanchax toddi. The sequence continues at coordinate 2,137,478 of SSNR01000021.1, read as the reverse complement.
GCAGAGTGATCACGTCGCCTTCAGAGAAGCTGAGCAGAGTGCTGTTATCACCGGCAGCATGTGAGAAGATGGCCTGGACTCGAGTTCTTCCATTCCTCTCCAGACCTGCTGCCATGGAGCTGGAGCGGGGCAGTGTTCGGGTCTCCACTGGGGGGGGGGGGGAAAAAAAACATCCCTCTTTAATCCTTCATAACAGGTCATTTTAAAATCTGCACCTCCACAGTGAATTTCTTCAACTTTTTAAAAGTTTCTCGCTCTTACATAGTGTGGTTTTGCTCTTGGCCGGAGCAGCCTTGCGAACAGGCAGCGTGTTTGAGTAGACCTCCGCTCCGTGCCTCTGGGTCTGCGGCGACGCCTTGACCTGAGCCACCTTCCCCTCCATCCACTGCTGGTAGTCGTCTCCACCGGCTGCTCCTCCGTTCATCACCGGCATCGCTCCGTCCGCTCCGCCCATCATCCTCTGTCACCACCAACCAACATGCTGTTAAAGCCTGAACGTGTTCTGAGCTGAAATCATTACATAACTTCCTGCAGCTCATTAATGATGAGAGTGGATCTGGGTCATGAGGAGCTCATTAATGAAAATACTTCATTAACTAGTTTAGACAAACAGAACGAGTGGGGGAGTGTGGAAGAGCTTCAAAGAATGTTTAATGTTCAGAAAATAAAAACCCCAGCAGATCTGAACAGCTGCTTTTAAAAAGGAGCAGCTCAGATTAAACTACTTGGTTTTTCAGGAAGTGGAAAAGAGCTCCAAGCTTCTTCCTGCAACGAGCTCATTAGCAGTTTACTAATGATTCCATGAAGGGAAACATTGGCAGGATCAGCTTCACTTCATGCTTTTAAAAGTCCCATCATCTCATTATGGGTGTCATTAGGCAGGGTGCGTTTCTGATTTTATTTTCCGATCCATACGAGGGTGGTAACTTTTATTTTATAACATCTGAGTAAAGCGTAGGCTTCGAGAGACTGCAGCAAATCATAATCTATTTACTTCATTTTCCGTTTCCATCATTTACACCTCATATCCATATCTGCATTCTCAGTTCCTGCATAAACTAAAGGATGAGTCAGAAACCCGTTCCACCTCTGCATACGGCTCCATGACTCCTCTCATCTTTAGTGGGAGGAAACAAAACAGAATGCAAAAACAATCAAATAACTCCAGTAATTTAACTACTTTATGTCGATACAAAATCCATTTTACTAAATATAATTATGTTTATTTGCTTCGCTTTTATTCAAAGCGACGTACAAAAATGTACCCATCAGGCATGTTGGGGTCTGTAGGGGGAAACTGGAGTACTTAGAGTTGCAGATTCATACAGCAGCTTTTAACCTTTTGTTTATAAAACTACTTCCTGTTACGCTGCCCTGCCTCGTTTTGATCCCACCCTGTAGGAACTGACCTGCTGTCCCATGACCCCGCCGGCCCTGAAGGCTGCCAGCTCTGGAGGCACCGGCAGAGGTTTGGCACCGGGGATGGGCTCGGAGATGGCGGGGTGATGAGCTCCGGGAGGCATGGTGCCTGCTGCGCCGCTCATCTGCTGGGCCAGGAACATGGCACGGTCGGGCAGTTTGTTTGGCTCGGCGCACGACTGCTGCCACATCGGGACCTTCTGGGATAAAAGCTCCTTCCCCTGGAAGAGAGGGAGTCAGATCAGTGAGACTCACCCTCAGTACGACAACCTAAACATTCACTCATTTTGGTTTTCCCTAGGAATTTGTGCATTTGATCAACTTAAGCAGCATTTCATAATAAAAGGATTTAATTTTTATTTATAGTTTAATCAGAATGAAAGAATGTAAAAACCCAAACTCACTGCAGATCAAATCACTGATTATTTGTGGGGAAAATGACCGGAGAAAAATGAAGCTTTAGTGCAGAAGCAGCAGAAATCTGAATCTTCTTTAGAAGAAGGTTGACTTCTGAAGCTCTCAGCTCCTGCAGGACCTCCATGTTTTATACAACAGGTCATTACAGTTACATAAAGACACTCATCTGCATCATCAGTGAATAAATGAGTCTGAATCCTCGAATAAAGTCGAACTGTTTAAATCCAGTTGAGCTGATGTAGAGGAAACCTTGATGTACGTGTGTGTGTGTGTGTGTGTGTGTGTGTGTGTGTGTGTGTGTGTGTGTGTGTGTGTGTGTGTATTGCAGTATCAGGCTGTAGGTGGGATGATCAAATAAAATACAGAATAATCTAATTTAGGTCAAACAACAATAATGCTTCGTTTTAGTGAAAACCTACAACATTAAAACAGAGAAATGGGATGTCACTTATTTCTTTGTTCAAAGTTCTGAGAACATCTTCCTGCTGGTGGAGGAGATGAGTCATTAAGACCCCAGTTAGCCTGTCGGACAGCAAACAGAGCGTAGGTGGTCAGTGCCTCTACCGGTGAGAAGATAATCGACCAGCACAGACGGCGGCTCTTCCTGCTCAGAAACGTCATCCTAAAGTACAGAAACTATGTCTGAACATGAAGATGTGTCCTGGAAGTAAAGAGACTCAAATCTACTCCACAGATCTGTTTGTCCACTTCTCCAGCTCAGGTTCTTCCCAGAGGACAGATTTCAAACCCAAATCATGTCAAGAAGTTGTAGATTATCTGCTGGGTAAAAATGAACTAGTGAACTCAAAACTGCCTTCATAAAATAAACAAGGAAATAAAACTGTTTTTTCAACCAAGCCGAGTTTCAGGAGAAACAGATCCCAGGAGCTTTAAAAAGTCAGGGTCGTTCTGAAGAGGCTTCCATCAGTTATGTATCTACAGTAAAGACCACACCCACTGGTGACATCACTCAAAGGAGGTGGAGTCTCTAGAAACAGGAAGGTCTCTGTCCAGAGCAATGTTCATAGCTAGCTAGAGCAGGAGAGACACTGCTGCAGATCAGTGACAAATTAGCTGCTAACTGTTGGGTGTCTAAAAACAACTGTTGCTCAAAAAAAGTCCTATTGATGCATTAGAATGCTATATAACCTGTTAGCTAACCTCTACAGATAGAAATCTTTACCAGTTAGCCAAACAGTTCAAACTATTTATTACCTCTACAGTTAGAACACTGTAATCTTGTTAGCAAAACTCTACAGTTAGAACTCTTTACCAGTTAGCAAAACTCTACAGTTAGAACTCTTTACCAGTTAGCAAAACTCTACAGTTAGAACTCTTTACCAGTTAGCAAAACTCTACAGTTAGAACTCTTTACCAGTTAGCAAAACTCTACAGTTAGAACTCTTAATAAAGAGTTGTTTTTAAAAACCTAAAAATTAGCTGCTAATTAGTCCCCATCTGCAGTAGCGTCTCTCCTCATCTCACTAGACATGATCATTGCTCTGTTCAGAAGACTACTTCCTGTTTCTAGAGAGTTTGCCCACTTTGACTGACATCAACATGAAACACAAACATATTTTAAAAGTCTCAACACGTCCACTTGAACCTGGTAGTTTTGGAAATGTCCCTTTAACAATTTTTACTTTGTGTTAATTGGCCCCAACTTTTTAACCCACAACAACAAAACCCATCAACCTTTCAAACTTTAAGCTGGAAACAAATTTTCCTCAGCTTCTTTTTCTTCAAAAAATGAGCCAATTGATGGGTTTTTAGGTCCGTTGACATTTCTTAGTAATTTCTTCTATTTCTGGTATTTAATCATCACATCAGCACTTTGTGTTCTGTGCTTCCTCCTTCTGTCTATCAATCACCCATTCAGACACTTTCACACCCACACGCCGTGAGTCGGAACCAAGTGTTCTTGTAGAAGTAGGTCATCCTCTCTCCCTCCTCCTTCACCCTCCTCCTCACCCTCGAAATGAGAGGAACCATTCTGAGGAAGTGACTTAACATCTCCACTCATTTATCAATATGGGAACTCCTGGTTTTCTGCGTTGATATGTCTGGAATTTATCAAAAAGTTAGGGAACCCCTGATCTAAAGCATCCTATGATGTTTTACTGGTTTGTGCCTCGTCGACTTACAGGAGCATCAGCGTTGATGTTCTCACCTTGCTGTGGTAGGCGCCGCTGTTCTTGGCCACGGCACACTGCCGGTCCACCAGGAAGCAGTACCTCCTCCTCTCCTCAGACAGGGCGTTCTTGTAGCCCTCAGCGATGTAGTTATCCAGCTCGCTCTGCTTGTTGCTGATGGCCTCCACGTACTGCATTTAAAACAAAATGGACTCGTTTTGAGAACCAGGGTTAAATGTTTGAGATTAGGAGACGACAGCTGGAAGGGGCTCAGATCATTCAATATTTAACCAAAACTATTCAGGTCTAAGTACAAACTAATTCAGTCATAAAATATGCAGAGGACTCCGTAAAAAGCCATTCGGTAAAGTGGATGAATCACTCGTTAAAAGCAGAAGTGATGAATGACTTACAGTTTGTTTGTTTTTTAAATCAAACATCACAAATCTGACATTTAAAAAGTAGGCCAGCTATTTGTTTGAGACATCCTGAAAATTAAAATCTTAAAATGCCAGAGAACATAAAACCTGGAAACCATCAATTAGAGAAAAGAGGTGAAACCCTTCGGATGTAACCGCACATCTGATTTGTGTTTCATAGATTTGTTTCCTTCTCTTTAAAAAAAGGGTTTTAAACCTCTATCACTTCTTCACCGCCTCAGTCAGAAACACATCGTCTCTCCATCCGACATCACCTTGAGACACACAAAGGTAGAGCGCGTGAGCCCGACTTCCTCCACAGGCTCACTTATAGAAATGAGAGCTTTAAAGATTGTCATGATGTCAGAAAACGTGAAGCGGCATCCTCCGAGTGTGAGACAGAACCGAGCAGCAGTATGAGGTGTCTATGACCGCGCCTGAGAGACAGTCAGCAGCCTACGCACAGACATGCATGTCTGGCTGCTTGAACCAACAGCTAAACGCAGCCTGGATTAAAAAATAAAGACTGATGGTGACAGGAAATGACTCTATAAAGGGACTCGAGTAGCCATGATGCATCATCAACATCACAACGCCAGAGGTGTTAAATACAGAAATAAAACCATTTCATTCAGTCACTAGAAAATATAATTTTTAAAGAAATGTTTCAAGATTATTTCAGATTCAGTGACTAATTTTACAGATGCTTTTACTCCCAGAATAAACATCTAACATCTTCATATGGAAAAATCATATTTAAGCGCCTACAATCAGCTAAATGCTTATCAACTTTTAAAGAAACCACCATCAATTTTATACATCTCCTTAAAGGAAAAGTGCATGAACATGTGGAAATAACCTTTTATAACGTGACAAATTAACATGTCACATATTTGAAATGCATGTAAAATAACATGTTATCCAACTGTTTCCCAGGTGATTTTGGAATTAAAGATTATAAGTGGAAAGAACATCATGTCACCGTAAACCGGCCACAGCCAGGTGACCCATGCAATAATGAAGACAGAGGAGTGAAAAGAATCATCATAAGAGGACTGCAACCTTTACAAAAGGAACCAGGACAGGTGATCTGTCACACGAAGGGAACAAAAGTGTCTAATCTCAGGAGCCAGAAATCATTATTTGAAATGATATTCGAAGTTTAAAGCTAACTAAATGCCTGGATGTGGTCATTAGGCTGAGAGCTGAACAATGTTCCGTATGTGGGCACATAATGCCTGAACATCCAGCAGTCACCCACACTCAAACAGTAAATGATGACAAGCTGCTGTAAAGTGGCCATTACACAGGAAGCTGGGGCCAATTAATGAGTCACACTAACTGTGGAGGACGAGCAGCATTCAGGTATCAGGTCCAGAAGTTACTGATGCTGTCAGAGGAGCTGGCTTCTGGATCTGGACCGTCATCTTGGCACCATCAAGGAACCAAACGGAGAACATTTAGCTGGATGTTTGACTAGAAAGCCGTCATCTCACCTTCTTCCTTTTAAAGAAACACCGAGGCAGTGACAGTGTGTTAAAAACAAAATCAAAGCAATAGGATAAACATGAACCCAAGAATGAGATTTATATTTTTAGCAAAAACTACATACAGCATGTGTTTGATCCGTGCTCCACATCATCCTAAACCATACGTCAGTTTCCTGCCTGCAGGGCATTTATTTACCCATCTGGGCCGATTCTACACGACTAATAAAAACGGATCAGCACAGACGGTTGGTGGACAAACTGAACTCTGATAGGATGAGAATCGATGAGAAATCCGTGTCCTGATTTCCATTTGCTTGGTAGCACAAGCTGCTGCAGGTTTCTGCTGACTCGAAGCAAAATCAGCGTTCAGAACATCTGCTTACACCGAGACGGAGTCCGGTATTTATTAACTTATTACACATTAAAGAGGTTCTGAGCCACTGGAGCAAAAACTCTGCTGAGTCTGAGCTTCGTTAGGAAGCAGACGCTCAAAGAGATCATCAGTAATTAGACTGGCTGAAGATGTTTGGAGGTGCGTGATGTTTTCTCAAAGTTAAGCCCACCTCATCAGCAGGATGTCAAATACTAGAGCTGGATGCAAATTCATTTAGATGTGCTTGTTGGGAAGATAAAAGCAGAGCTGTACTTCTTTGGATTTTCCTTCAAGCTGACAAACCTCTCCTGTGCCTCCCTGAGATCAAGGAAAACAAAGTGTCAGAAGGCTGAGAGTAATAAAACCTGGTGTTAGCTCTCTCCAGAGCTCCTCGTCGCAATAAACAGGAGATGAGATGTGAAATGAAAGCAGATCTTTGGGTACATGACGGCTCGACGAGAGGAAAAGCTCCTCGGGAAACAACAAACCCAAAATTAATATACATGAAAATTTGATTCCCCACGTTTTATAGAAACGACTTGATGTTTGCTGTTCTTTCATCCTGAATATTAGATGGTGTCTCTCATCCCTTTTTTGTAAACACCAGCCAAAGCAGAGCTGTAATTAACTGCTCATATCAGTTGCACTTTTGACTCCCACTGAGAGACGGATCATTAAAGTGTCCACAGTCTCGGCTCGTGTCTGGAAATGAGACGACGGATCCTGGAGACACAACAGATTGGATGGTCTCTAAAGGGAAGAAAACTTTTTTTTTGGCAACAACTAGTTTCTTCTCACCCAAAAATCCTCCTCTTCCACCGTCACAATCCAGCAGCAGCACCAAAATCAGCCAGTATGGAAAACCTCCGTTTAAATCACAGCTTTCACACTCAATAAGCCATTAAAGCCCGACGGGCTGCAGGACTTTGGGCCTAAATGTTTCTGCACTGCTGCTCTTCATACTGTAACTCGCCGTATCGATCTTTCCAACAAACACCAGGCCACCCCTTTCCTGCTTAATCAACTGTCCACTGCAGAAACACCAACAATTAGGCAACAGCCCCCACTGCGCCTGCAGAGCAGCATGGAGCCACTTCCTCAGCCTCTGGAAGTCCTGCACAATTAGCTGCTGATCGCTGACAGCATCCTTTCTGTTTAGACACATTAGTTTAACCGTATTCACGCTTATTTTTAAAATTTTATCCTTCATTAATCTAGATAAATCATTTAAATTAAAAGACTTATTCTTGAAAATCCTCCAACCTCGTCTCTCCTCCTCCGACTTTAAAACAAAATCTAAGCTGTTCATTTGACAGCATCTTTTAAATTATATAAAGAAAACAAACACATTCCTGCCTCCGTGGTCTAGTTGAGCCTCTGGTTGAGCTGAAAGCAGCCTATAGGACGGACAGGAAACGCTTTGCTGCAGCCTCTTTTGTGCAGGTTGTATAAGAGTGTCCGCCCACCATGTGTCACCAAAACACCTCCAGCCGGTAGAGAGTTCTGTCTAATCACGCCTCCGCTCAAGCGGTTACCTGAGAGGAAACGGCGCCGCTCGGCCCGTTCACCTGCTCTACAGATTATAAACACATTATAAAACATTAAGTAAAACATAAATAGGTCACCTGTGGAAATGTTGTGGAACTTTATTAGTCCAATACCAGTTTGTTTATTATTACACCTCAAATATGAAGAAACTTCACCTTTTAGAGAATGAGGAGGTCCAGATCAGCCTGATGAAAAAAAAAAAAAAAACTCAAATTTTCTAAAAATGGTTGTTTTGGGTTCAGAGGTCAGCTGAGGACTTCCTGTTCCATCAGGAGCTCAGACTCATGGTTGAATCCGAGGATGTTTCTGACTGAAGAGTTCACCAACAGTCTCCGTTTAAAACTGTATTTCTGACTAATTGAACAACGAGGATGTTTCCTGCAGAGGTTGACTGGCAGGTTATCGGCACCACATGCTGGCACTGACATCACTGCATCATTTAATCCACGTTTCACTTCCTCCACTACAGCTCACACTGACCTGCATCTCCTTGTCTCCGTACTTGGACGAGTGTTTGCTGCCCTGGCTCTTCCTGCGCAGCTTCTTCAGCTCCGCCTGGCATTTCTCCAGACTCTCCCCTTTGCTCTTGTGCTCCATCTGGTACTTCTTCAGGGCCGCCTGAGGGGGGCAGCACAAAGTCAGCGGGTGTGTGTTCACGGCACATTCAGCTCAGAGGGGTCAGATTTTCTATTAGTGCCTCGTTGTTGGAAAACAGGGACAAAAACCCCGTCATGATTCAGATGCATGAGGTGTTTAGTTGCTTTTTATACTCTTGAAGTTAATCCAGACCATTTAAAAATTATAATTTAAAAACCATGAGTCTTACGTTCAGGTAGCGAGCATCCAGCTCCACCTTCTTCTCCAGCTCTGTGAGCAGCTCGTTGTGGAAAGACTTCAGCTGCAGGACAAACACAAAAAAACCCCCTCAAAAACAATGAACACAAACACACAATCAAGCTAACCTCAAGTGGTTACATGCACAAACCACAGTGGGGTATTTTTAAAAGTGGGATGTTGCATCTTGTTTTAGTGCTGCGCTGCCAGAATGATTGAAAGGAAGAAATGTGTTTTGTGTTTGGAGACGACACGCCCCGAGGTTTACTGGGAAATATCTGGCGTGAAAAGTGCATGCCATCCAATCTGCTGTTTCTGTGTGTGTATGAAAGAGTGTTCAGCCAGTGAAGTGAAGATGTGTTCTCATATAATGAATTGCGAGTTTGTTTGAAGTAATTCTGTAACAAAAAGTCAGTCATTTGGGTTGAAATCGAGCCGTTTATATATTTTGTGCCATCTTTGATTTCAAATTACCCAAAAGAATGAGAATATTTCCAAACCAGCTTCAAAATATTCAGCAAAAAGCCTGAAATCAGGCTACTTTCTTTCAAATGACTGAATGTTCTCTTTAACGCTTCCACAATTGGCCAATTTACTTTTTGTTTGACTCAAATAAAGTCTGTAATGACTCATTTATGTTCAAACTAAGGCGAAGCTGCAACAATCGCACAATGCAGGTATGCCAGAAGCTGCTGGTTAAAGAAAAAGACTGGGTAATAGATGTATTTAAGCATCAAAACCACAATCTGTTCAGCTCCTGATTGGCAGCCTGAGCGATGCTGGTTTTAGCAACTCCATCACCACATGCTCACCATCTCCTCAAGCTGGATCTGGATCTGTCTGTGCACTTCAGCCATCTGAAAGAGAACATCCCCTGCAGAGAGAAGAAATAGAACAAAGAGATGATAAACAAACAGAGGGATTGGGAGGAGGGGAGAGAGTGTGATATTAAATCTTTCCAAAGTCTGAGAAGGCTACACATATCGTGCAAAAAAAAACAACAACAACGACCATGCAGCCAAACAGAACGGATGAAAGAGACGGGTGAGCCAATGGATGAGATGCAACAGCTGACGTGACGCCGGCAGAGCAGACGAAACTCAAAACTGTGAGAAAATCAAAAGAATATGCTGCACAGATGTAATAATGACAAACTAAAAAGGTTGACCAAGAAACCTACTGAAAGAATGAAAAACCAACTTTCTCCCTTTTCTACCAACAGCTTACAGCATTACCGCTAATGAACACAAGAGCAAGTCTCTATCTGTTACAACAAAAAGGAAAAACACCTAAAAGCAAAGACAAAAAAAAGTCAAAACCTAAAAAAACAAAAAAAAAAAACAAACTTAAACATGATTCATGCAGCCAGGGAGGTGTTTTAAGATACCTACATGCTGCCTCTTCTGAATATGCAATGCATTGTAAAAAGTTTAAAAAAAGGAACAAAAAGATCTAGTTTTAGTAAAGAACAGAAGGAGAGACCTGAAGAGACAGAAACAGATCAAACTACCCTGAAAAAAATGAGGCAAACGACAGGTTTTCACAGAGAAAAGACATTTAAACACACTCTAAAAACGCTTTACACTCCATTCAATCTGAACCCATACTGGATTTTTATATCTGTAGTAAATGGAAGATACTCAGATTATTTGTCTACTTAAAGCGGCACTCTGGAGCATTTTTCTCTGTATCAAAGTTTTCTAAATGTTCTAAATGATATTTCAGGTCTAAACTATGATCTATGGGTTGAGTTCCACAACATCTGTCATTCTGATGAAGACCCTCCTTCCTCCTAGAGACCCCTTTCCATTATTTCTTGCCGCCGACATTTTTCAGCCAATGAAATTCAAATGTCTGCATTCTCTGAACATGCACGCGCATCGACCAAACCTGTACCAGTAGGGGGCGCTGTCGTACAGGACGCTCCGTGTGTTTCTCTGCCGTCTCAGCCGTTCACTGAGGACTCACGGCTCATTTCTACTAAAAACCTACCCATTCTCCAGCTAAAGATGGATTTATTTTTATTTTTAAACCTTTCACCTCACAGAATGGCAAGGCTTGACAGGATTATGCGTTTATTTTGGTCAGAAAGTTCATCCAGGGCCGAGTCAAGTTCAGCTTCAGAGTCCAGCAGCAGCTCTCTGCTAACAGAGCTAATATCAGAAGCAGCAGGGACAGAGAGGGCTCTTCAGACCCTCGTAGTGTTGTTGGAATAAGATTGTGAACTGTGAGTGATTAAACCCTACACATTGAGCTGTACAGTTCATGTCCGAAGTATATGCGCCGCGTGCACGCGCGCACACGCGACCGGACGCGCGTGTCGAGATGTTTTGAGGAGGAGCCTTTGGACGCTAGATTCAAAAACTGCTCTCCTGATGAAATCCTCCGGAGTGCTGCTTTAATGAGCCATTTGTACTTTATTTTGTTTTTATGTTAGAAGAAAAAAAATCCAGTATCAGTTACACAAAATAATGTAATAGTTATACCTGAACTTGTTCAGAAATTCTGACAATGTCAAATGACTTAAATATCAACTAAACCAGACCATTTGAGACTTTAGAAGGTAAATGTGGTTTAAAACTTTTGCACAACGTAAAATTTGACTATATCACTTTACAGAACATGGATAATGTCTATAAACATTAAAGTTTGCAGGAATAAATCTGCTAGCATCAGGATGAAACAATATAAAAACACATTAAACATAAAGAACGGCCCAAAGTGATGGATTCTCCACCTGCAGCCAATCAAAGCCCTCAGACTCCGCTCATAACGAGGCTGCTGCTTCATGTATAGAAACATATTAATGCACTTTTCCTCCGAGGCAGTGAGAGGTAGGAGGGTGAGATGCTGGGCGGTCAGAGTGGGCTGCGTGGACAGGATTAATGGGCTTAATGGAAACGCTGCGGTCATGTGGACGAGACTCAGTTGGAGTAGAAGGGATTAGGAAAGGTCAGAGCAGGAGGTGGACGTTTCAGTCATTTCTCATGACTTTGATTCCTCCCAGCCTCAACTCTAATACTCTTTGCTAATATTTCCTACTTGAGTATTTAAACTTATGAATAATCTAATTAGGTCTAAAAAGTCCCATCGATGCTTTAGAATGCTCCGTTACTCGTTAGCTAACTTCTAAAGTCAGAACACTTTATTACCCGTTAGCCAACATCACATTACAGTAATTTGTCACCACTCTGCAGCAGTGTCTCTCCTGATCTGACTAACTATGAGTACTCAGAGGACTACTTCCTGTTCAAGACTCCACTGAGTGATGTCACCAGTGGGTGTGGTCCTCAATGTAGATAACCAACTTCAGAACGACCCAAACGTCCCTTTAAGGAAGTTCACGGAGCGGCTGTGGGCGGAGCCTCGGGGCAGCGAGGCCGATAAAAGCACCGATGTGAACTTCCAGACTCTCCTTTGGTTCTTGGAGGACACCCAACACACACCCTCATCCCATCCATTAAAAACCAGCCACCGGACATCAGCAGGCCACCGCGGCGGCTCGATCACACACACAATTACACACAAGGACACATTTACCCTCATCTCCTTCCATCCTATAGTTTATCATCTTTAATAGGAGTCTCTTTACCGATATAAAAGATTTAAGGTGATGAATCAGGAACGATTCAACCTGAAACCCAAACACCATCTTTCTGGCTAAATATAAAAGCTGCATCAGAAGTCCTGCTTGTTTTTCTAACTGGCATTTGAATCTTATTGATTTCTCAGTCTGACCTGAATTCTAATGAAAATAAACTTTAGCTGAACTGAGTGTCATGAAGCTGAAACCACTGACTTTAGTTCTAAGCCCACTGAGGTGACTTTAGTCGAACTGCTGTACAAATCAACTGAATTCAATCCAGACAGAATTTTACTAAACTGAAGAAAACATGGAAGGAGATGAGTGTTTGGTTGTTTATTTGTTGCAACAAAGCTTTTTGGTTAACCTTTTGTTATTGTAATGCCTAATTAGTCACCTTCACCATGATGTAGGATTAATTACCTAGATGCATCCAAGAGATAATCCAAACAAAAGTTTTTTGTGCCAAGTTTGAATTTATTTGCCCAAAACCTCAAATAAACCCAATTAAACTTCTCACCATTAACATTTGTTGCATATTTTACCAGAACTGTTCTGATCTACAGTTATAACTGGAGTCCCCCAAGTTCAAGGTTCTGATTATGAATATTTTCTGCCCTTGTGACCATTTCTAAGTCCTGAGGATTTCATTAACCCTTCTCAATGTTTTATAAATTTAGACGCTTCACATTTCAACCTCTTCAGACAGGAAAAAAAATGCACCAGTGGATTAACTTCACTCCTCACTGCGATCGCTCCCATTAACCAGAGATCTGACTGTTTCTTTAGGTTTAACTAACAGACTAAACAACAGTTTCAGTCCTCGATCCCCCAGGGTGAACCCTCTTGTTGGCAGGTCAGAGTTCAGCTCCAGAGCATCACCCAGAGCTTCAGCATCTCTTCACACTGACTCAGCACCAGCTGCTTTAGGAAATAAAAGAACCTGGTTTGGTTTTATAATACGTATATGATTCATCATGCATAGGATGCATGAGTGTGATGCTTTCCTTAAAGGGCAAGTGACCATATTTGATCACGTGTTGTATTTAAATCAGGATTTGCAGCCTAAGCCTGAAATGTTTCCAATAAAGTTTGAAATAAAAAATGTTAAGTGAATAATTCTTTTTAAAAATCCACCTATAAAGACAGTATGTTGGTGAGACCCAACAGGTATCAGGACACTCTGACCCTGTGCTGCAGGTTTTCATCCAGATTCCTGGATGTTCTTGTTTTGTTGCGTCCAGCTAATCCACCAGCTCTCCACCTTGCATTGTGAAATATGGGACTTCTACCCAGCAGAAGTAAGCTGCTTACTGTTAATCAGAGCAGATCACAACATCTGAGGCTTAGAGGGAAGTAAGGCACATTGTTGTTCACTCCCAGAGAGCACAGGTGGATCAATTAAAGAACCCTCTAATGCTTTTGTTTACGACGTGCATCAAGATGAACCTGCAACATATCATTTATGCTGGCATCAATTAAGTAATGATTTCTGAGGTTTACAGAACATGCAAAACAAATTAAAAGCTTCCCAAATGCAGCTCAACAACTTGCATTAAAGAAAATCATGTGAGAATGTCGGCGTTGGCAAAGTGGGCCAAAGTTCGCTCTCCAAACTCCACCTGGTCAGTGTGTTTTTATGATTGCAGGAGCAGCTCTGACCACAGGGTGGAAAACTGATCCATTATTCTTCTGGACTCACCCAAGGACAGCGCTAACATCTGGGTTTATTACCCCGGCTACTCGCCATGCAGCTCCCACGCTCAGCAGAGCCACAGAGGGGGAGCGGGCTGCGGTTAATGATGGTGTGAAGGAAGGCGTTTTATGCAGCGTGCGTCCCTGCAGGGACTTTATTCTAGAAGCCTGGAAGCAAACAAGCAGCTCTAATCCCCAGAAAGCTGCAGTGAAGGGAGCACAAGGTGCTGCAGGGAGATTTGCCCTCATCAGAACAGCGAGCGACGTGATTATTTCACTCATCTTGGTCTTTAGTTTTGTTAAACACTGGAGCACACGAGCATGAATATAGATTAGTTTGCATTTACTCGACCACTAAGTTTGTGTTGCACTGCTCAGGTTATTAAAGTCGAGCATTACGTCTGATATGATCCATGAAGGAGGCTCGGATGTTTAAACCAACAATGTTTTAAATGTTTAGTTTATGGCCTATGTTTGACATCTTTATGTCTAAATGAGAAATAAACTAATCATAAAGGACTGAGTGAGTGGGCGATCAGTCAGAATGGTGGAGTGTAAAATAAAGAGCTGATAGTGAGGAGGAGGGGGGGGGGTATATAAAATCTGACAGCTTTTCAAATTCTGACACATGGTCAATACATCTTCTGGCAACGAACTCATCACGTCTCACCACTAATTACCAACCACAGAGAGAAAATCGACAGCTATGGATTTTTTAAAAAAAGGTTTTCTTGAGGTGATCCATCAACTGGTCTGTCCTCGTCGCCGTTCGCCTCGATGATTCGGTTCTATGAGATGAAGATGGATCCCCTCGAAAAATCAAGCCGTCTTTGAAATAAATAAATAGGACATGACAAACAGGCGTGGGGTGGGGGGGGGGGGGGGGGGAATTCACTGACAGCTTCACACTACAGCTTTGTGACAATAAGTTAATAATAAGCTGAGAAGAGCAACTTGTGCTGAAGTGTCTTAAAATAAAACTAGAAGACTAAAGAGGAGGGAGTTCCAGAGACCTGGAGAAGATCCCGTCACCTTTAGTTTTCAGGCACCAGCAGGCCTTGATCACAAGACCTTAGTGACCTGCACACGGTAAAGTTCTGTGATGCTCGACCAATCAAAGCCCTGCATGTCAGAACAAACTTTCTAGAGTTTTGCAGCTGCCAGCTGATTAGAGCTTTACTTTATTATCAGCATCATTAAGTCACCATTTGGTTCAAGAACAACGCAACACCTCAAGGACGTCTTTCAGTCCAGCTCTGAAGCCACATTACCGGCTCATTACCACCACTCGCTAAATCAAACACCTACTGATGGCACTCGGACAGCTGATGACGGCATGAAGAGCTGCAGCGGGATGTAGTGATGAATGGCAGGTGAGGAGATCAAAGCTCAGGTCTGTGTTCTGTGTTGGTCTCTGCTCAAATCAAAACCTGACGGACAGCTACTAATGAGTCGGGGACAAGTCTCTTTGTCTCGCCGTTCTCCAGCGTCTCACTCTTCATTAGGAGCCTCATTTCCTTCCCTGCTCCTTTCAGCCCCCGGTAACCGCCTGAGGTGACTCGAGAACAAGAACCGTGTTGGAGGGCAGAGAGGGGAAGAGAAAGCTAAATTAATAGTGTGAGGCTGCGCAGAGAAAATATAGTTCCTCCCCCTTTCACACTTCGGCCACTTGGGTTTTAGTGATGAGACTGAAGTTACACTACATGGTTTACTAGACGGAAAAAAAGTCCAGACTTCCATTCTGATCCAGTTCCAAACTAACTGCAGAGAAACAGATTTCTATTCACATGCATTCATTCAGCAGACACGTTATCCAATATGACCTCAACACAGAGACGTGGATCCAGCCCAAGGACACCATGTAGTCAACAATAGTGTATTATGTCTAAGACAGACTAATATTACAGGATTAGCTACTGGGACCAGCCAATAATAAATCCTAGCATGAAAACAATAAGTCACCAAGTGAGTTCTGCACATATCCAAAACAAAACTGAAATAAGAATTATTTTATTCATCATTTGAAAGGAGTGGAGGCACATGACAAGATAATCTGATCATTAAAACAGAAACAGGGTTTTAACTTCCTTCTTATCATGTGGTTTAGGGTGTTTGTTATATATTGGAGACTCAGTGGTGGAGATCTGACCCTGAAGGTCACCTTCAGCCTTAATTCGCGACTCCACACGGAGCATCACACCATCAGCAGGTTGTTGGTCTAGAAGTAGAGATTCACTGGCTTCATTATTTCTATGAAAAACTCTAGAAAAAATTAGATTCCTGAGCTGCTTTATTAGAGGAAGAGTTTTACCACATTAAACCAAATTATTTTAAGATTCTAAACTTTTTATGCTCAGCTGATGTAAAATCCATGAGCACAATCCGTCTCTTCAAGTCGAGTCCAACCATCTCCAGCTGGATGCAGCAAGAGGGAGAACTTTGACAAGACAGCATGATGGAGAAGGAATTAAGAGGATAGTTTTCTATCAGGTATTATCTACAGTATGGACCACACCCACCGGTGACATCACTCAGTCCTCTGACCAGAGCAATACCAATAAAAGATCAGACATGTTCCCAGTCCATAATTTACACCGGCATTAGCAGATCTTCCATGTGGATATGTTTTACTTCCAAAAATAATATATTTCAAGTTAAAAAGAAACATTAAATATTAAATGATTGATTTCTGTTAATTCTAGACCAGAGCTGTACAGGAATCAGAATTCAGAAAGTCTATAAATCTGTGACTCTATAATCTTAGATTTTAATTTCTCTAATTCTCATAACTCATTTTGTATGACTCCATTCTGCTATTTTAATCTCCATTATCTGTCCATTTCCCCCAGAAAACCTAAGACTTTCCTTTTGAAATGATTTAAACACCTTTTAGAAACCCTCTTCATAAAACCCCACTGCTGTTTAAAGTGCGGGAAATGAAAAATACCTCCATCCCAGAGAACAGAGGATGTGAGATAACAGAATAAGAACTGAATGTGGATCAATAATATGATAAATACATCATTTTTCATACAGAGCAGAGAGATTTTCTTCTTGGCGGTTCCTTCAGATTTAACTGCATGTCGATGTCGGAGTCCTTATATGGTCAGAGAGGGGAACCGGAACTGCAGGAGCTCCCTAGTTTTTTTCCCCCTCACATCTATGCCCATATAAAGCATCCGGAAGGCAGACAAACTGCTTTTCAGTTGTAATGACATCACCGACAAACCATCTTTGGGCCGAGCGTCGTACTCCGTCTCTCCTCCTCCATCAGCGCCGCTCCAGTCGAGGTGTTCTGTTGGGTCTATTTTTGGAAACGTGTGTCGAGTCGGCGTGTTCTCCCAGGGCTGACTGAGCTCCCACATCAATGTGGGGGTGTTTGCAGACACAGTGCAGTATAGTGAAAGAGGAGCAGCTGAGTGGGATGACTCTCCACTCTGCAGTCATAGAATAGCTCGTCTCTCTGCGCAGGATGTCATGTTGGTCAAACTCTGACAGTGTGCTGTAAATCAGGGAAACTGTGGCATCGCATCCTCTTCCTGTGCCAGCCTCTCGTAGCCGTGTGGCATCTGATGTGTAAAGTGATGACCAGCATCCTAGTGAGGGATGTGGGGAGCTTATTTCAGACCCTACTGCTGATAATCAGGATGCTTTTTAATTTTTTTTTAATCACTCAGTTTGAGTACAGTCTGTTCTAGGATGAGTACTAGTACAATATGCCGTGTGTGTATTTGTGCGTGTACAGCTTTAGTCTACCATTTACCTGCGCTCGTTTCAGCAGCGCGTTTTAAAGGTTTCCTGGCTTCAACACACCTGATTTAAATGATGAATTTCCTCCTCAGTGTTTCTTTAAGGCCATCAGAGGCCCCTTAATCACCAACTAATTCATATCAGGTGTGTTGAAGCAAAGAAACCTCTAAAACATGCTGGATAGCGACCCTCGAGGACCTCTGATTTAGACTAAATTCTGTAAACTCAAACAATGATCTGAATAAATCAAATAAATACACAATTAGACAAAAACTAAAATAAATTTTAAAAAATCTGCATTCATAATATAAAACATAAATGTTGCCATTTAGATGTAAATTTACAAACTATCAAAAAAATGTAGAGCAAATGGATCATAACATTTATTTTCCACATTTCTGCTTCAGGAACAAAGTAACTGTTTTGTCTCAAAGAAAAACAGAATGGATCCAGTCCATTAGGATCTGGATCAATAAAGTCCAGAGGATGCATCAGGTTGACAGAATGTTTAAAAAACTAATTTCTTACAATCTACATTCACCAATGCTGGGTTATAAAGGTTTATCTGTGGTTTGTAAAGTTTATGATCGGGTCAAACTGTACAAATCCAGCTCCTCTTCACTCAGTCACATGGAGCTCCACATCATGCGCTCATGCTAATGCCTTTAGCCGTTGTTCATAATTCTGATTAACGTCATTGTTTCAGTCCGAAGTGGCAGAACCTTTCTGCCAACATTCCCTCAGAGTTCAAGCGGTTAAAAAAAAAAAAAAAAAAAAAAATCAGACCCACAGCATGAAGAGACGCTTCCCCCTTAAAGAAAACTGATTAAATTACCAATTAAAAGATGTCTGATTTGCCTAATCTGTATGGAGTCGTTAACTATGAAGGTAAAACCCTACATGGGTAATTATCACCGACAAATGCATCTGTGGTTCTGTCAGAAACACAATAAATCCTGAGCAAACACACAATCCTTGTTATCTGCTAATTAATAGGCTAGCAGGTTGGAGATTTTTCCCACATAACGCCAGCACAAAGCGCTCCCTGTTTCCTCAAGTCCTCATTACCACAAAGCAGACAGAAATCCTAAACTTTATAAATCCATCAGAGCCGCCTTTTGTTATGATGTAAAAGGGATGAAACAAAGAAGGGGCTGTTTGATTCATAAGAGATCACAGATCAGCTCAGCTACTGATGTCGAACCAGAGAGGTGATCAGAATAAAGTTAAAGATTCATGACTGTGCAACGCGCACCAACATGTCCGTTTAGACGACACACAGACTGACATCATGATCAAAGTGAATCCTCTAAAACCACTATCCAATCCCAACGCTGGGTTCTTTTGCTAGGTCATGCAGACACCATGAGGCTTTGCACCAGCCGAGCTATAAGACCTGTGGGGGCAATCATCCCTCGCCCAGTCTGCACCGTCAACAGCTGCTCAGAGCGACGCTGATACACGAAGACGGCATCAATCCATTCTGCTCAGCCTGGTCTGTCATTTAACTGCAGGCGGAGGGAGGTTCTGCCAAGTTAAAGGCTGCTGAGTCATGGCTAGGCAGCTGGAAACAACAGGCAACCCCC
Source organism: Callopanchax toddi (assembly GCA_006937965.1). Lineage (NCBI taxonomy): Eukaryota > Metazoa > Chordata > Actinopteri > Cyprinodontiformes > Nothobranchiidae > Callopanchax > Callopanchax toddi. The sequence goes on along the minus strand of SSNR01000021.1, from coordinate 2,118,232 downwards.
AACACGAATGCACAGTCATGCAAGACGAACATAAAAGCAAAGCAACAAAGCTGATGGAAATGGGGACTCAGATGGACAAAGAGTTTGCACCCAAAATTAATAGTTTTTTTTCCAAATTTAGCATCATGCTGCACAAAATCTCACATGCAAATTTTATTTCAAAAGCATCGTTTTCTTTCCATTGCATTTTTAAGGGGATTTTATTAAGTGAATATTTCAGCTGTACTCCTCGGGTCCAAATACATGAAATGACATCAGGAGGATCCCTGTAGGCTCTGGGTGCAGGGAATAAAATTAGATCTAATATTCAAAATGACTGGATTCAAAAAGCTCCACCAGGTATTAACTCAGAGGGGAAAATGGGGGGGGGGGGGCAAAATTAAAATGAAGCTTCCAGAGAAAAAACTAGGAAACATCAGAAAATGTTTCTACCATAAATAATGGATGCAGCTTTTACATCCCTTCACTCACGATCCCTCCGTTTTACCCTCCTCTTAGCATCCTTCTACTCCTCTGCAGACTCTGACCATGCACGCCGTCTTATGTGACGTCAGAGGGAAGAAATTAAGTTGCAGTGATCCGAGACAAAAGCGAAACATCACACTCCCTGCCATGTGCCTTCTTCAACTACAGCACAGCTTTTTCGCGTACACTTTCCTGCTTGTGCGTTTGCCATTCCCTGCCTCAGATCAACACCACTCAACAAAAGATACGTCTGAATGAGCAGAACCAGAACTGATCCAACCAAAACCAGATATGCTGTGTTGGTATGTTTAATGTGAAGATGAGCCGTTATTTTTCCTAAATGTGAGGAAAACCCAAGAGATTCTGACCCTCTTTAAACTAAGGAGCAGGAAATGGTTGTGTTTGATGCGTGTGTCCAGTTCAAGGTTGGTCATCAGCTGCTTCTGCTCAACAGCATGAGAAACACCATCTACCATCTGCTAGTGCAAGCCCCCCCTTCACTCTACCAGGGGTGCCACTGCCACCCACAAGGACTCACCAAGATCCTTAGAGCCTTGACTTTTGCTGGCCATCTCGCCCATCCGCACCAGAGCGTCGAAGTAGCCCTTTGCAGCATATGTGACACCTGAAAACATGGAAGCATTGGGCATCAGATCAAGGGTGCCGAGTTGAAAGGATGTCATCATCTTCAGCTCTGCAACCACAACCCTCCGCTCCCCCAGACAGGTAAGGTTGGGCGTGGGAAATAAAGAGCGATAGGCAGGAATGGTGACCAGGCAGGAAAAGATAAAGCTCTATGGAAGCAACTGCAAGAAGCAGAAAGCTGCAAAGACTTTTCTAGAGAAAGAGTGCAAAAAGCTGCCTTCTGAACAACCTGCTTTTTATTTAGGATCCAATTTTTGGGAAACAAACACAGAATGTGGGAAAGAATTTTAAAATCATTTATACCCCATAGATTCCATTTCCTCCTAGATTAGTGTAACATGATAGTAAATTTACCATGTTAATGTCTAATTATGCATATTAGTCCACTTCTATGGTGAACTGAACTAATGTTAAATAAGAAGGTACTTAATAGAGCGTCTACATGATGATCTCCCTCTGGGCTCAGGTCCAAAGTGTGGCTCGAGGTCCACTTGTGGCCCTCAGAGTGATTCTGTGTGGCCCTCAACTGCATTTCAAAAAATGGTAGAATTTTATTTCTCCAGTAGGCTGTTGATGCAGATCAACACCAACATTTTTAGCCACAGACTTTTACCAAATGAGGCCGAACTACCAAAAATACAGAAAAAAATAAATTAAGCAGAAAAAAGGTCCAGTTACAAATATTAGGCTTATAGTTAAGGATTTAATTTCTTTAAGTGACCCATATCCCAGTTGTGTTGCCGATAATGGTTTGAAAAGCATTTTTTAAGACCAAGAAAATATAGAATCACCAATAAATCCTGGGAATTTGATGCTTTTCTTTAGAAAAGACAAAATATTTAAAGTGCCCGTGACTCCATATTTAAATCACTTTATATTAAACAGGTGTAATCTCTGATGCCTCTAGATTATCGTTGCACCATTATAACTCAAAATACGCTGTAATTATTTCCTAACGAGCAACTCAGAGATCAGAAGAAAGCGCCGCCTTCCGGTTCTGCTGGGTTTCTCCTTATTTGGCAGCCTGGCACTTCTGCTGCAGCAGGGGGCAGTGCCGTCACGTGAAAGAGAAACGAAACAGAAACTAAACACTACACGGTCTATGGGCAATGGCGGCGGCACTGCCTCGCTCCAGTTGTCGTGAACGTGCATGTGGGAGGAGAATTTACCATATAAGCAAGTCCGGATCACTATGACCTCATAGCGGGCTGGAGTGAAAAAAACTGTTTGAAACCTGGGTCTGAAATCTGGAAGAGCTTCTCACTAGCTGTACTAGGAGACAGATGGACGCCGTTTTTTGCTCTTTCTGGCAGGTTTAAGGTGAGAACTCAGCGTTGCAACATGATAGATAAGTCAGAAAACATGGAAACCGATGTCATGGGCACTTTAAAACCGTCTCATATCTACAGAGATTTATGAATATATTTTTTAAAAATTATTCTATTAAAATTATGCATTTACTGTTACTTGTACTTTTGAACAAATAAAAAAAGAAATCTCAAAATTTTGCATTTAAAAAATATTTTTCTAAATTTGTTGTCCACAAAAGTCCATCAACTTGGTGATTTTGGCTCCCGTCTTGAAAAGTTTGGACACCCCTGATGTACTAAAAAAAAAAAAAAAAAAAACTTTCCATAGTTTGAGATCATTAAGATCTTGTAAAATGTTAAGACACAAAACAATTTATTGCCACCATGAGTTTACAGATCATTTTAGAGACTACTCTAGTTTCATCCTAAAAGCATCACTTTCCATCTTAAACCAGCCACACGTTGCACGTAACACCACCAAGCTGGCAAAACTCTTAACCAGAATCCAAAAAACTACTCTAGATTTTAAATAGTGGCCCAGAGTGCACCGTCCCACCAACCAGGGACACCAACTGAGTCTCAACAGGGACTTAAACAGGACAGGTTTTCCTCAGGAAGCAGAGACGACAAATTCAAACGGGTACCCACAGCAGACACGCGTCCACTTTGGCGAGACGTATGGATAAAGGTTGGGTTTAACACAGAGCTGTCAGGATGATGATGATGATGATGCTTTGTTCCTCCAGAGGAGGGAGAGAGTCAGTTCAAAGTGAACAAAACCAACTGCTATGGGAGTTGCTAAAAATAAAAGTTTAATTTCTTGGCAACTTCTGGAATAACTTTGCTGCACTTTTCTTTTCCCGTCAGTGAATTTTAACACATGGGTGCAAAACAACCAGAGTGTGAATCCTCTGAAGCCTGTCTGATGTCAACTTGACAGGAACATGAGTGAGGAGATGTCTGGATCGATCACCCCGCCCCAAATAAAAAGCTGGTCCAGGTGATGCTAAAGGTTTACAAACAGAAATAACATTCTAATGCATCCGGATGCCTCTAGAGCGAGAGTTAGTTTAAATACCTGAAAATGAGTTCATTTGTCACCGATCTGCAGCAGCATCTCTCCTGATCAGACTACCCATGAGTGTTGGTGTTAGAGGACAACTTCCCGTTTCTAGAGACACCACCCACTTTGAGTGATGTCACCAGTGGGTGTGGTCCTTGCTGTAGATAAACTGCTAGAACGTCCTTTCAGAATAAAATCAATGACTGGAGACCTTAACCATTAAAAACAAGCAGGATAAAGGATAATAGGGTTGTTTTTTTAAAACCATATTTGCTACTGATGTGTTATCAAGGTACTGGACAGAGTTAAAACCATATGATTTCTAGGGTTTGACTTCAATAACTCCAGACTAGAACTGCTGACGCAGCTCTTTCCTTCTTCTCGTGAAGCCTACTTGCTTTTCTTTTTCTTCTTGAAGAACATCCAGCTCTTCTGGCCCTGCAACTCCTGAAGTTCAGCAGCAGGCAGCAAACAGAATCTTAAACCAGAGAGTCTGGCACAGCACCACATCCACAGCGCCCCACTGATCCCTAAAAACTAAACCAACACACTCAGCCTCCCTCATGAATCATGCGGAGCTTCATCCTCATCAGGGACTCCATGCTGCCACCGCAGTGCTACTTTAAGAACCAGTAAAAAAGCACTGGCATGTTTCCAGTGACAATAAGATGATTGCAGGGTTCCTTGCCCTGCTCGGCATCACTCTACCCTAAACTCTGCCTCTGTGCCGCTGCGTGGCATTGATGAAGTGCAATCCCTGCTTAGGGAGTTGCAGGACTATTTTTAGCTTTATCTATCAGACGGGAGCGGGGCCTCGTTCATTGTTCCTGCAGACTGCACAGTCTTCCTAACATCTCTCCATGCAAACAAAAATGCCGCACATGCATCAAACACTCTGTAAAGGCTCATCGTTCAGTTACTTTATAAGATTTATATCTTGTGTCATCTGAAAACACAAAAAATCTGATCAAATTTCATCAAAAAAAAAAGATGGGTAATTTTGAATACCTATACCACACCCACCGTGACATCACTCAAAGTGGGTGGAGTCTCTAGAAACAGGAAGTAGCTAATCAGATTGGGAGAGACACTGCTGCAGATCAGTGACAATTTAGGAGGAAATGTGCAGGTTTTTAAAAACAACTCTTGCTCTGAACTTTTAGAGCAACATGTTAGCCATTAGCTAACCCCTGCAGTTAGAAGGCTATATTACCCATTAGCCAACCACTAACCATGAGCACGTTTAGAGAGTTTCTGCTGCTGCAGGAGGAGGACATGCAGTAGCACAGTAATTCAGATGATGGTTGAAAAACCATCTCATGATGAACTGTAGGAGGTATACAAACAGGTATTATGGCGTTTTAATGCATCAATATACCTTTTTTGATAGAGGTGTCACCAAAGTTTTTGATATTTAAAAACATCTGTAGCGTCCCTCCTGATCCGACTAGTCTAGTATTCCTCAGTCAGAGGACTACTTCCCATTTCTAGAAACCCCACCCCCTCAGAGTGATGTCACCAGTGGGTGTGGTCCTTACTGTGGATAAAGAACTGATCGAAACCCAAACATCCCTTTAAGCTGCAGGACAATGATTCAGTTTGTTCCTACAGATGTCTAATAATTTACTGTCCTGGATACCGTCTCAGCCTGTTCCTGTTTCCATGGCCCCATGGGTGGGGGTACCGTTACTCTGGTAACGCCCCCTGCTCCACTTCCCATTGGTTTATGCTCCACTTATTTCCCCCTAGACACTTTCCATCACTATTTCACCTTGAGCTCTTGCTGCATGTAGCGCACACCTCAGTCTCTCCAGCTTTCACACACTCTCTCTCACTCACATGCAAAAAACACATGTGCAAGCAACTAGAAGCAGTGACAGGATGCACAGCAGAGGCAGACATTTAAGGTCAAGGAGCTGGAAGGTAAAGATGAAGACATCAACATGGAGAAATAAATCAGGAAACATTAACCCCAGAGCTTCATCTGAAACATTTAAAACCCTTGACAAACATCCAGTTTTAGCGACAGAAACACATTAATGACAATCTGAGAACAAACTAATGTTCTGGCAGGAACGTCGGCTTTAACACAACACAGTCCTGAGCATTGTGTCGTCATGGCGCCTCACCCCCCACTCATGACTAGTTAAGGAGGATATAAAAGCAGCACAGCGTGTTTGGTCAGTTCGGCCCAGACGGCTGAAGGATGACAGACGAGGACAGAAAAGTGAAGATGATCTCGTTTGTGTACTCACTGGTGAGCGCCTTCTCGTAGCTCTTGGCCATGGCTATGAAGTTCCGTAAGCAGGGGTTGAACTGCTCCATGATGTTCTGTAAAACGACGAAAACAGAAGATTTGGTTCGTCAGAAAGCGTGAGATACAAACATGAGCTCCGATGACAGAGCAGCAGTCGTTTCTGGGTCATGAACACAGATCAGCTGAGCCAACCGGGACGAGGACGAGAGCAGGAACTCATTTTAGTCTCCTACAGAGGATGGATGAAACAGAATGAGCGACGGGGGGCTATGTGGATGTGTGTGTCAGGGTGGGGGGGATGTTTTCTCACACCTCCCCTTTTCTATTAAAAATAAAACCTGATTTTGGCTGCAGACTCTGAGCTCTGTGGGGAATCTTGGACATGATGCCTCCTCCCTCCGTCTCTCTGCACCTCTCTGGACTCTGGAACAAAACTCCTGCCAATTACCATTTTTAAAACTTCACCCAAACAAAATAAAAGTCTCCCATTTCACTGAAGGTCACCAAATCTCTGAAGCTGTGATAAAAATATCTGCAGGACCAGTTAGAGCAGGAATTAGAGCCAAGATCCAGGAAAGTCTGAATGTTCAAATAAAGAGGAAGTTAAACTTTAAAAAGAGCAACACTCAGAATCACAAGATTTACAGTAGATGCGTCTCTTCATGCAAAAGGAGGGGAGAAAAAAGTTAAATAATAAAGATGAACACGGCACAAGAACATCACTGTCAGGATCCAGAGCTGGGATTTTGACAGATACTTATTTATAGCTACGGATGAAGGTCTCTGAAGCTCTCATGTCAAATGACCAAGTCGTGTCAGCACACTGCATCCACCACGTTAAAATAAATAACATTTTTTTTAAAAGCAAGGAGCAGAGGCCTGAGGGCTCGTCGAGAAGCAACGTGTAATGAGTTTTAGTGTCCATCTGTGAAAACCTCCTGCCCTTTCACTCCCACTGCATCTCCATCCAGACCTGGCTAGTCGAAAACTCAAAGTGCTTTCTGTGACTTTAACAACTCTAAAGGTTCTTTAGAGAAGCAGGGCTGGAGGCAGGTGGAGGGGAGGGTTAAAGGTTAGACCTCAGAGTCTAAATGCATTTTAAAAAATGGGACATTTAATGTAAAGGAGTTGCATTCAGGTCATTAACACAAAGAGGTGCAAACTGAAGGTGCTGCGTTGGAGGATTTTACTTTAAATTGATCCAAACACCTTGCTGCCAAAAACCACACAGCGGATTAGATTATGAGGCTTCGAGTCAGTGAATTCAGGAGACTTTATTCAGCACGTCAGGTAAAAAGTTTTAAGGAAGTTTCATTTTGGAGGTGCATCAGGTCAGAACAGGATTGAATAATGAGCTGAAGGCAGATGGAGGGTCAGACATATTTTTCCTGTGAGTGTCCGGTGGCTCACAGACAGACGGTCACCTTGGTGAACAAACTTCATCGTGACTTTAAAAAGCAGGACAGAACAACACAGGGTGCAAAAAGTTTAATGAAAACGGGCCGACTGCCCAGAAAAACGCGTAAATCATTCGAGTTAGTTTAGAAAGAAGAGCAGGAGTCCACATAATGGACTGAAGCTCGCAGGATGCAGGATTTAATTGGCTGATTTCCTGAATCTGACTTTTCTAACTTTGTTTTGCACCCAAAAAAGAAAAAGAAAAAATTCAAACGAGCACAGAAACATTTTAAAAAGTGGGTTGTTGCATGTCATTTATGGGAAGAAACAAAAGCCCTATTTATAAACACAATTCCCTTTGTACTCCTTTCATTCCCGTCATTGCGTAAGGCATCAGGATGTGGCAGCGCTCCAGCAGCGGTGCTCATCAGCGTGATGTACCAGGGGCTGGAACGCAGAGGGAGAGCCTCAAACAACAAAAACTAAAACTGAAAGATGGAAAGCAGCCCAGTTTGTGTCATGTTCTCATGAGGAAAGACTCCAGCTAGGTTTGTTTGTGTTTACATGAGTTTATGTTGGTGTGAATGAGGGATGACTTAAGTCATGTAGTCACCGTCGGACTGGTCCAGCTTCACGTGTCACATTCCTGATCCTCTGTAGGGGTGAGTTTTCAGGGCTGTCGGCTTATTGGGACAAACTGATCAACTGGAGCAGTTTTCCCTTGGTGTGTGTGTGTGTGTGTGATGAACCCAAGAAACTGGAAAGACTGGGTTGAAGCGTTTCAGTGACCTGTCTTAACATTTTCAACTACAAACACATTTTGTTTTCACTCTTCTGAATGTTTACACAAAGACATATTTATGAATTTTAAAAAGAAACCGCTCTTTTTACCATTCTCAAAATAAAAAAGTTCACACATAAAACTAAATCAGACACTGAGCAAACAGAAAGTCTAGATTTGTCCCATGTCAGAGACCAGAACTTCTACTTTGATGGTTCCATCAACATGCAGCTGAACTCCATGAGTTTTTCTCTCATCACCACGTGCGCGCACGTTTTAAAGTGCAAATTAAATCGGATCATCACTGTGGCCTTTAATCCCCATGAAACAGATCCTGTTCCTTAGGAGACGTGGACAAAAGGCTGATTAGCATTCCAACAAATAAAAAGGCGTATTTTACAGAGTGTGTGTGAAATAAGAAGGATTACAGGGCGAACACTGCTTCGTCTTAGCTTCAACCATGTGTTTTAACTGAATCACTAATTATCCAAAAGCTATTAATCACCAGACCTGCAGAACACACGAGGTGCTTTTTCACGTTGCAGAAATGTCCTAATGAAGGAGTTCATTCTTACCTGGTATTTAAACGCTGATGTAATTCAAATGATTATTATTGGCTTTCATTCATATATTATAATACTTACTGATGTCAGAGGGGCAACAGTTCACTGCTTTACAAGTTTGTTTTACACCTTCAGTGTAGCTGAGGTCTAAAATAGAGAGCAGTAATTATGGATAGTCGGATCAGGAGAGACACTGCTGCAGATTGGTGACAAATTAACAGCTAATTTTGTAGTATTTAAAAAAATTGCTCTAAAAAGTCCCACTGATGAATTGGAACTCTACATTACGCCTTAGCTAACCTCTACCGTTCTAATGCTACATTACCTGATCGCTAACTGCTTTATATTAGCCAACAGGTAATATAGCATTCTAACTGTAGAGGTTTGAGTGATGTCACCAGTGGGTGTGGTCTTTTCTGTAGGTAAATAACTAAGAACGCCTCTTCAGAATGACCCAGTTGACCCTTTAACCTTTACAGAGGAGCCAACTGTGACAATATATTCACATTTAGCATAAACAAAAAGAATTCGGAATCATCTAATGAGCAACATTAATGTCTGATTTTTCTGCAGCTGTTACATATGAACGAACAGATCTGAGGTCAGTTTACCTGTGGCGTCTCACAAATGTACACTCAGCATCACAGTTATCATAAATCGCCATCTTATCAAGGAAAAACTTTTCTGCACCTCACCAGTGGTTTGCAGAGCAGATGTTTGTTCAGGAAGCATCGAGTGTGAAAAACAGTGTGAGTGTGCAAACATAACTCTGGACCATCGTTCTGTTTGGTGACACTTTGAAGCTCCTGTTTGTTCACAGAACAGTGTGCTGGCAGGCAGGACTGGCTGCTAAGAACAAACAGTTTCTTGGTCTGTTTGTTGGGACTTAATGATTATTATTATCTGCCGTGATTTGAAGGGCAGCCTGTTTGCACAGTTAAGCCAAACATGCTCATTCTCAAAATAGGAGAATCTTTAACAAAACTTAAAATGATACCTAGAACCCTGAACATGTTGCCTTATAGAGAAATCATAGTTTTAAATGTGCGTCTGGTTTTCCCTGCCTCTAATTTTCATTCAGTCCTTCACATTTGGACAATAGAAGGTATAAAACCTGACGTCTCACTGCTTGTAAACTGAGCTCTAATGTAGTGAAGAAAACCAGCGAAGCGTGAGTCACTGAAATCAATGAAAAGAGCAGCAATCATGAGAACAAAGCAGCATAACTAGAAGAAACACTGGAGGTTAGTTAGAAAACCACAACACTGTAAAAGCAGGAGAAGTGCACATCTCCCTTTTCACTGCAGCAACAAGTCCGTGGACTTTTTATCCAGTTCAATAAACACATTAGAAGCAATCTGCAAAGATATAGTTCTGCTATTAAAAAGCTCCTAAAATGTAAAGTTGATCTGGTTGAAATGTGGGTTCTGTGCTGCAGCTCCACAGGGAGTCAGAACTTCTACGATTTGATCCTGGAAACATCAATTTGTCCTGATGAAATGATGCTAGATGGGGCAGGTCATGATAGAATCCTGACGCGTGGTAGTAAAACATCAGTTTATCTCCTAATAAAAACAGCTGGGATCCACAAGCGCTTTGCTTTTAGTGCCACTGCGACGATAACGATGTGGAGAGGAGGAACGAACGGGTAACAGCACTCAGCGTCAAGGTTAATAGATCCATCAGAACAACATGGCGGCACTTGGACATGATGTCTCATAAAAGACATGGAACTGAGCCAGAGGTTATACGAGCCATTAGCAACATATAGCACAGAGACAGGTCTCCGTTCAGAGAAAGAGTTCAGGTCCTTTAAGACCGACAAGCTAAAACATCAGAATTCCACATGATGAAACTGACGGCAGTGGAAACGTTTAGAAAATGACCTGCTGTGAACTTTAGTCCATTTAAAGAGGACGGCAACAGACTTCATCTTGGCTGCACTCAGACCAGCTGTATCATTTCTTTGAACAGAGGCTGTTCATAAAGTCGATTATGTAAACATTTTTAAAAACTGAAAAACTTTTAAATTGGCAAAAAGAAACCCTTGATCATTATTCTGAGGCAGAAAAAGTTTGGATTCTAAGCAGCATAAAAACAGTTTCAATATCTAAAGATAAAAAAGGTAAAACTAAGAGGAACGACTGGAAGCAGAGAACAACTCTGGACTCTAAAATGAACTACAGTAAAGTGCATCTACTTCAGCAGAGCCATTCATTACTTCCTTCCCACATAAGTAGGTACACTTCTTACCAAACACTAAAAAGGTAAGAAGAACCAACGGCGTGGAGAACATCGTGACCTAGCTGCTGTGATGGTGCAGGCTGTGCGTGTTGGTTGGAGGCAGGAGACGGGTGTGTGTGTGGGCTGAGTCAGAACCTACATAAACAGCAGCAGGCTTAGATCATGTTGGGGCGTAAATTACTGTAAAGCCAAGCCAGCCATGTGGCACCATTAGGACCTGCTGCGCCGCTCGCTGCCAAACAGATTAACCAGCAAGAGGAGAGCTGGAAACCCCACAGAGGAGGGAGGGGCGGGAGGGACAGGTGGACACAAAATAAGAGACAACCGGACTTTAGTCAGCAGCAAGTATTTATATCGGTTTGGAGAATTAAATTAAATAAACCCCATTAACATTTTCCTTTTCTCATTTATCCAGTTATCTTATTAGAAAAGTGGGATTTGCCACCTGCTGACTCCAGATTTTTTCTAATAATCAAAATTGTTTTCTCCAAGACGCAGAGTTAAATTGTGGGAGTGAGGAGATGTTTGACGTGATCAGCAGACTTCAACCTGATAAGTAAAGCTTGTCCTTTGTTCTCCATCCTAACCTAAAGGCTGCTGATATGAAAGTTAACCAGATTAAAAAAAAAACAACTTGATAAGATCAGGTCACCTCGACTCTCTAGTGGTAACCAAACGGAACCTAGTGCTGCAGGAGCCCTCCTCGTTTCCATGGTGACCAAAAGGGTAAGTGCCCTTTTGTGTGCATGTTTCTCCATAACCCACCATGCTTCCATCTCGTGCCGTCAGCTGGTCGAACCACGCGGTGCCAACGTGGCGTTTGCAGCCGAACAGCACATGTTGGGATCTGAACGTGATGAACACGATCAGTCACGCTTCAGCTCATCACTACACTCTGGCTTTATTTAGATTCTGATTATCTGTAGAACATGATTATTCGTGCATGTGTCAGCTCAACATGTGAGCTGTTAATCACCAATAACCACAGGGAGGTTTTACTCTCCATCACCCTGAGGGAAACTTTAGAAACACCTCTGATTAGATCTGAAGCCTCAGAGCAGTTTGTTTTCTCTGGTCTGATTAATATAATCAGTCAACCAACAGGGAAAAGAGAACTATTTTTCCTAATTGGACAAACTGTTCGTCCTGATAAACGCAATCCTAATGACCTGATGTGATGAATCATAAAACGACGCGAGCCTCGACTTCCTGCGACTCTGAAACTCCAGTTGTTTGTTTCTCCACAGCCGTTAATTCACGGCTTTTACCAACAGCAGCTTGTTGTTGGAGATGCCTGCAGGCAGCCCTGCAGCGCATCCTGCAAACATCCTCTCCAGAGGTAAACAAAATAAATAAAAATCAGCTGGTATACGAGTGCACTTCGTGTACAATCAGTCAATACTGTGGATTTACTGTAAAATGTGGTGAACTATTTACTTATTTTACAATTTTAGTCTGGTTTTTACTTTACTTTCTAAAAAAAAAAAAAAGAATCATTCAAATGTTTCTTAAAATTGGAAAAAAAAAGAAAAAGAAAAAAGAGCTTCAAGTTCATTTTATTCAGGATTGATCTCACGTTCCCCGTTATGGATGGAAGTGATGGTTTAAACTCTCTCCTCTTTGCTCCTGCTCTACATCCATGTCTCTTTAACTCATCTGGGATTTTGGGTCAGTTTAGGTTTTTTGAGCTTATGAAATGTCAGTTAGCTGTTCCCTCTTATAAACCAAACTGCTGCTGCTATAGTTACACATCATAAGTGGCCAGAAAGAAAAATTACTGCAAAAAATTCTCCAAGCAGCACAGGATTCAAACCATAACCAAAATCAAAAAGGAAAAGCTCTGAAGCCTCAGTCTAAAGTCCCAGTCCCAGATGGGACAGGACACCTCCAGGAGTCCAGGACTAGTTCTACCTGAGACATGACGACCATCTCCAGGTTTATCTCCACTGAACTTGCACATTTCCTGCTGCTGAGAACTGATTTCCAACTGCTTATTTACATTTGTGCAAAACGCTCACAAGTTTCCACTAAAATCGTGCAGCCGTGTGCAGAACAAGATGCATCCTATAGAATAATATCTCTGCAGATTAAAAGCCAAACACGGGGATCTATGCTGCATCACAGATTTTGTATGAGACCAATAAGCTGCTGGAAACGTTTCCATTAGCGTTCTGCTGCCATCCCTTTTCCCTTTGTTTCCAGGAAATGCACATCATTTGCCTCTGCTCAGCCAGTGTGACAATCAGTGTGCTAAAGCTGCTGTGCTTCAGCACCCTCAGGAGAAGGGAATTCAGCGTCTATCTGCTTCGTGTCTGCAGACAATTTCCCTTTCAGATGAGCTTCCATCTGCAAAACAGCAGAGGGGAGTCAGCGCCCCCTACTCCACAGACACAGCTTCCCAAGGAGACAGGAAGGAGGGGGCACTTCCGGCGCCATATATGGATGTGCTGGAATCCCCCCCACCCCACCTGAGACGTGACAGGGCAACCCATTTTTATTCACCTCACGTTCAGTTTATACCACAGGAAAACAGGCTGGAGGCAAGAAGGAGGAGGTAGGGAGTCTCCCCGTCCTCCATGATCATCGTCATCACCTCAGAGTGACACATCCCCTTGATTCCAACCTGATTACTACATTTTACACACGTGAACATGCATATGTTCACACATATGATCCTTACACACATAACAAATTTAGCGCCGTTGTGTAAAGACAACATGTGAGCACACGTGTGGTGACAGGAAGTGCTGCAAAGAGCAGGAGTGTGTGTGTTCATCAGAAAATCTGGACACAGCCTGGCACTGCAGTGAGATAAGAGCGTTTCGGCTTTTAATCCCTGGAGAAACTCGACCTCAGCTTCTAGAAAACGTCACGCCGAAGCCACATCTCCAGTCAAAGCGCTGCAGCTGGAAATGCACACTGATTTTGGCCCCTCGTGCCTTTCCTCCCCCTTAATGCTGATCTAATTAGAGCCAGAGAGGAGCAGCAGCTCCACACCTTCTCCTTCCATTCAGTGTGGAGATCCGTCCAAGTAACTTCTCCTTTCATCTTCTGCCAACCTCCTGCTCCCCAGCAGCTTCCACCTCTCCATCTCAGCCTCCCTGCAGCTCAAGTTTGGAAACCGATGTGCCAAATGGTGCCGACATACAACACACACACCTCACTGCAGATGCCAGCACTTGGTCTGTCTGACACATGAACGCTGTTAGTGAATTCTAAAAAATAAAGCACATCTGTGGAGGAGACGCCTCTCAGACCAGTGAGCAGTCAGATGGTACATTTTGTTCTGTTGGTTCATTTTGTTTATTCAGTCAAATGATTCACTTGGATAATATTCAAGCCACATGCATTCAGACTCATTTTCCTAAAAAGAAAAGCAGCATCTTTCTGAGCTTTAAACCCAGAGAGGTCTGGAAACACCAGTCTGACAACCACATCGGAGCAAAAACCAATTAAATAACACCAGCAGCTCTTTATTAGTCAACGGCTCCTGAAAGGATTAAGCCTCTAAGTAGAGCACAAAGGGAGGAGGGGGTTCAGACAATCAGCTCTAACTTTGATAACCAATCCATCATCAAAACGATCAGTTGATTAATGGAAATAACCTTAAGGCTTGATTATTGGGTCTAAAAAATTACATTTAGAATACAGGATTGATGAACTTCCTGGTCGAACAGAAAGACACTAGATTTCGTTTTAAAAACCACCCACTTTGTCACTAGTGGGTGTGGCCTTACTGTATATAAATAACACCAACGTGTAAATAATTGCAGAAAATTTGCACGAAGTTGAATCATTTCATTGAATTTCGGTGTTTCCAGTGAGCAGCTCTTTCCTTGAATCTTTTAACCCTGTTTATGTAACGCGATCACATTCCCCGGATCACAGACGGCGTCAGTGTGATGTTCCCAAACACTGCTGCGACCCAAAGATCAGTAACCAGGCTCAAAGCCGGAACAAACCCTGGAGCCTGAGGAGGTTTGAGTTTTCTGCAGGGACAGAAGCACAAAGACATGAAGCTCTGAGGTGACGAATCAGAGAAGAAAAACCACTGGTTTCAAGACACTTCGCTGGAGAAATCCTGCCTTAGCAAAGCTTCTCTCTTCACCTCACAGGACCTCTAACAGGAGAGGCTCAGGTCACGACACCACGTCTTCTCAGAGTGAAGGAGAGCAGAAGAGGGAGGAAAAGACGACCGAGCTTCCCTCCCTTCCTCCATCACTCTGCTGCTGCAGCTTCCCCAACAGCTGCGACGGCGCTCACCTGCAGCCTCCAACTGCAGCTGTCTTGATTGCTTATGGGCTGCAAAACAACACGCAATCAAATTAAACATTACGATCCAGCGGCTTCTAATGAACCGCCAGCTGCCGTCTTTCTACATGCGACGACTTCTGAACGAAGGCAGAAAAATGTTTTTATCGAGAGAGATTCTCTGCTTTCGTGTCCACTGGGCTACGGAGTGAAAAGACTCCAGTAGAGAGAAAAAGAACTGAACAGATTGTACTTGTATGACTGTGGGGATAAAGTGTTCAGTAGCATTACTCATATCCCCACTCCTCCACCCCCTCCACACACACACACGAAAAATCCTCCCTCAGGAACAAACAGTTTTGGCTTGAAAGAAGATCTGGCACAGCAGCGTCTCTCGCACAGATCGGACTTGATTATATGAAAATATTTACGAAGGGATTTCTGACTCAATCACTCCAGGATGCTCCCCAGCGACAGTGAGGCAACACTAGGTGATGATGCTGTAACCTACAGACATAATGCAGGTTAGAGTTTTAAAACGACGCCTATCAGAGGATCTGTACAGATTCTGAAGCTTCAGGACATGTTTCTGTTTGTCAGATTATATAAAAATCGTTAAATAAACTATGATCAGATTTAGCATCTAGTCAGCAGATAGAGGATCCAATATGAGGATCAGGCTGGATAAAGAGATGCAGCAGAAGATGTTTTCACCGTCTTCATCTGTGGTAACCGAGGTTGGAGCAGCAGGACCTATCTGGTCAGGATGACACCCGACACCTCCCACCTGACACGGTTTTAAACGCGTCTGATCTGAAGGAGGCTGATTCATGACACACTAGAGAGATCATGTCTCTCGTCTGGCTCCGAGACGCCTCCGTGTCTCACTGAAGGAACCAGAGGTTGCATGACAAGAGCTTGGATCAGAACATGAGCAGAAAACTGATGGAGAGGTCGGAGCAGCAGCTCAGAAGCCAAAGACCTGCATGATTGTTCTAGAGTAGAACAGTTCCACACATGGTAGAAGCTTGTTCCACCGCTTGTTTACAAAAGAGAGCAACTAATAGGCATCTCAAATGAAAAAGAAAACTCAAATGCACAAAGGAAGCACTAAAAATCACTCAGGATAGAGGCGGCCTCGCCCCGGCCCTCCAGCGTTACACAAGCCCAGCCTGCAGAGCTGCTGGGATTACAATGCTTGGTTAAATACACTCCTGAGCAAACATACAGATGGTGTTTATTCAGCAGACACAACAACCCGAGGAAACACACTTATCCCACATCAACAACCAACAGGGACGCTTCAGATCACATCCGACCTCCAACCGCTCTGGAATGAGCATCTTCTGATTGGTACAGAGCCAGATCCAGAACCCACGGTACAGTAAGGGGGCCGACACACAAACAGTCGCGAGACACTACTGCTCCCACACACAAACACACAGTCATCCAAAACTTGCATTCAGCCCCTTGTGTCTGAGCAGCAGAGTGTAGAGGTGAAGGCTTTTCTTCTGCTCACTCTAACAAACTGCATTTTTACTCAGGGTCACTGTTGAATGATGGGAATTATTCCGTTTTAACCATCCTGTGATTAAAAATACAGAACACAAGGCAAACAGAGTTTAAACTTTTTGTGTTTTCTATTAAAATTATGAATTATCCACTGAACTGGTGTTTTGTGGCGGTGAGTTCACAGACTGATACAATGTTTTTATTGCTGCTTGGCTACAATGCGTTCATAGACCTAAAAAGAATAATTTGTATCAATTTAAAGCATAAATATCAGATCACTGATTAAGCCGATCACAGAGGTCACCAGAGGTATTACATCTTTAAAAAACTTGGATTTTAAAGCATAAAAAGTAAATTATGGATGATGCATCATTGTGTTAATGTCCCTGATCATATTTGCTGTGCACCCCCCACTCTCCTCCCCCACTCAGGAGGAGAAGCAAACATGAGTGTTACCTAATGGGAGCTGGCACCTCTGTGCGTCTCCATCCTCCACGCTTTTAATGAATTAATAAAGATCTGTTCGTTTCTCCCAACAGCTCAAAACACCCCCAGGGCTCCACCACTGCAGCTCCAAAAGGTCACACCAGTGAGGATCGGTCTCCCACCGTCAGCAGCAGGCGGGGAGGGTGTGTGTGTGTGTGTGTGTTGGCGGGGGGGGGGGGGTAAACTGGCAGAGACGCTCTGCTTCTCGTCACTCGTGCTGCAGTGAAGCAGGCTGCTGATGACAGGAAGAAACCCCATCGCTGCATCTCTGCACCGAGGCATTTTCACTCCCAATTTCTCTCATCGCACCTCAACTTTTTCCCCCTCTTAATTCTTTCAAAATAAACTTAAGAAAAAGGCAAATATATAGTGAAAATGTTATTGTCTGTTCATTTCATCCATCTAACCACACAAACCTCCCAAAAGGTCAAAATGTCAGGCTGCTTTGTGCAGAACTGACCCTTAAAAATTGGTGAAGAAACCGAGTGTTCTTCCTGTTGGCCACATTCTGAAAGGATTCCCAGCATTTCCTCATCCTCATGTCAGCTTACACAATCCTGTCTTTTAAACCAGGAAACCTGAGTCGGACCTCTCCGGCTCGCCGTCCTGCTCCTCTTGGAGGATCTCTGATCTACCAGGAGGCCTTTAGGTGCTCCGTCTCGCTTCCCAGAACATGTCTGGAGGCGTGTGGAACAGTGACAAGTTTCCCCAGATAAAGGAAAACCCTTGTTGAGATTCCATTACTGAAAATCGACCTCGTCTGGAGAGCAGAGTGAGGCGAAAGCCCTTACTGAGGAGGAGCTCTGTCGTAGTTTAAAAAAAAAAGGGATATTTGGGCCATTCTGAAACCCAAAAGAGAAATACGATCTGTTAATGACCAGATTTCCAAAATGGAAATTTAATGCAAGGTCAGTCCAAAGGGTGTAAGGAAATATCAATACGCTTAAATACCACGATGTTAAGAGTCGATACAGCATCGATGTTCGAAAGCGCGTATTGATAAGCAATTTATAAAACAGTGGTGTTCCATTTTTGACCACTAGTTGGCAGCAGTTCTTTCCTCTACTCCAAACACACCTCCAGTGATTTACTGAACATAAAGAACCAGTATTTTTATTTCTGTAGGGAAACGTTCTAATTCCATCAGCTGATGTCAAACTTATAACAGCTCTGAGATTTTACTCATACATCGTTTACTTCACCTTCCTTATAGTAGCGACTCCAGTGCATCGTATCGTTACCGGACTACGATATATCGTATTGCTAGACTCTTGCCAACCATCAGAATCAGGAAAGTAGAAGTCTCAGTAATTCCTGACAGGAACAGCCTCTGGAATGCAGAGCAGATCTGAGATCAGTGAGGCAGGTTGGGTCAGGTTCAGCAGGAGCTTCCTCTGCCCTGGAGGTCTGCTCATCAAACTCACCCAAAACCAGTGAAGAAGAGCTGAAATCCTAACGTGGTCCACGGATTTAACACTTTCTGTAACTTTTAACCGTAAAACACTGAAGCACCTGTAAATCTAATCTTCTCCCAAACCGATCCGGAAGAATAAACACTTTAATTGTCTTAGTTTTCTCTCAAAAGGAGCTCTTTTATACCATTAAATCACTAAAAAGAGAAAAGCAGCGGCTGGTCTGGGGTCCGCCGGTGCAGCAGGTGTTCCCGCTGCCCAATCAACCCAAACCGTCTCACCTTGTAAACATTCTCCGTGATACGGTGCACCTCGTCGGTCCGGGACATCCTTGTTGGAGCTTCAGTCACAACCATAGACCGGAGAGTTCCTCTTTATTGAGGCTGTGGTGTTTTTTTTTTTTCCTCAAACGGTACCGGGAGAAACCGAAAAGCTGCAGCCGAAGGAGCGCGACTCTAGTCTGGGAGAGACGAGCACGTCTGTCCGTGGGATCCAGCTTTTAAAGGAGAGTCCTCCGCTGCGCCCACACCGGCTCCCCACGCAGCCAGTCAGCGGCCGCTCGGTGCCTCCCGGTAGGAGCGCAGGGGCGGAGAGGGGCGGTGCTGCCTTCAGGGGCGGTGGGAAACCCCGCAACCGGAGACAGAAACAGGGACAAAATAACATTAAATAACAAGTATTACTAATAATTAGACTTTAATTAGACAAATTAATATAAAAAACAACATTTTATCACAGTGTTTTCTTCACCTTCATTATGAAGTTTATTCAATCAGATTTTATTTACAGATGTAATTAAGACAACAAACAATAATATAAACACAAAATATCATTAAAAACATGCATAAACTATAAAAAGCATAGATATGAAAAAGTATTTAGCCCTAACAGATGTATCCTGTTTTTGCTGACTCATCACATTTAAATGTTTCAGATCAGCAAATAAATGTCAGCATCAGATGAAAAAAAAAGAATAAATATAAAATATAGTTTTCAAATGATGATTTCATTTATTAAAAGAACAAAACTATCCAAACCAAGCTGGCCTTGTGTGAAAAAGTAACTGCCCCCTTTGTTAAATCCTGACTTAATAGTGAATAATCAGATTATTAATACGTTCAGTTCCACAGACACACCCAGGCCTGATTACTGTCAGACCTGCAGAATTAAGAAATCACTTCAATAGAACCTGTCTGACAACATGAAGGAGGCTAAAAGATCTCAAGAAGCAACACATCATGTCCTGTTCTAAAGAAACTCAGGCCATGACTCAGCAATAAGAAAAAGACAGGACAATAACGTCCTCCATGAGAGAGTTCCAAGGTCAAACCCTCTCCTGACTGAAAACAACACAAAGCCCTAGCTGTCACACATTAGCTGAAAACATCTTGGTGCTCCCAAAGACTTCTGGGAAAAGACCAGCATGAAACTTTCTGGAAGGCGTGTGTCCCAAAAACAAACATACAGGATCAGCTGAGCATCTAAAAAACAAACAAAAATGATCAAACCACCTCAGAGATCTTTAAACGTTCTTTATCTTCTCTTCCCCGCTCTCATGCAGATTGCTTCTATTTTTATAGACTTGTTTACATTTTCTCATATTTTTAC
Organism: Callopanchax toddi; assembly: GCA_006937965.1. Taxonomy (NCBI): domain Eukaryota; kingdom Metazoa; phylum Chordata; class Actinopteri; order Cyprinodontiformes; family Nothobranchiidae; genus Callopanchax; species Callopanchax toddi. The sequence continues at coordinate 2,098,240 of SSNR01000021.1, read as the reverse complement.
ATTATTTCAGTTCTTCGCTGAAGTGTTTCCATAGCACCGTCCCTCTGAAACACAGCTGTTTTAACAGTAGTTCTCACTAGAGGCTGGTTAAAGTCTATTTTCTTCTAAAGTCAAACATTTGTTCTCTGTTTCAAACCGTTTTAAATTTTAACAGGTGATTTTTTTTTGCTTCATCCATAATTAGGGATGTTTGAAAATCAACCACGCCCATGATTCATGATTCTTATGGCGTTTTTTGTAGAATAAAACCTGGACTAGTGTCTGTTTTAGAAGCTTTTCCCCACATTACCCAACAATAAGTATGCCTGTAGTTATTTGGCTGAGAGGAGTCCAGACTGGGTTTTTTAAGGATGGTTCAATAACAACAAAAAAAGCAATACATAAGAAATCATTCATTCCAACAGCAATCACAGCCCTTAACAGTCGAGGAACTCCAACAACCCAGAAATGATTTGACTGTTTTTATTTTTCTTTTTTGTTTGTTTGTAGGTTTTACATGTTTTTTAACTGTTTTATTGTTTTTATGTGAGTGTGAGGTATGATGATTGTCGAGCCTGTTGAAAGACAAATTTCTGTAACGATTTTTGGTGTCAGACAATAAAGTTCTATTCATTCATTCATTCATTCATTCATTCATTCATTCATTCATTCATTCATTCATTCATTCATTCATTAACGGCGTGTTTAAAGATGGAGGGGACAGAGCCGGTTTGGAGGGATAGATTGATAAAATCAACAATGCATGGGCCAACTAGGTCAAAAGCTTTAAGAAGCAAAGAGGTTGGGAGAATATCAACTGGGCTTGAAGTTGGTTTCATGTTTTTCAGAATGAGACAGATGCTCTGAAAATGAACAGGTGTGAAGAAGGACCAGGTTTGGAAAGGAGGAGGGTGGATGGGAGAGTAGGGAGCAGATGGGGGTGAGAAACCTGACCTGATGTTTCTAATTTTGTTCTCAAAGAATGAAAGGAAGTTGTTACAATCAGACCTTGAGAACACAGGGATTTGGGGCGTTTTAGGTGAAACTATCTGATTGATCGTGTCAAACAGAACTTTGGAGTTTTTATTTGAGGAGATCAGTAGAGAGAAGTAAACAGCTCTGGAGTTTTTAACCATTTCATTTAAAGATGTTATCAATTCCTTAAGGTACAGTCGGTGAATTTCCATTTTTGTTGATTTCCAAAGCCTCTCAGCTTTATGGCATGTCCTTCTGAGATTATAAATATGTTCATTCATCCAGGGACTGTTCCTTCTATGAGATACCGCTGTTTGTTTAACTGGAGCTACCTTATCTAAGATAGTAGAACACTGCTTGGTTTGGTGCCTTTTAAAGCAGAAACTGTTGCTGACACAAAAAAGAACTCATTTCAATGAGTTTTTTTTTCCTTGTTAAAGAAAGGTTAAAAAGAGGAACCAGATTATAGTGGATGAAGTTGTGATGCTGTTATTTCCTGACTTTAATCTGAGTCCTGAAACGCAGCACAGCATCTAAAGCAGATTCTGCTGCAGCTCTGCTCTCAGCCCACGCCTCCTCTGCTCCAACCATTCAGAAAACCTGACAGCATCTCTGGTGTCCAGTCAAACATCCAACCACTTCTCTAAAGTAGATCCTACAGTCAGGCCTGTCATTGGGTGAATCAGCTGACTGGATGGGGTTCTGATCCTGGATGGATCCCTCACCAGATCTTTTTTAAACCTTTATTTGTCCTTACTCACTTTATACCTGCTCTATTTGTGTGGCTGTTTGCTGAGTGGGCTCTGGCTGGTTTGAGTGGGCTGGAGCCACATTTTCTTGGATTTTAGAGCCATTTATGGTGGGCTGGAAGTCCCACGCATCACTACGCATCACGATCTGAAGCTCTCTGAATGGAAACTCTTCACAAACAGGCACAGCATGAAAGAGTGTGGTCACAGGCTTTTTATTTCTAGAAACACTTCTATAATGAGATCAAACAGATATTTGAAAACTGCTAGCTGTCCTGATAATGAAGTGAAACACAACCTCTCTACAGGAAGCCTCGTTTTGTGGTGGACGTCACATCAGATAAATCCAGAGGACAGTTAGTGAAAATCAATCGGACGTGTTTGGTGTCGGTTGGAGCGAACAGCAGCGTTCCCACCATCAGAGAGCCTATTGATTCCCTCTGTGGGTATTTAATCCCAACAATCAGCGCCAATAACTGGCCTGAAGGAAACCTCACATTTCTGTTTGATTTCAAATAAATAAATGATGGATGAAGTCTGATTTAATGATGAGAGTTTGAGACCTGATTTTAAGCTGAAAACCAAAAAAAAAAGAACAATTAAACTTTTAGAGATTTCAGTCGTTCACAGCAGGTTAGAAACAGGAGAAAGAATGTGTGACTCAGGCTGACTGATAAATCAAAATGTCTAAAATTAAAACGTCATGAACAGAAAGCAGAGAGCAGGTTAAGGGTCAGAGGTCATGAGCCGCACAGTTTCAGGGAAGAAGCTGATCCTCAGCCTTTGAGTCCGCTCAATCTTCTGCCTGAAGGAAGGAGGGGGGAAATGGTCCTGGATAGGTCTGTCATTACCATTCCCCAGACCAGTTCCTAAATCAGTTCCAGAACAGTTCTAGACCAGTTCCCATACCAGTTCTCAGACCAGATATGTTATCAGGATGCTCTCCACCATAAACCAGTGAAAATAAGTGACTACAGCAGCACTGAGACCAGCATTTTTCAGAGCTGTTGGTGAGCCACTAAGGATGCTGGGTGTTAGTGATTCATGTAAGGTCAGAGGTCATGTACCCAAACATTTATTTGATTCTACCAACTCCAGAACTTCTCCTCCAATGGTGATTAGGGGAGGGTTTAGTCTCTGAAGTCCTCCACCATCTCCCTCGTCTTCGTCACATTAGGTTTTTACCATCCACCAATCAGAAAGCTTCTCCTCCTCCCTCCTACATAAACCTGCTGTTGGAGACCAAACAAACAACAACTGTGAACTTCAGCTGAGGAGATCTCACAGAATGATCATATGTGAGTAGAAGGAACAGGAGACAGGACTCATCCTGGTGGAGCGCCAACGGAGGATCTTCTCAGACTGAGGTCCAAAACCCAGCTGCAGATCAGAAAGAGACCTGGAAGATTTCTTTTTTCATTAGCTGCTGCTGATATTTTAGTATATTTTAGATAGATTTAGCTACATATGCTGAGAAAAAGTCACATTAGAGATATATCTATTTTAACATCTGATTAACTGAACATAAAGGAGACTGCAGCATTTTGTAACAGTTTCTAACAAATAATCCTGATTCAGACTTACTGATTGTATGGAGTTAAGTTCCTGTGTGTGTGTGTGTGTGTGTGTTCAGGACACAGTGGGGGTGTGATCACACACACACACACACCTACACATTTGAAACATCTTTTCAGCAGCGTTTGATTTGGCCTTCATCGTCAGCCTCCTCCTCCTCCTCCTCTCTCTGCCTCTGATCCTCGTCTGTGATTCATCAGCGCGGCGATCTGACATTCAGGTTTCGGTGTGTGAGCCGCCCACTCCCACACACAACCATAGAGGCTTGTAGTGCGCAGTCAGCGGTGGAGTGGGTCCAGCTCATTCAAAACGAGTCGAGAGGAGGAACCAAACAATGGAACTTCAGGTTTTACTCAAACAAAGGTTAAAGGTCACACAACAATCAGAGTTCTGATTCTTTTACTGCGACATGTTTGTTTGTCTTGCAGCTGAATGTGTTAAATGTGCAGCCAGTCGAGGTTTAATCTATAAACACTGTCGATCTGTTCCTTTGAGAAATGTGAGATTTAAAGTCAGGATTGTTCACAGGAAACTCCTGATTCCAGGTGAAGAAACGTCTGCAGAGTTTTTCTGCCACCATTAAACCTGCCCCCAACAGTCAGTCCTTTCTACCTCAAACTCCCATCCTGATGTAGGGGTAACGTGTTAGGAACTGAAGGATGACACATCATGATCATCCCCAACAGAGGCTTTATCTGAAGTCACCAAGAAATTTTAACTGAACTGATGAAGTCAGTGTCCGCAAGGATCTCATCCCAGACCCTGCCCAGGGTTTTGCGGAGCTCCTGGACAGTCTGGGGTCAACCTGGTGGACCTAAACATGACGTCCCAGAGATGTTCTACTGGATTCAGGTCAGGCCAGCATGGACAGTCAATGGTATCCATTCCTTCATCCTCCAGGAACTGTCTGCAGTCTTGCGACATGAGATTAGGCATCATCATGGACCAGGAGGAACCCAGGAGCCACTGCATCAGTGAAGGGTCTAATAGGTCTAAAGGTTTCACCCTGATACCTAATGACAGAGTTCCAGCGTTTAGAGGTCTGTGAGTTCCTCCAGGGATCTGCCTTCCCAGACCAACCATCCTGTTCCTCCTTGAACAAAGGAGCAGATAGTGGTCTTGCTGATGGATTAAGGACCCCAACTCTCCCAGAGTAACCACCTGTCTTCTGGAATCTCCTCCATACTTTTTGAGACACAGCAAACCTTCTGGTAATGGAACGTATTGATGCTCCATCCTGGAGTTGGACTGCCTGTGTGACCCCATAGGGTCCAGCAGTGACAATGATCCTAGTCAAATGAAATGCTACTGAAAAGCAGTCAACAACCGATTATCAACTCCCTCTGATACTGAACTGATCAGATCAATATCCCAGAAGTTTAACCGAGTAAAGATCCTTTATTTTAGCAGTAAAAAAAAAGGAGAAATAATGTATTTGGGTTGGACTGAATGACCCATTTAAAACATTTGTTTGTAAATCTTTGTTTTACTACCTAAAGTTGGATTAAATGTGAACTTGCTCCTAAACATTTATACAAACAGATTGTTGATTAATTGTTGGACTCATAAGATTCTAAGAGGTGGTTAAAGTTTTAGTTTCTAAACATTAAAACAATTTTTTAATCATCAGTTTGTGTTTTTATTAAATAAACTTATTAAAAGTGGTTGAAGCCCAAATTCCTAAAACAGCCACTAATCCTCCTGCTTTGTCTTTTTGTCGCTCGCTGCCACCTTGTGTTCAATCACTGAATAACAACTTATTACTGCTCCGAAACAACACATTAAAAATAACTTTTTATTGTAAAAAGGACATAGAGATTTCCAAAACAAGTCTAAGATGCGAGTTTGTTGCTGCAGCCCGACAGAATTAGTCATCAGAGTTTAAACGATTTACAGATTAGTTTCGCTGATCTTCCAGAAGCTTTAAGCCTCGTGCACGTAGGGCACCACTCCTGCAGCAGAATAATCACAGCTGATAATACTCTGTGGTTAGCGATCCAGGCTCTGGAGTTGTTGTCTGGGTGTCAGAGGAAACACGCTCAGCCCTTTCTCCAATGACGCCGAGCTAATCCACAAATGAGATCAGCTCATCTGCTGGAGACCGGGTCGGACTGAGAAACAGATCCCGATGTTTGGGTTCTTTAGAGAAAGTTTCCTGCTGGGTGAAGCAACTCGTCACCAAGCAGCTGAAGGCGTTACAGATTAATAAAAGGTCGGTTCTGATGTGATCCTTATAGTCTCTGCAGCGTTCCAGATTTAATCCGATTAGATAGAAATCTTATACATTTATTTCTGTTCCTTTCAGGTGATTTTCACACACTTTTTGTCTTCATTACTAACTTGGTTGTTTCCAGGACACACGAATCACCTTTAGAATCAAATAAGAGCCAAAGCGTGACCGTTAGCTTTAAACAGGCGAGTTTGACTCAAATTAAATACAATGATCTGATAAAGAATTTTAAAAACAAACACTTAGATTAGCAGAGTATAAAATGATTTGGGGTAAACACTGAGCTCTAATCAAACTAAAGTTAGGCACATTTATCTGATTTCACAGGTCTTCCAGGTTTTAGGGCCCAGCGGTGAACAGGTCCCGCCTTCAGGAGCCGACCCGCAGCAGGCGAAGTCAAGCAGCTGCCAGAGGTGATGGAGGAAGCTCGATTAGCAGCTTTTGTGGCTTTAATGACCTCTGAGGCGTCTGTGGGGTTCTGACGGGCCTCATCTGGACGAGGTTCCTACACAGAGAGCATCTCTCGCTCCGGCTTCTTCCTGGGTCGATCCTTCTCCGACACTGAAACAGATTCAGACTCAGCTGAGGTTCTGCTGCTTCACACAAACTGGACAGAACCAGTGGGACCGAGTCACTCGGAACATTGTTCAAAGCTCAGTAAAATCAGGAATTATCCAGCACACAAACAAGAAGTGTGAAACGAGTCACGTGATTAAAATAAATCTGAAATCTGAAGCTGAATTTTCAGGTTTAAATTGTTTAGAAAAAATGTCAGAAAGACTGAAGATGAATCGAATGTATTTTCTGAGTTTACGGAACAGTCAGGTTTAGTTTGATGTGATAAATTCACCAGTTCATCAGCAGCTACGAGTCAAGTTGGAGTTTAAACAAACAAGACGTGGAACATTAATTCATGTCGTCACAATCGGAGAACCAGACTGAGCTAAACCGACCTGTCGCTGTTTCTCTCCGAGTTTCTCATCATGAAATTAAAGGACGAGAGAACAAACCTGGTTTCTTCTCGGCGGTCTCTGGGACTTCTGGCAGCGGCTCTGAAGGAACTTCAGGAAGCTCAACGTCTCCCTGAGAGAATCAGATCAGAACCAGAGTGAAGACCACAGCCTCGTCTTCCTGTCACGACGTTCTTGTGTTTTTAATCCAGACTAACCTGAGTGATGGCCTCCAGCTCAGCCAGAACAGCATCCTCATCCTCCTGGGTCAGCGAGCCGGCCAGCATCTCATCGATTTGCTGCATTGAGATGAAAATTTACTTTATGAGAAAAAAAAACTTCTGGGTCCCCAAGTCCCCCCAAAGTCCAGATAATGGAGGCTTTACCCGCTGGTACTCGATGGAATCCTGGGTTTCGTCCATGATCCTCTCCACCTCTTCAACAGACATCGCCTGTTGGGGGGAAAGCAACTCCCATCATCACTCTGAGCTACAGCTGAGCTCCTTCTAGCACTAAAACATCGCTCACCTCGTGCATTTTCTTCAGACATTCGTTTCCCACTTTCAACCCGTCGATGACTTTCCTCTCAATCTGAGTAAACTCCAGGTCCTGAACCTGAAACCAGCAGAACCAGAAGAGTAAGGTGTTTCTGCTGCGGAGTGAGCAACACTGACGCCCCGCCGAGACCCCAACGTTACTCACCATCTGCTCCAGGTTGCTGATCTGGTTCTCCGTCTTGTCCAGCAGCTGCTCCTGGTACCGCTTCTTCTTCAGCAGCAGGAGTGCTTTTCTGTTAGGTGAGAAACAGGACTAACTTATCCAGTTGTTTCTTTTAGTTTTATTTATGAACACCAACATCTCTAGAATTTTGGCGTTTCTGAACATTTGTTCTACTCACTCCTTTTTGCCATCTTTCAGCAGCTGTTTGGCTAAAAGTCTCTCCTTCTCCAGCTGCACGTTGATTTTCTTCTGATACTGTCTGAGTTTGTCTCTCTGCTGCTTCAGTTGCTGTGAAGAGGAAACACAAACATGAGTGAATACAGGGATTTCAGCTTCAGGCATTCTACACAAAGAAGTTTAACCTTCAGGTGTCACTTTGAATTCCTCCCCTCTACAGTCACTAGAGGACAAAAATGTCCACTTCCAAAAAACTACTGTAAAACATTTCTGATTAATACTATTTTATGATTTTTCAGTTGAATATTTTTTATTTACTATATCCTGATCAAACATTAAATTATTCTCAGGATTTTAACACTTTAAAAAGCAGTTTGATTACACGATGATAGTTTTTTTAAACACAAAATGTATTTACCATCAAATGTATTGAAATCTAATTGTTTTTGTTTACTCTTCTTGTGGGTTCATGTAGATTCAATAAACCAATCAGAAGATCCGATTAAATGACATGTCAATAAGGAGGAATGGATGATTTTACCAGTCAACATTACAAATTAGAATTCTAACCATTTTTCTCAAAATAGATCCAAGACGGAAATAAATACAGACGAAAAACTTTTATAAAATATCCAGATTGATCCCTGAGAGTTAAACGCTGTATCTGTCTGAGGAAACCAAACCCTCAAACCTCAGTCTCAAGTTATTTTCACTTTACAGGATTAACTCGGATCCAAAAGGCGACTAATTAACCACTGGATGGCATCAAAACATTTACATGTGTTTAGTTATTTTCCATAGATAACCATGCCGAATTATTACGGGGTTCATAAAAGTGACAAAATATAGGTTTCAGATATATTAAACATCGGCGAGTAATTTCTGACACGTAAACATTTGAAATGAAGATTCTTCTGAATGAAGTCCGGCTGTTAGCCTGCTAACATTAGCTCGCTGACACTTACCAAAATGGCTTTATCTTGTTCTGTCACTCGGGACTGTTTCTTTTTTCCAAACAGGTTTCCCATCCTGACACAGCATGCCAGCTACGACCACAGAAGGATTCGAATAAAAAGAGTTTCCGTTTAAAACTACTCTCTACAAGCAGAGTTGAGTTGTTTTTCCTCCATTATTTGTGCAGTCATCGGTGTCCACACCCACTTCCGGAACAACGGTGTCTGGGTAGGGAGTCGTCTTTCCGGGATTATATGGTATATTAAAAAAAAAGATAATAAAAAAACCAAAACCATGAGAAAGCTCAATCAGTTTTTCATCATTCTAATCATTTGCCGAAAAACAAACAAACAAAAGGTCTGTGTTGAGGATGGAATGTTTACTGCCATCTAGTGGCAACATTGAGGAACTGCAGCACCACATTTATCAAGTTACAACTGGACGTCTCATCTGACTAATCCGGTCAGAGCACGACTTCCTGTTACTAAAGACCAATTTGAGTGATGTCACTGGTGGGTGTGGTCGTTACTGTAGGAAAGAAACAAACATCCATGATGTTTTTTATTCAAAAGAAGAGATAATCTGGCAGTAATCATACTTTTTTTCATAGCCAAATTATTTGTGCACAGAAATTAATATGGACTAAATGTTTTTTTTACAGTATTTTATAAAGATTTAATCATATCTAAAACAGATAAAAACCCTCACAATGCCTTAAAAAACTATGAAAATAAATCACAGCATTTTTATTTAAAAAACTGGGTGATAATTTATCCCTCCAGAAATTAAAAACACTCAACCAAAGCAGCAACGTAATGAGTATTCACAGATCACAAAATAAGAGAGGCACAGTTTTACCATTATAATTTATATGTTTATTTTCACTAACAAAACTCAGTTCTAAAACAAGTCATGTTTAAAAAGTTTATTATACTTAATAAAATACAATTGATACAAATGATAAACATGATTAGATTATGCATCAGGGCATTATACTGAAGATAACAACAATATGCTACTTTCTATATTTCAAGTTATTTAATTATGAAGGAATCTGGGATCCAAATCCTGACAGAGAAATCCTTGAATTTAACTATACAGTGAAAATAGTCTATTCTTTGTTCAGCTGAATTTAGTCCAGCTTAATATTATAATAATAACCATGCTTTTATTTGATAGTTTAAATGTTATGTTTACAGTTGTTTTGATTAAAAAGCTACATGCATTTCATATTTACAGTGTAGAAATCCCTCCACCCCTGCCCATTCCTAAGGACTGTTTTCCTATTTAAAGCTCATTGCAGTGGAGTGATGCCTACAGGGAGGAAGTTTTCACAAACTCAAAGTATGTGTGTGTAACTGGAGGGTTTATAGCAGTGTTTCTCTGTACTGCTTTATAAGGCAGGTTGCTCTGCAAGTACTGTAGATCAGTTCCTACACGATTCAAATAAATACATTAAGCTCTGCAGAAGCTTGATGATGACTCATCGATTCACAGCACATAAACCTCTACAACTGGAGGGTCAGTGAAGAAGAAACAGGACTGGGAACAGGTGAATCCACACTAGAGATGGAATGGTTCAGTAAACAGCTGCACCGTTTGGTTGGTTTGTGGAAGTGTGGGTACTGTTTGGTTCTGAACATGAATATTCAGAGTGCAGCAGCAGCAGGTCAGTCTGCTGTGTGAACCCATAGCAGCATAGTTTCAAACAGCTTCTCAATGAAAAGTCAGAATTAAAGCCTTGGGAATTTTCATAGCTAAAAATATGCAGCGTCATGCCTGGAGGATGCAAGATTTCAGCGTATAGGATCATATATAAACCCCTAACGTCATGAACAGACAGCACAAGATCATCTTTAAAGACTTGTCCAACACCTCATAGCTCCGCCTACTGATGGACCTCCAGGGTCACATCTACTGCTCATTGTGTTACTTTAGACTGGGAGTTGATACCATTTAGCATCCCTGTTTATTTTACAACTGCATGTTTCCTTCAACAAATCTGGCATCTCCTAACTGAAAATAAAGACTTCTGGTTCACGTTGAACTCTTTCTTGGTTTGTAACTTTTCTGTGAGGCAGACAGGAAATTAAATACCGAGACCTTCAACCTGCATCTACTTCCATGAGGCAGAAAACACATGATCTATGTGTCAACTTCCATCATAGTTAAATGGAACATCTAAGCACACTTATAGCTACCCTAACACTGTCTATCATCAGAGAACAGAACACCTGACCTTCAAATCCTCTTCTGTAACTCCACTGTTAAAGCAGCTCAGTCGTCTCTGATTTAACCATTTTGAAGGAAACTCCTTCCTCTTCATTTAACCCTCATGCTGTGTTAGAGGGTCAAATTGACGTGAAAAGACTAGAAAACTCCATAGGCCCCAAAATAAGGCCAGTGCGAGGGTTAAGAGGGAAGCTCCTTCTCTTCTCATCATCACTTCTAGCCGAGTCACTCCCTGGCAGAGTGAGGTCTCTCGCACACCAAAAGTGGCAAAACGGCTATTTATTTTTAAAAGTATGGAGCCCTTGAGGTATTTTTCTTTGGGCTGTAAGTCTAAAGAGTTTTATAACAGTTTAGTTATTGTCACAAACGTCAAAATCAAGATTTATCGTGTGTTACTTGATAGGAGTTGATATTGATCTTTAACACCAAATGCATCATGACCGGTATTTGCATGAACACTTTGCATTACTGTAATTCTGCAACGGTTTGTGCCATGTTTAAAATGGCCTCTTTTTAGTCTGAACTCATGTTCTGAAGAGTCTGACTCTCCACAAAATGAACAGTGATGTGCTCTTTCAAGCATGAAGCACCATGTGTGTCTCAAAACAGGACTTGTATTTGAAAGTTTGACCACAAATATGACAACCAAAAGGTTTCTCTCCTGTGTGGATACTCATGTGTCTCCTCAGGAATTCTTGTCGTGAAAATCCTCTACTACAAATACCACAAACAAATGGTTTCTCTCCAGTATGGACACTCATGTGTCTTTTAAGATCATACTGATTTTTAAACCTGTTTTCACAAATTTGGCAAATAAAGGGTCTGTCTTCTGAGTGGACCCCCATGTGCATTTCAAGATTTGCCTGTGTACTAAATCTTTTACCACAATTATTACAAGAAAATGGTTTCTCTTCTGTTTTGAGCTTAACACAGCCATTTGATCTCTCCCCTGTGTGGATTAGCATGTGTTGCTTTACCTGCTTCTTCTCTAGAAAACCTTTACCGCAGTCACTACAACTAAATGGTCTTTGTCCTGTGTGAATACCCATGTGTCTTTTCAAACCTTCTTGTAGGGAAAATCCTTTATTACAAACACTGCAAACAAATGGCTTCTCCCCAGAGTGGATAATTATGTGTCTCTTAAGATCAAACTGAGCTTTAAATCCTTTTGAACAAATTCCACAATAAAATGGTCTCTCCCCTGTGTGAACTCTCTTGTGCTTTTCAAGATTTGTCTTTTTATTAAATGTTCTACTGCAAATTTCACAAGCAAACGGTCTCTCTCCAGTGTGGATGATCATGTGTACTTGAAGAGCTTTCTTTGCCAGAAATCCTTTACCGCAAAGTTCACAGCTATACGCTCTCGTTCCAATATGACCAATCATGTGTGATTTAATGTAAGACTTGCGTTTGAATCTTTTACCACAAATATCACAACCAAAGGGCCTCTCTCCTGAGTGGACTCTAGCGTGATCTTTGAGATGGACACGCTTTCTAAATCTTTTACCACAAATATCACAACCAAATGGTTTATCACTAGCATGAACTGAAAGATGTGTCTGAAGATTGGCTTCACAGCTGAAGGTTTGTCCACATTCACCACAGCTAAACTGGATTTGCTCTTTAGGGAGACTTGCCTGAAAATCTATATTTTGATTGACAGAGTCTGTTTGACTCTGCATGTGTTTCTGAAGTGACTGATCAGAGAAAAAACTGAAAGATTTCTCAGCATTAGTTGTACCTGACTGAGATGCTCTGCTCACCACCTGACTACTTTGACTCTTTTTAGCTCCAGTTTTTGAATTGGACATAGTTCCCTGCCAACCATCATCGTCATCATCATCACTGACTTCCGTCTCAGAGGAGGCTGAAGACTTTTCATCAGTGACTCGCTGAAAGAAACATATTGAACCTGGGTTTCTGTTTGGTTCTGATCCTCCACTGTCCTCTTCATCGCTCTCTGTTTTTGTCTGTTGAGGTGAGACGCTGGGGGAACATACCGTTTCTCTGCTGTTTTGAGTTTCAATGTAATGAAGGGGAGAAAACTGGGGTTTCTCTTCATCATCTTCACTCTTCACAGTAATGACATTGAATGGTAACCTGGTGATGTTAGTGTCCGTCTGCTCATTAAGTCGCTCTTCTTCCTGACTGGTCCAGAATTCCTCCTCTTCCTCCTTTATGTGAAAAAACCCTGGGTCCTGCTGGTCCAAGCTGGAGCCCCATTCAAGAGGAACCTCTTCTTTAACCACCAGCACCTTACGGACAGGAAACACTGAAACACACAAAATTATGGATTACTTTAATATTTTGATAGTAATCAAAATAACCCAAAGATGTTCAATAGTTCTTTTGGTTGGAACCGTCCTGCCTGTGTGCAGTAAACATGGAGTCATGACTGCAGAGACGGTGCATAGTAAATATTTTAAACACAACAGAGACCGGTGTTGTTTCAAAAATCGTTGCTCATCACACTGCACACTGTGGGGACCAGAATCAATCTCCTGGAGGGGAGCAAGACTCCATTCCATTCCATTCCATTCCAGAGATCTCCTGGGTGGAAGGCAGCAGGCAAGGGTGAGTATATTTATAGCTCCCTCATTCCCCTCAGCTCTGTGGGGAAACCTAGTAACAAAACCCTCCTGTGCAGTCAAAGAGTAAATGTAACTGTTTGTGGAAGCTTAGTTCTGTTACTTAGGATTTGCAAATTCTTCTCCTATTTTAAGAAATAAACATGCAAATCAATTGTTTTTGTAATAGTGAGATACATTTTATTCACCGACATTGTGATTATTTTGAATCACTTCATAACTTCTTGTTTTAAATATATGTAATCTATAAGGCGAGTTAATTTGCCACAAAACAGACAAACTAACGTGTGTCACTTACTGAGATCGTCCATGTCTCGTGTCTGCTCCAGGTCTGATGATGATGATGATGCAGGTGTGGGATAACCAAAACCAAACCCTCTGAAGTCACCTGGTCCACGGCTCATTCTTTTAATCACTTTTCACAGTCCTTGCATGAAACCTGGAGATGTTCTAGTACGTCGAGGTGTCAGGAATACAACCTGGATCTTCTGTTTTCTGCTGCCGGAAACTGTAATTACACAAAATATAGTACAAGGTAAAAAGTATTTTGTATTGATAACTATTTAGTTATGAAATGATTCATCAAATTATTTAAAACATTCAGGTAAAAAGGTTCCTTGAGGCAAAATTAATAGAATGAAGACTTTGTTTGAGCTATGACTGGATGGAGCTCAGTGATTGTGTATTTCTCAAGAAGTAAACCAGCACAACATAAACAACTTTATACACAAGGAATTTGACTCTGGCCTTACTAATCCACAACAATAAGAATTTAAAACAGCAATCAGAAAAGCTAGGACAAAAAAAAAAACAAAAAAAACACACAGGCAAAACAGACATGCATTTACAGTATCAATGGAATACAATGAGATTTTAACCTAATAAAACTACACTCAAATGTAAGTTCAGATGATAAGTGTTTAAGACACAATAAAAATCATAAGCAAATGAAATGTTTTGCAACATAGAGGAAATTTAAATTTGTGCATGGATACTACAACTTTCAGTGTACTAAATGTATCAAAGTGTCTTTATTTGTCTCCCTTGGGAGAAATTTGCCTTGGACAGAAGGGATTACACCGCACAAACCCACTCTATCCATACATACCTCACAAACCCCACATGAAAAATAAAAACAACCATAAGAGATAATAAAAACATTCATACCTAAATAAATAGAAACCACTAAGGACCTTTGTTCCACTTAAAATAATCCTATTCATCTCACTCCCGTCATTCATTTACTGCCTTAATCGATAAGGGAAGGAATGACTGCTTACTAATTGGTTGATGCTAATTTGTGGGAGAGTAGAGGATGTAATACTATTAATGTATTTAGTGTAACAAAAATATGTAACACTGATAAATGTAAATAAAATGTGGCATTTCATTCTCTTAGCTAAAACGAGTTAAATACTACAGCCCATCGCCTCAGACTCAAGGAAATTTAATCCAATTAAACCAGCCGGTGTTTGTGTATGCGACACGTATCTGCGTAAACTCGGCGCACAATTATGAAGGGGCGGTGCGTTCAAGTACTGTTCGAAAAACAAAAACACAACTACATTCCTATTGTGTAAAACACAATAAACACGAGTAGGAGTGAAAATTTCGAACATTCAGCTCAACAAACCGGACTGACACGCAACACCGGCTAAAAATCGCAGTTCAGCCCCCCCTATAATGGGTTTGTATTTATACACATAATCAAGCATAACACATACGCTCTGATTTTAACTGTGTTGAATGCCCCCTTAAAGTTGTTGTTTTTAAAGACTTTTGTCGCATTGTCCGTTCTTTGTTTGGCAGCTGAGGAATGAAGCTAAATTCGAGCTAACGAGCAAAATTCACTTACGTAGCATTGTACAGCAAAAAGTCCGGGTAAACATGTTCACATCTGGTTAAAACAAACACGTAAAAGTGATCCTCACGAAGACTGTCGAGTGGAAAGATTAGACATCACCTACGCTTATTTTACCTTAAGCTTAACCGTATTTTCTTGTTGCTACTTAGCCTGACAAGTTACACAATCTTACAGTTACTTCCGGTGACCCCTCAGCTGACTTCCGTTTTCTCCACCCTGACCAATGAGTGACAAGTATCTCAAAACCACTTCCTTTTTTAATCATGGGCTTTTCAGAATAAAACATGTTTTAACCATAAATTTGTTTTCTAGGTTATTGTATTGTTTTTATTCCTTCTAAATACGGCGATTTAACACGGTAATAAAAGATGTTTTACTAGGCATGGAGCAATTAATCGAATTATTCAAAAATATAAATAATCTTATAATCTGTAGTATCTAATCAATTATAATTTGAAAATAATAAATTGTAATTTATTAGATAAAACTCAAACTAAAAATGACTGAAATATCCCTTTAATCCATTCAGCTGGTAAATTTTATTACAACTGAATTACATTTACAGTAATCAGTTGTCCTGAATCTACCCCTGACTTTATCAGATTTGTTGCTTTGAGGTGACCTGTGAACTGAAGCTTTAGAAATAATCTGAAATGAAACAATGCACTTCTTAACAGTTTTATTTGCACCATTTAAAAAAAGACATGGACCTACTGAGATAGTTTAAAGCCCTTGTAGACTATTGTCACAAATTCACTTCAAACCACTTCTGGCTTTAAATTAACCAGATCAAGATTAGTACCTTCTTTCAAAACCTGCCATATCCATTCCTACGTCTGCTGATTTTGGTGGAGGATCAACAGATGGATTATTTATTACTGCTATATTGTTATATAATTACATAATAAAAAATAGACTACTGTTAATGTTTCAATCTTGAAAACTAAATTTTAAATTATTTCATATTTCAGGATACAAAGTGTTAAAGACAGTTTATTGCAGTTGTATATTTTATGTTTTGCAGATAATCTGAATGTCGATGTTAACAAACTGAATATATGTAACAATCCAACTTGCAGAGTTCTAAATGTTAAATATTTTCCTACCAACCTATCAGGCATTTGTCATTTAGAGGTCTGACGGGTCATTAGAAACACATGATGGTTCTGTAGGACTGGAATCTAAAGATCAAAACGTGAAACCCTCAGATCACTCTCTCTCACAGCAAATAATCACTCCTAGCTTCTATCCACAAAAATCTGAAACAAAACATTCTCAAGAAATATTTTTTATTCATCTTTGGAAAAAAAAGATAAAACCCACTTACACAAAACCACACATAGCATTTATTTTTTTAATCATTTTTTAAAGATTTTCAATGGAAAGTTGCAAGATTTTTAGGAAAAAAATTCAAAGTAATACTTGGACACCATCTAGTGGTGGAGGGTAGGAACAGCTGTTTTGATGTGCATGCACCGTCACTTAAAGTGATAATATGCAGTTTTGCTTGTTTTGGGCGCCCTCTGGTGTCCGTTTTAAATCATTGCAATAAATAAAGTAGCCCATAGTTCTTGCTTCTAAACTGCTAAATGTAAGTGTTGAAATGTCTCCTCAGCCTTCATAGCTTTCTACAGGAGCGGTTATTTACGCCTTCAAAGAAATCAGCTGTGTTCAAGCAGGGAGAGATTGAAAAAAATCAGGAATCATGAGCTAAAAACACTCCAGTGTTAGCATAACAGCTAGCCACTTTGAGTTAGCCTAACCCTCGTCTTGCAATCGTGGTATTCTGGCTGTAATCACCAGATGGGGCTAAGTGACTTTTCATTAACTCTGTAAAGGGTCATATTAGCGCATACTGGCTCAAGGAAAAGATTTAAAAATATTAAAAAGTTGCATATTATCACTTTAAAATGTTTTAATAGCTTATAATTATTATTAATCACTTGAATGGTAAAATAGTCAATGTGGATTCCAATGCTAACTGGGAGACTGGGAGTAAGTAAAAACTTAAACATGATAAATTACAGGCCACAAGTCTCAATACGGATCATTGTGAGCTCTAAAAAAAAAAGAAAAGAGGAGCCGATTGCAGATATAAAAAACAGTTATGACTTGTTTGCACCAGTTTTTACACCAAAACACTACAGCAGTTAAATGTCTGAATGAACTGGTTAGAGCCGAATTTGCCAGCAAGCACAAGGTACTGAGAACTCAAATAGTAATTGAACAGGCTAAAAAACAAGAAAAATATTTTTTCACTAGTTTTATTTTGCACATGACCATAAATATATTATAGGATCCACTGTGCAGACAATGACATCTGAAAGGACAGTTGAGTTCAAATGTTTTGAGGACACACTCAACTATTAAAGCATGCTTTAAACATCAATTTCTGTACATGTGTCATTGGCAAAATACACTTTTTAAAGAAATCATATGTCAACATGACCAGCTGACCCGTGTCCATAATGCAGGCAGGAAATGCCATAAAAAACATCTTTGGAGATACACTGACTCCAGGGAGCCACAACGTTTGAGCTAGAAGCCTTTTGGCCTCTCGGTAGGGCGAAATCCTAGTGCGAGACATATGTGACATCATGTCCATGTGCACTAGGCAGTGATGCTAAATAAACCAAGAAAACTGCAATAAAAAATATTTATTTGCATTTTTTATTTTTTATTCCTTTAGAACAGTAATAAAGTGTAGATTTTGTTCCCCAAACACAAGCTTCTACCAAACGGTTGAGATTTTCATTCATGGTAAAACTCTGAATACAAAATTATTTTTTATAAACTTAATAAAACAGTGTTAAACTTCTGTAACTTAGCAGAGTAGACTGAACAGGTACAAGAGAGTTGTCGTGCTGCAGAACCAACTGCAACCGCAGTTTAAAGTTTTGATTTCCTTTATTTCTGGTGATATGCAACAAAGCACTGCTGGTGGGCATTCAGGCACAGAAACACTTTGCACTTCTGACATTTCCACCTTGACACTCCTTTTGGACAGAAGCTACACCGGCCTCGGTTGTCAGAGTGAAGTGGCAGGTGACCCAAGTTGTCATAACGCACATCTGGTTGCGGATGTGAAGATCTTGGGGTGTAACGTTTTTGCCGAGGCAACATTTGAGATGGGGAAGAAGATGATGGTCGGCCAACCTTTGATGCAAGCTTGTTGACCTTCATCAAGCTGTGGGCAACTGCGAGACGAAACCTTTTGAGAGAGAGTGGTTTCTCATCCAGTAGGGCACAGTCCCTCTTGTGAACAAGCCAGGCATTTGAGATGCACAGGTCCAGGATGTAGCCAAACAGCGGTAAATACCATCGCCTTGATTTTACTGGAGTCTTGTACATGTGGACCAGCATGTCTGATAGTTCAATGCCTCCCATGTGGTGATTGTGAGCTTGAATCAGGGATGGGCATGGGACATCGATCTTTGCGCAGGCCTCTTTACTCCATCGTTTGACACTTGTAATAGGCATGATCCCACATGCATTGCTTAGAAAGTTGACACATTTATTGTCAAACCATTTGACAGCAAGGACCCCTTCAGCAGACCTGAAATCAAAGGCTCCATGACCTTCCTTCATCAGTTCTTTGTCCGTCATGAGTGAAGCTCCACCCATTCGATTTGGTCGGACAGTGCCGATGCATTTGACCCCCAGATTTTTATGGAGGTTTTGTATCAGATCAAAACTTATCAAGTAGTTGTCACAGAAGACAACTGAGAGCTGTGGCTCTAGGATGGTTTTGGATAATGTTGTCACCACCTTGGCTCCGAGAGGTAATATTTTTTCCTCCTCACTAAGAGGAATGTTGAAGAACGTGGATGCACCTTGGTAGAGCAATAGGTCATGAATGATGCCAGAGGAACTTGAACGGCAGAACAGTTTAAAGCCCCACTTGTCTGGTTTGTTGGCAATGTATTGGCGGAGTGTGCCAGCTCTAGTGCCTTTATACGCCACCATAACTTCACCCACACTATGCTTGTGAATAGATGGAATCAGAAGACATTGACTGCGAAGCATCTCAAAAAGGGGGCGGATTTTGTAAAATCGGTCTGGGCTGTTGTTGAACTGGTAATTGTCATTGAAATGAAGGAATCTGCGTAGAAGCTTGAATCTTTTCCATGACATGATATCAGCTATCACGTCGTACCGAGAATCAAGGTGCCAGTAATCCTCCATGGCTGGGAAGTTGAAAACTCCCATGAAGAGTAGCATTGAAAGGAAATTTTCAATCTCCTCTGGGCTACAGTTGATTGATTCCCCCAGTTCTTGGGCAGAATAAAGGTTGGTGTGGTGAGCAATATGTTGAATCATCTCATCTGTGAAAAGTGTCTTGAAATAATGCAAAGGTGTTTTCACAGCATCAGGAGCTTCAAATACAGAATCAGGAACATTAAATTCATCAATGTCTTCCTGTTTCCAGATTCTGTGAGGAGCTTTCCTTACGTCTGGAGATGAGCTTTGCTCAAGACTTTCAACTGGTTTTGTTACTGAAATTTTTTTCAAAGTGTTTTTTCCATTACGTCTTTTCTTTGGTGGTGGTGGTTCAGAAGCTGAGCTCGTGGTTGGACTCTCCTCATTTATGAACTCAAAAAAAGTTTCATCTTCCTCTTGTATAGGGTGATAGTCTGGATCTTCTATTTTGTCATCATCATCGCTCAGATCAGCTTCAGAATCTTGTGGTTGCTCTGGTATCAGTGCCTGAGAATTGTGTGTCCTTGCACCATAAAAGGGTTTTGTGTCCATCTAGCATATGTTGATCAAAATTAAGAAAAATAGGGAGGGGGGGAGGGAAGCAAAATTGTATACATCAATAATGTGGTTATAATATTTTAGCATGGTAATAGGTCAATAAGGTATGTTTCCATATTCAATCATTAGAATTTACAGTAAAAAGGACATTTCAACAATATTAGTTTGCATTGCCATTTCAACAATATTAGTTTGCATTGCCATTATTATAAATGGACAAATCAACCGTTTGGTAATGTGTCTAAAAAATAATTTATTTAAAAACCTCATAACGTTAGCTTTCCTTCATAATAATTCTATATAATGCTTAGTAAACCCTTTGACATTGCACAATGTTGAAAAAGTATGCCTACCTTTGAATTTTTGGGCAAAAAGCTCTCATGTTCAACTCATTGCTAACTTCTTGTTTTTTCACTAAGCAGTCGGGTCAGTTTTTACTACAGCAGATTGTTTTTTAAGGTGTACCTTCATGTGACTTGTTAGTTTATCTTTTCTGATAAAACTTTTGCCACAAACACTACAACTAAATGGTTTTTCTCCTGTGTGGACTTTTATGTGTTTTGAAAGTGTTGACTGCTCACGAAATCTTTTGCCACAAAGAACGCAGACCACAGGTTTTTCTCCTGTGTGGATTCTCATATGTATCTTAACATGTGAATTTTGGCTAAATTTTTTGCCACAAATGTCACACCCAAATGGTTTCTCACCTGTGTGTATTCTTGTGTGTATTGTAAGTTCTACAGTTCTGCGAAATGTTTTACCGCAAATATCACAAACAAAAGGTTTTTCAACTGTGTGGACAACCATATGATTAGCAAGCGTTCTTGCAGCACTGAATGCTTTTCCACACTCATCACAAACAAATGGTTTCTCTCCCGTGTGGATTCTCATATGAGTCTTAAGATTTGAGCGACTGTTAAATTGTTTGCTACAAACATCACAGTCAAAATGTTGCTGTGTTGTGTGTCCTATTACATGCTTCTTGTGCTCTTCTCTATTGTGAAATGTTTTACCACAAATATCACAACAAAATTGGTTCTCTGAAGAGTGGATTTTCATGTGTTTTTTTTGTGAAGATTTAAGATTAAATGTCTTTCCACACTTCTCGCAGCATAATGGCCTTTCTCCTGTGTGGAGACGCATGTGTGCCTTAAGACACCACCTAAATTTATAACTCTTCCCACAATCACTACACACAAAGGCTCTTTCATCTGTGTGGACTTTCATGTGTCTGCCAACATCAGACTTGAATTTAAATCTTTTCCCACAATCTTCACAGCTAAAATGTTTTTCTGCAGTGTGTATTTGCATGTGTTTCTGAAGACGTGACTTATAATCAAATCTTTTCCCACAATTTTTACAGCCAAATGGTTTTTCTCCAATGTGGCTCATCATGTGGGTCTTCAGATGTGAACTATAACTGAATCTTTTCCCACAATCCGCACAACTAAAAGGTTTCTCTCCAGTGTGAATTCTCATGTGTGTCTGAAGAAGTGACTTGCAAAAAAATCCTTTCCCACAGGTAACACAGCTAAATCGTTTTTCTTCAGTGTGGATTCTCATGTGTGACTGAAGCTGTGACTTGCAAAAAAATCTTTTTTCACAGTTGCCACAGCCAAAGAGCTTCTCTCCAGAGTGCATTCCCATATGGATTTTGTGGTATTCTTTTGTTCGAAACCGTTTGCCACACTCATCACAGCAAAATGGTTTCTCTGCAGTGTGGACTAATGTGTGTTTTTTAAATGAAGACTTATGGTTAAATCGTTTCTCACACTTCTCACAAGTAAATGGTTTATCTCCTGTGTGGAGACGCATGTGAGCCTTAAGGTACCACCTGTATTTAAAACTTTTCCCACAATTACTACAGACAAAACCTCTTTCTTCGGTGTGGACTTTCATATGTCTGTTGAGATCTTTACGGTGAGTAAATGCTTTACCACAATTTTCACAAAGAAACAGTCTTTCTCCAGAGTGAACCTGTATGTGTCTTAAAAAAGTCTTCTTGTGAATAAACTGTTTATCACACTCGGAGCAGCTGAAGGACTTTTTAGCGGTGCTACGTTCTACACCATCATTCACACCTGACTCAGGTATGATAGTCTGCTTCCAACTATTATCACTGTCTTCTGTTTCAGATCCAGATTCTGGAGATTTTGGCTCATAATCACTATTACTTACATCAGTTTCAGAAGAGTCTGGACCATTTTCTTCAGTATCTGGCTCTAAGTTAATATTTGGATCAGAGTTGTAGGTTGGTTCTTGTCTTTCACACTCCTCTTCATCGGTCTGCATTTCCATCCATTCAGCTGAGCTGCTTGTTTCTTTCTCTTTGATGTCTTCAGTTTTGATTGGATGAAGAAAAAAGGACTGAGGTTTCTCTTCATCTTCTTCAGTCTTCACAGTTTCAGCAGTCAATGAGAACCGGAATTCCTCTTCTTCAGCCTTTATCTGCACAGTCTCTGGATTCTGCTCGTTTAAACCTGAACTCCAGGAAACCTCTTCTACACTGAGAACAACTGAAACAAAACCAATAAATCAGGGTTAATTTCTTAACCATTTATCAGTAGATTTAAATTGTGTCTAAATCATCCAGAAGAGGCAGGAAGCATTAAGTTAAAATGTTAATAAAGGATGAAATGAGCTTCCCTTCATCACCTGTTGACTTCAGTAACGACGAGTAATAGATTTTGTCAGCATGAAAAATATTAACGGTTAATCAGTTTTGTAAGACTTTGGTTTTGAGGAGTCCTAAGATAATGAAGGATAAGTTTTGATGTTTCATTACAATAGAGACAAATGCATCACTTACTGGAATCTTTCCTGTCCTCTGTCTCATCAGGTTCTGATGCAGCAGGAACCAAATCGAACTCACTGAGCTCTTCTGAACGAAGGCTTCCCATCTGAAACATCTTCACTCCAGCTGAGATTCTCCTGTTAACTCTTGTTGTTCGCAGCTCAAAGGAGGATCTGTGAGTTGTTTTGAGGTTTAGATGGCTCTGCCTCCTGCTGTTCGTCTATCACAGCTGTGTAAAACTGAGACACAAACACCAGAGTCAGTTCTTCATGAAAACATCTGAGAACTTAGGGTACACATTAGGAAATACTGCTCTTTTAAAAAGAAATGAATTCAAAAACTGAGTGTTGTTTCTGTAAATGTGCATAAATGAATGAATCTACGTAGATACCAGGATCATTTATAGAATCAATATCTACAGCAGCCTCATGTGGATCCAGACCCTAATGTTACTGCTGATGGCCTCTTTAGTGAACAAAATTTAAACCACAATGCAAAAGAAGAGTGGGACAAACAAAGTTCACCCTGTTTCCATGAGAATTAACAGTCATAAATAAAGTTCTCACCGAATCTGTGGATTGCTCAGTGACTTAATGTGTTTCATTGTAAATGCTGTTTGTCTACCCAACAAATTTTTTCATTAACTTCTTCAAAACTCTGCAGCCCAGATAATAACTCCCACCCCGTCAGAGATCACATCGCCCCTGTTTTAAAACAACTCCACTGGCTGCCCATCCAGTCCAGAATACTCTGGAACTCTTTCCCTCCATCTCAGAAGCATTGACTCCCTTCATTTATTCAAATCTGAAATCAAAACCCACTTTTTAAAGCTTGCTCACTGTCTTTAACCTGGTTTTTGTCAGCTGACTTAAAGGAATGTTTGGGTCGCTCTGAAGTGGCATTCTAGCAGTTATTTATATACAGTAAGGACCACACCAGAGATATAAGAGGGTATCATCTGTCAAAAATGCTAATGAGCTGTCAAAATAAACCCCGCCCCCTGTCAAAATAAGCCCCGCCCCACGTGGTCAAACCCCGCCCCTGTCAAAATAAGCCCCACCCCATACATGGTCAAACCCAGCCCCTGTCAAAATAAGCCCCGCCCCACGTGTCAAAACACCGCCCCCATCCTTCTACTCTTATATAAGGCAGGGGAGAAATCAGTCACCATTCCCACTTTTATCGCGAGGCCAGGCTGCATCAGGATCCACTGAAGACGCTCTAATTCTCTGACGCCGGGAACAAAGCTGCAGTATTCTGACTGGAACTGAAGAAACCTTTCATTGCAAAGGGGTACTGGTGAGTAAAATTGTTCTTATTTCACATGAGGGTAGGGTAGGGTGTAAACGCCTTGTGATTGCAACTTTTCTATCTTCATTTCAGATCCGTCCGGCTGCCTTCAGGAAACTCTCCTTGGCCTCACGGTCAGGTCAAATAACTGTGCGTGTACTGACTATCTCCTTGGATGACAACCTGGTATGATACTTTCTAACATATTGTAGAATTATAGAGAGTCATTGGAATATGAGTGCTTCATACTCATTTGGTGCATTTCTATACCCTAGAGAACCTCTGGGCTTCAGTATTCTGACTGGAACTGAAGAAGAAACCTTTTATTGCAAAGTACTGGTGAGTAAAATTGTTCTTATTTCACACGAGGGAGTAGAATTATGAGAGTTATTGGAATATGAGTGTTTCATACTCATTTGGTGCATTTCTATATCCTAGAGAACCTCTGGTGAGCTGTGATGCAAAGCGTGGGAGTGAACATATGAGAGAGGTTACCCCACTGGACATCGCCTCCACGGAGCAGCACCAGCTCACAATCCACAAGTCGGCTTCAGTAGGATCTCTGTTACCAATGACTGATTAATCATGTCTCAATGTAAGACCGCTCTTGAAACTCTTCGTGAAGCTGTAGCTTGTCTGGCTGGCTTAGTTACATCTCAGTCTTTGGTTCAGCAGTCAGGTTCAGCAAGTGAAACTGCAGAGCAGCTTACACCAGTTAGGACCCCTGAAAATGTGATTCTTCAGCGGATTGAAGATGCTTTAACACTGTTAAATGAGTTGTTCTCAACACCCATTCATTTGCAAACGACCCCACCAGTCAGGCAGCAGAGAGAAGTGTCAGAAGAACCTCCAGAATCTGTATTGCACCCACAAAATCATGCTAATCAAATACCCAGTCACCCCTTACATCAGCAGGTGGATCCATCAGAAATAGATAGTGATAATCTATCTCAACATGTGCCGGATGCACTTTCAGAGCCATTGTCCATACACCAGAATGAGCCCACTTCTGCTTCCCTTCAGACCGGGGGTCAAAATGTACCATTAGAGCAGCCTAGTACCAGTCGTGACAGCCACCCCCGTATCATAGAGCGGGCTAATTTTAATAATCATGAAATAAGACAAACATTAGTCTTACCCCAGAACCCCCGCCCCAGCTTGGCAGATTTCCATACAGATGTAATGAACACACTCAGAGGGTTGTCTGATAGAGTCTCTGCCATGGTTGACAGGAATGATATTGTTCAGATAGAGCTGAATGTCCCTGGCAGCGCCAATCAACACCATGTGACATTTAGAGTTGACGATGAGGGTGGAAATATCATACGGGAGTTTGAAACATTTTTAGATAACCTGGTACAGTCCAATGCTGAAATAGCTTCTACCGAGCATTTAGAATTCATTGTTCAGACAATTCAAGATCCTCGTGGTGGTGGTAGAAAGCGCAAAGCTGAAAAGACTTTGGATTGTGAGCTGATACGAAAGAAAAGACAGCATCTCTATATTATAGGGGATAGAGATGATCAGCTATGCTTTGCAATAAGTTTGGCGTGTGTCACAGATCCTAAAGTCACCTACAACGAGGCTCAGCTACGGGGTGCGGATCTGCAGCGCCGTGCTGGTTTGTCAGAACACACTGCTGTGACATTCTCAGATATACATAAATTTGAGGAAATCTTACAGCGCAAAATCGTTGTTTTTCACAGATCCGAAGGAGACAGGGTTCTTTGTAAATTTGAAACAGATTTTTCAGACCGAAGCAGGACAGTCTTTCTCCTGCTCTTTCAGCAACATTATTATGGGATAAAAATCTCAAGGGTTTCTTCGGGTCTGATTACATTTGCGACTTCTGTTTTTCTCCCATTAAGCATAGATATTCACATTATTGTGAAGGGTCGTGTGCAGTGTGCACAGACCCAACATGCAGGCAGGGGGCTCCAGCACCACTTAGGTGCAATGATTGTAACAGAGTCTGTCACAATCAATCATGTTTTGACAGACATAAAGTGGTTGAGAAGAAACCCAGGACGAAGGTGCAGAGCAGTATTTGTGACCGTGTTAAGAAATGTAGCAAGTGTGAACAAAATTACACTCGGAGCTTAACCACAGGGAACCCCCACGTCTGTTGGGGTGTGAAATGCAAGATTTGCGGGGTTAAGTTCCCTGATAACTTGGCATGTGGAGAACATAAATGCTACATTCCAACCTGTGATGTTGATGAGAAATTAGATGAGAAAATAATCTATTATGATGTTGAAACCTATGTAGCCGGTGAAGACAAGCATATTCCTTTTCTGATATGTTTTAAAACTTGCACAGGACGCGAATGGTCAGCTTATGGTCCGAACTGCATGCGCGATTTCATTCTTGAAATCAGGAGACCTGCTTTTAAGAACTCCACATTGGTAGCGCACAACGCGAGAGGATTTGATTCTTATCTTGTCTTGAATGCTATGGCCGAGTTAGGAGTAAAACCACAGATTATTATGCAGGGTTGTAAAATTCTCTGTTTCAGTGACCCAGATTACAATCTCAGGTTCATTGACAGTCTTTCCTTCCTTGGCATGAAGCTCAGCAAAATGCCTACAGCGCTGGGATTTGAAGATCACGCGAAAGGTTACTTCCCTCATAAATTCTCGGCTTTAAAAAATTTAGACTATGTCGGCGTCTTCCCACCAACCTGTTATTACGGGGTTGATAAAATGTCCCATCCCGAGCAGGAGAAATTCTACTCCTGGTTCAATGTTGCTAGTAAGGGGGTATTTGACTTTAAAAAGGAGGCCCTCTTTTACTGTAGGAATGATGTCGAGATCCTGCTTCAAGGATGCAGAAGGTTCCGTGAGGAATTTTTCACAGATTCCCAGGTCGACCCCTTCAGCCGCATCACCATTGCCAGTGCATGCATGAAAGTCTTTCAGAGTAACCACCTGAAACCAGACACATTAGCCATTCCATCACCGACAGACTATACCAATCAAACCAAATGCTTATCTTCAGCTTCAATCATGTGGTTGGAATATGAAGCCCACACTCGAAACCTTAATATTCAACACGCTTTGAACGGGGGCGAGAAAAAGATTGGACCATACTTTCTTGATGGGTATGTGGATGTATCAGGTAGCAAAATAGGGCTAGAGTTCTATGGTTGTGAAACACATGGATGTAGGTCCTGTCGGCTTCCCACTGCTGTCAGTCCTCTATCCCGCGTTTCATATGGAGAGCTTTACGCCGCAACAATGGAAAGGGAACGCGTCTTACACACAGAGTATGGCATCCGTGTAGAAGCCATTTGGGAGCATGAGTGGAATGAGATGAAGAAAACTAACCCTGATTTGAAACAGTTTTTGCTGACTTATCAGGCCCCAGAGCCGCTAGCTCCCCGTGAGGCGCTCTTTGGAGGCAGGACATGTGCGGTTAGATTAAGGTACTCGGCTGCTCCTGACGAGTGTGTGGAATATCAAGATGTGTGTAGTCTCTACCCATTTGTACAAAAAACAAAAAACTTCCCTCTAGGCCACCCCGTCATAATAAGGGAGAACTTTAAAGATCCCCGTGTTTATTACGGCTTTATCAAAGCTGTCATTTCACCACCAAGAGGTCTTTTCCTTCCTATTTTACCATTCAGAACTGAACAGGGGAAACTGGTTTTCACCCTCTGTCGCACATGCGCACAGGAAAACAACCAAGACGACAGCCGCGGACACAGTGACTCAGAGCGTGCCTTGACAGGAGTTTGGGTGTCTGAAGAGGTTAAAGAAGCTCTAGAGTATGGGTACACGATAGATCAAATGATAGAAGTCTGGCATTTTGAGGAAAGCAGTGACAAAATATTTTCTGATTACATCTGCTCATTCTTAAAGAAAAAGCAGGAAGCTTCAGGATACCCTGAGAGTGTGCGAAATGAGGAGGATAAGTTGAAATACATCTGTGAATGCATGGAAAA
>SSNR01000021.1:2016673-2064913 GCA_006937965.1 Callopanchax toddi | reverse complement strand
GGAGAAACAGTCACTTTTTACAAAGAGAGCAGCTCCTAAAATCCATAGTTTGAATGTAGAATTGGCAGTGCCCATGAGGCAGAAAGCATCGCTTGCCCGAGTTAACTTAATTCTTATATCGACAGAATTCAAGAGCAGTCTTTCACAGAATAAGATATCTGCATGAAGCGGTCCTAGCAGATGCACCTCTCTTGATTGGGCTGTAAACAAGGCCCGTTGATTTAATCCGTCGTTTGGACCATCACTGGTGTCTATAGAGTCCATCTCACCAGATGTATCTTTATAAAACAGTCCTGAGCTAAATTGACTTTTGAGAGACTGGGCAGAGTAATTTAGTAATGTCTCAATCATTGCCCTGTATGGATGGGTTGCACTGGATTGCGAGATTAGTCGGTCGCCCAGGGTTACATCACATTGAGAGAAAATTGTGTTCAGCGGGTAGTTAATTAGTCCCACCTCAGCATCCCGTGCGATTGGAGAGCCATCAGCATTAATAATTTTTAGTCTAAGATGGACCAGCATGTCATTTAAATCCGTGTAGGCCTCACCACCCCCAGGTAAAAAGAATTCTATAGGCCCACCATCTGTAATGGCTGAGAGGGGGGAAATTTCTGTATATATCTTCTCCTCTATTGATAGCTGAGTCATAGGAGCTGAAAACAGATCAAGTTCCCCTAGCGTGCATTCAGCGGATTTTGCGTGTAAAAGAGGCATTCTTCAATTTGGTTAAAATATGTCAGAGCCGCTGTCCGACTTCCTTCCCCTCTGCCTACTGAAACCGAGTGCCCTCTTTTTCCTTGTTCTGGGTTGTTTTCTAGCTGTCCACACGCGCTCACCCGGCGGCCTCTTTCTTGCTCGTCGTGATAATATCATATATCCGGAACCCTCCTGAGGATCGGAATTCTGGGAGGTGATTTTGCTGACAGCCTTACTGATTACATCGGAAGCTATATTTGTTGCTGCAGCTTTAAGATGCGGTTTAACGAGTGAAACTCCTTTCTTAACAAAGGGTGATATGAAGCGGAAGAGCCGAGCAAAGACGGAACCAAAGCCGCGCCCATACATGACGGCCTGACCAGAGAAGCCTGGTAGTTCCCCGCCTGTCTGGTTCACATAATATTGCACAAAGCGAGTTGGTTCTTCTGTATGTGTTAGGTACGCCATCTCCCCCTTTCCCCAGAAGCTGTAACTGGTTTAAAGTGGAGCTTCACAATCGTCTTTCCGTACACAAAGTCCACGCACCTGTTCCGATCAGATTTAATCTGTATGCAGATGGTTTTAATGTAGCTTTTGGAAATCGGAACGCAATGAATTGTGTTATATCTTATTCCTATGATGTCACCAAATTTACCCTTCACGCTCACCACACCTAGCAGAGGCGAGTAGCTATCACCAACGGTCTGAAACTGAATGATGTCAGTGTAGACAAACAGATTATATACACCTGTGCCAAAATCCGAGGGGTGTGGTGCCGATCTGTTAGAGACGGTCCACCACTCACCAGCGTTCAGTCCAAGTATGTAGGCCAGAGGTGGAGATGTTAGAATTTTATGCTGGCCATCCCCTTTAAACTCGAACTTCTTGGAAGTGTTATTATATGACAGATCAATGCTCCGATTATATTTCTTGAGAGCTGGAACTATAACATCGGAAAGGTCTTGAGGTTTCTCAAAATACCCCCCTCTGCAGAACTTTACACTGTACTCCACATTGCGCTCGGGTCCATCTCCACCGTCCTCTTCATATACAGTGTTCTTTAACTGAAAATATGAATTTAGGTCCGGCAGATTGTACCATGTGTGGGGATACACAATCTCACATAAACCAACGACCCAGTCGCCACTCAACTCGATAGCTTTTGCCAAGTCTGTAGTGTAATCCGAACTCGTGTTATTTTTAAATACATGCCCGCTGGCATTGGAGGGAAGAGTCACGTAGAAGCCCTCATCACCCATCATGAGTGTAACAGAAAAGTTATCTGATGGCTGTGGTGTGAATAGCACACTGTTACGGATCAGTCAGTAGAACCAGGCTTTATAGTGCTGTTGTGACATCACCTGGTCACTCAAAATGGGAGGATGGTGTTATAATTATTTTATGTTCTGAACATCCGAGGCTCTGATCCAACTGTTGAATTTGTCAGGCCAGTTCCTCCATCTTACAAAAACCTGTTCCTCCCCATTGACTCTCCGCCGCTTTAAAATCTTATCCACATGATATATTTTTTCACTCCCAACTTTCACTTTCTGTAGCTCTGTTTCATAAAAAGAACCCTCTATAGGCTCTCGATCATAATCTATCAGTTTGCACACAGGCGGGTAACGATGTATGCAGCGATCGATTGCAAACAGCTCATCAGTGAAGCTCTTCTCATATTTCTTATCAAACACTCCACGCAGCTTTGAGATTCTAACTAGATCTCCCTTCTTAAACTTCATTTTTGTCATGCTAGATTCTTTTGCAGAGGCAACCCCATAGAGGTTGTGTAGTACTTGCAATGTGTTCTCCGATGTCACCTGCATAGGGCTCATCTTAATGCTTGAATGGAAGCTGTGGTTGTAACTTTCCACAAGTTTTTGAAGAACATCAATGTATCGGTGGGTGTTATTGGCTGTGAAATATCTCCACATTCTACCTTTCAAAGTGCGATTAAACCTCTCTACAACAGACGCTTTCAGATCACTAGCGGTACTAAAGTGAGCAATACCATATTTAGCCATTAACGTCTTAAACTTGGTATTATAAAATTCTTTGCCAGCATCCGTCTGCAGCTTTCGGGGAATCTGACTCTCTTTAAAAATTGATTCAAAAGCCCTAACCACCTCACTCCCAGTCTTGTTCTTTAAAGCCCGCACATATGCTTTTTTGGAAAACACATCGATAACTGTCAGCAAGAATTTGAAACCATCATTAGCCCCCACCAAGGCATGCATATCGCATAAGTCAGCCTGAAACTGTTTCAACGGTCCGGAAACAAAAACCCGGTTCCTTGGAAATTTCACCCTTGCAGGTTTATGAAGTGTGTAAGCATCTTCGCCAGATAAAAAGTCTTTCACTTTCTCAGCACCAATCACAACTCCTTCTCTATCCTGTAACCCCCTTCGCAATCTATCAACTCCTCCATAACTTCCAGGATGTGCAGGGTTGTAATAAGCCCCATGCATTACCCGCTGACTTTCCATTCTCTTATAAATGATGATACGTGACTACGTGTAAAGTAATTTATGCAATCTACACTTGATAATCAGATAGAGGAGACGAATTATTTATTATTATTTTCATTTATTGTTTAAAGTGAAAATATTTTCAAATCAGAGAACACAACAAACACAAGTTTTACAAATGGAAATAAAACAGGTGACACTAATCTAAATCACTCCTCTAAGCCGTAGCGTCGGGAAACAGTCTCAAGTTCATCTAGATGGGCCTCACTATCCATCTCATCATACATATCATGAATTGAGCTGCGGAACCCTTGCATGCACTTCAATTCGTGTAGAACGGTTTCAGCGACGGTCTTCACTTTGTGGTCATCAGCCTGTATCCCCCGGTTTGCCAGCAGAGCTTGAATAGCTGGAATGAGTTGCGGCATAAGAAGTTGCCGGATGATTGATGCATAGTGGCTGTGGTAATAGTCCTCCCCTATCACTTCCAGGCACTGGTGCTGCAACTGACTAGGATGACTGACCTGACAGCCGTAGCAGTTGGCCTTTTGATGATTCAAGCATGTTATGTTGAATAAATGAAGCAGAGCTGTTTTCACAGCCTTGATGAGCCTAGAAGACAGCCAACCATCCACTTCATCCTGGACGTTACAATCAAGATTTGGTTGAGGACCCTCCCCTTCATCATGAGACACAGTTCCAGGATCCTTTGAGGCACCATCGGTGTGATCCAGATACACGCTATCGGGTTGTGGAGCTGAGTCATCACCCTCATCCTGGAGCTCGGGCATGGGTAACGGTGCCAGTCTACGTGGGAGGGTCTGTGTGCGGCGAGGTATCGGAGTAGGTGGTTGAAAGTAGTTGAAATACGGATGAACCAGCTCGCTGCTTCTATCGTCAGCATCCGGCTTGCTTGCTCTCACCAGCCAACCGTTGGGAAGG
The DNA here is from genome assembly GCA_006937965.1 of Callopanchax toddi. Taxonomy (NCBI): domain Eukaryota; kingdom Metazoa; phylum Chordata; class Actinopteri; order Cyprinodontiformes; family Nothobranchiidae; genus Callopanchax; species Callopanchax toddi. Next base: position 2,060,807 of record SSNR01000021.1, on the reverse strand, counting down.
GAGTCCGCTGGAAGAACCTCCGAGAGGGAGAACAGCGGAGACTGCGGTGATCCACAGGGCGAGAGAGAGGAGATGGAGGGTGGGTCGGCATATCCGAATCCCACCGGGGATGAAGGCCCGGCAAAGGCCGGACTCGGACTGTTGAAGTCCCAGTATGAAGTTAGAGTAGTTTGCCTGGTGAAGTCTCCCATGTTGGATTGCATAGAGTTTCCTGAAGGCAGCCGGACGGATCTGAAATGAAGATAGAAAAGTTGCAATCACGAGGCGTTTACACCCTACCCTACCCTCATGTGAAATAAGAACAATTTTACTCACCAGTACCCCTTTGCAATGAAAGGTTTCTTCAGTTCCAGTCAGAATACTGCAGCTTTGTTCCCGGCGTCAGAGAATTAGAGCGTCTTCAGTGGATCCTGATGCAGCCTGGCCTCGCGATAAAAGTGGGAATGGTGACTGATTTCTCCCCTGCCTTATATAAGAATAGAAGGATGGGGGCGGTGTATTCAAATTTGCTGAGCCATCCAATAGGAAGCAGGGGCCAACCAGTTGAGGGGATCATGTCTGGGCATGTTTGGGCATGTTCTGACATGTTGTCGCCTGTATGTGTCCTGCAAAACCTTTAAGCTAGTTTCAGCGTTAGTAAGCTGCTAGCTTTTCAATTTAGCCTGCAGTACATGAGAAATGCATGCCCTGTCTAATAGCAAAAACCTTTAAGCTAGTTTCAGCGTTGGTAACTCGCTAGCTTTTCAATTTAGCTTGCAGTACATGACATCCACCATCAGGAGCAGTAGATGGGCAGATACCTGTTAGCTTCACCATTAGCTGCTAGCCCCATCACGTGATCTTGCCTTCCGAGTTCAAACATCCGCTTCCGGTGACGTATTTCCGGCTACGTATTTCCGGTGGCATATTTCCGGTGGGCTGTGACATATTTTGACACGTGGGAGGGGGTGGGGTTTATTTTGACAGGGNGTGATCCAGATACACGCTATCGGGTTGTGGAGCTGAGTCATCACCCTCATCCTGGAGCTCGGGCATGGGTAACGGTGCCAGTCTACGTGGGAGGGTCTGTGTGCGGCGAGGTATCGGAGTAGGTGGTTGAAAGTAGTTGAAATACGGATGAACCAGCTCGCTGCTTCTATCGTCAGCATCCGGCTTGCTTGCTTTCACCAGCCAACCGTTGGGAAGGGAGTCCGCTGGTAGAACCTCCGAGAGGGAGAACAGCGGAGACTGCGGTGATCCACAGGGCGAGAGAGAGGAGATGGAGGGTGGGTCGGCATATCCGAATCCCACCGGGGATGAAGGCCCGGCAAAGGCCGGACTCGGACTGTTGAAGTCCCAGTATGAAGTTAGAGTAGTTTGCCTGGTGAAGTCTCCCATGTTGGATTGCATAGAGTTTCCTGAAGGCAGCCGGACGGATCTGAAATGAAGATAGAAAAGTTGCAATCACGAGGCGTTTACACCCTACCCTACCCTCATGTGAAATAAGAACAATTTTACTCACCAGTACCCCTTTGCAATGAAAGGTTTCTTCAGTTCCAGTCAGAATACTGCAGCTTTGTTCCCGGCGTCAGAGAATTAGAGCGTCTTCAGTGGATCCTGATGCAGCCTGGCCTCGCGATAAAAGTGGGAATGGTGACTGATTTCTCCCCTGCCTTATATAAGAATAGAAGGATGGGGGCGGTGTATTCAAATTTGCTGAGCCATCCAATAGGAAGCAGGGGCCAACCAGTTGAGGGGATCATGTCTGGGCATGTTTGGGCATGTTCTGACATGTTGTCGCCTGTATGTGTCCTGCAAAACCTTTAAGCTAGTTTCAGCGTTAGTAAGCTGCTAGCTTTTCAATTTAGCCTGCAGTACATGAGAAATGCATGCCCTGTCTAATAGCAAAAACCTTTAAGCTAGTTTCAGCGTTGGTAACTCGCTAGCTTTTCAATTTAGCTTGCAGTACATGACATCCACCATCAGGAGCAGTAGATGGGCAGATACCTGTTAGCTTCACCATTAGCTGCTAGCCCCATCACGTGATCTTGCCTTCCGAGTTCAAACATCCGCTTCCGGTGACGTATTTCCGGCTACGTATTTCCGGTGGCATATTTCCGGTGGGCTGTGACATATTTTGACACGTGGGTGGGCGGAGTTTTGACACGTGGGCGGGCGGGGCTTATTTTGACAGGGGCGGGGTTTTGGCACGTGGGGGCGGTGCTTATTTTGACAGGGGGCGGTGTTTGACCACATGGGGGCGGGACTTATTTTTGACAGGGGGTGGGGTTTGACCACGTGGGGGCGTGGCTTATTTTGACAGGGGTGGGGTTTGACCGCGTGGGGGCGGGGCTTATTTTGACAGCTCATTAGCATTTTTGACAGATGATACCCTCTTATATCTCTCACACCCACTAGTGACATCACTCAAAAACAGAGTTTTCAGGTAATTCTCTCACTCACCTCCATGTCCAGATTTGATCATCTTATAAAAAGTAAATAAACAGCCAATGAACCCAAACGTCCTGAAGTCTGGTTGCTGCACAGAGCTGTTAGATCTGGTGACTGGTAGCTTTGATGTAAAGATAAATGTTCTGAAAAGAGTTTAAATAAATAAAAAGGATGAATAATAATTTAATCTTGCTTTAGCGGCACCTGGACATATGAAGGTGAAAGCGTGCACGGATCTGACAGCAGAGAGGAGAGAGCCCTATACTGATGCATTAGAGCACTCTATTACCCTCTACAGTTGAGCATGAAACCATTGCTGCAGTAAGATGTACAGTAGCATAGTTAAATAAATGTTTAGTTGAAACAAACGCCATAAAGAATCTCTGGCTAAATTTGAAAGGTTTACAAACAAGTAATAGAGCATTCTAAAGTGGGAATTTTTTTTTAGCAAAAGTTGTTTCAAATACCTGAAAAATAGCAGCTGATTTATCAACAATCTGTAGCAGCGTCTCTCCTGATCTGATTAGACCTGCATATTATTCTGGTCAGAGGACTACTTCCTGTTTCTCTGCACACTTCGAGTGATGTCACCGGTGGGTGTGGTCTTACTGAAATTAAATAAACGATAGAAACCACTTCAGAATGAACAGAAATGCCTTTTTATTGTCTGTTTTAATGTTTTCTCTTTGCTTTTTTTATGTAATGTGTTTATTTGTTCTCATTGCCTGCATTTTGTACGGTAATGTTGGGTAACAGAAAGGCGCCTTGAACTGTTCGCTTATGGTGCGACACCTGCTGGTCATATTAATAACTGCATTTGGTGGCTGTTAAAAATGATCTGAACTTTTTTATAATTGATGTCAAAATGATTCCAGTACATTCAGAGAAAATGTGTGCCTTAAATTGTATACAAATACATGTCATCTTGAGTTGTTTTCTGTTCTAAATTCATTCAAAAGGTCATTGAAAACATCATAAACAGAATCTCATAGAAGTCACCTCCAATATAAATGAATAAAATTCACATTTGTAAAGCAGCCAGTTCTGACAACGCTCCACTGATGTTAAACTATGATTTACGAAATCCTAATATTTACATATTAATTTGATTTTCGTCACAAATATTCTGAATTGTTATTTGATTGTAGCTCAACCTGTTTTTAACAAACGTTCATTTCCCCCAAAGTAAAACGAGCATCCTCTAATCACAACAAACCTCGGATGTCTGAAATGGTTCACAGCGTCATTAGAATGTTTTCCGTTTAGAAAAAAAAATTTTTAATTCGATTTTTGGTGCAGAAATGTGAAATTATTAAAACTGCTGTTAGAAACACACGAAGGGAAAAGCTTGTTGTGATCCTGTTTATTTTGTAGCTAATGCTGTTTGATGTTTAGTTGTATTAACGTTAACAGATTAAATGACTCGTTCGTTCAGCAAAAATTAAAAACATTAAACTCAAATCGTCCCTCATCGGTGGTTTCCACCTGGCAGAGGCCTCACCTCATAGAGTCTCATCTTTGTTTTCATCCGTCGTCTCTTCTGTTCGCTTATTCAACAAAAACGGTTCGTGGTCCGTCGCGTCTTCCAGCTTTTCACCGACATTTGTCTTCAAAATTCCCCGACAGTCACTAAATATTCACCCAGCTGCAGCAACCGGCTCTCATCGGCTAAAAACCCGCTCTGCTAGCTCAAACCAGGATACAGCTAACAGCTCGATGCTACGTGGCTAGCATCCAGACGTAAGCGACGCCGCCATATTGGAGAGGGCGGCGGGTCAGAACTAGCTGATGACAACGTTGAACTAATTTTCAATATACAATTCCTTTTTTGTAAAGATTAAAATAGCCTCTTAGCTCAGCGTGTTGAAGCTGCACAAACCTTCATACAACTCTAATTATCTAACATTGAGTAAGCAAGTATTAAGATTGAGCAGATTGTCTAACAAAGCATCAATAAAGAAATATTAGTATATATAATGGTGTGAAAATTTGTTAGCCTTAAGACCAAATCTTTCCATATTCACAGGACTAGTTGTTCATGATAAGAGGGGGAGTAAATAGTGTAGGACAGTTCTGTAAGTTATTTAGTTTGTATGAGGGGGGAACAGAATATTTTAAGCAACTGAAATATCATGTTCCTCCTATGTAACTTTGCCAAATTAAGACCAAATCTCTCCATCACTCATATGTCCTGATTTCCTTATAATTGTATGTTTGTCAAATGCTTTGATGCTTCAAATCAAACAAATTTAAATATTAAACACATATAACACAACATTCAGTTTCTAAATGAAGATGTTTATTATTATGGAGGAGAAAAAAATCCAAGCATGACTATATAGTTAGAAATTTGATTTCTTGGTGAATTATTTTTTGACTTTCAAAAGTTAAAATGCTTTAGGTAAAAACAAAAAAGCTCATCTAATGTCTAATTATTCACCCACTCTAGTTTGTGGATATGAGGTCAGGTCGCAGAGGAAACAGGATGAAGAGACAGTTAAATGGTTGACTAACCTCCATGATTGAACAGATAACATGAATGGATGGACAAACCGATGCAACAAAACAAGTAACACAGTCCACAGTAACAAAACCTGAATAAAAAGCAGAATAAAAGAAGCACGGTTCAGTCCATACATTCTAAAAAGTTAAAATACACATTTTTCTTTTATAGCTTTCTAGAAAACAAACTATACATCTATAACATTTTTGAAAAAATCTATTCAGACAAAATATTTACGACAACAAAACACTTTAGATGCAAAATAAAAAACAAATTTTGTTTTCATAAAATAACCATGTCAGTTTTCACAACAGAAGTAGTTTTTTTTAGGTGAATCCTCATGTGACTTGTTAGTTTATCTTTTCGGAAAAAACCTTTGCCACAAACATTACAATTAAATGATTTTTCTCCTGTGTGAACTTTTTTGTGTTTCCAAAGAGTTGATTGATCCCGAAATCTTTTGCCACAAAGAACACAGACCACAGATTTTTCTCCTGTGTGGATTCTCATATGTATCTTAACGTGTGAATTTTGACTAAACTTTTTGCCACAAATGTCACACCCAAAAGGTTTTTCTCCTGTATGTATTCTTGAGTGTATTCTAAGTTCTACAGTTCTGCGAAACGTTTTACCACAAATATCACAATGAAAAGGTTTTTCAACTGTGTGGACAACCATATGATTAGCAAGAGTTCCTGCAGCACTAAATCTTTTTCCACATTCATCACAAACAAATGGTTTCTCACCAGTGTGAACTCTCATGTGTATCTTAACATTTGACCGACTGGTGAAACTTTTACTGCAGACATCACAGTTAAAATGTTGCTGTGTTGTGTGTGTGTGTCTTATCACATGATTCTTATGAACTTCTTTTCTGCGGAATGTTTTACCGCAAACATCACAGCAAAATGGTTTCTCTGCCGTGTGGACTATAACGTGTCTTTTAAGTAATGACTTAAGATTAAATCTCTTTCCGCATTTCTCACACTTGAATGGTTTAACTCCTGTGTGGAGACGCATGTGTGCTCTAAGATACCACCTATAATTAAAACTTTTCCCACAGTCACTACACGCAAAGTCTCTTTTTTCTGTGTGGACTTTCATGTGTTTGTTCACTTCTGACTTGCGTTTAAATTTTCTTCCACAAATATCACAGCTAAATCGTTTCTCTCCCATGTGGGTTTTCATATGTGCCTTCAGATTAAAACTATTGACAAAACTTTTATCACAAAAATCACAGTGAAAATGTTGCTGTGTTGTGTGTTCTATCACTTGTTTATCTTCTCTTTTGTGAATTGTTTCATCGCAAACATCATGGCTAAGTGGTTTCTCTGCATTGTGGACAATCATGTGATTTTTAAGATGTGACTTGAAATTAAATTTCTTTCCACACTTGTCACAGCTAAATGGTTCGTCTCCCATGTGGAGACGCATGTGTGCCTTAAAATACCACCTAAATTTAAAACTTTTCCCACAATCACTGCAGACAAAAGCTTTTTCTTCTGTGTGGACTTTCATGTGTACATTAAGATCTGACTTACGTCTAAATGTTTTCCCACAGTCCCCACAGATAAATGGTTTATCTCCCGTGTGAATTTTCATGTGTGCCTTAAGATTAGAATTAGTTTTAAAATGTTTACCACACACAGCACAGCAAATTGGTGTCACTGCAGAGTGGACCATCATGTGTTGTTTAAGATTTCTCTTGAGACTAAATCTCTTTCCACACTTCTCACAGGTAAATGGATTTTCTCCCGTGTGGAGATGAATGTGAGCCTTAAGGTACCACCTATATTTAAAACTTTTCCCACAATCACTACAGAGAAATGCCTTTTCTTCTGTGTGGACTTTCATGTGTCTGTTGAGATCTTTTAGTTTTTTATACGTTTTCCCACATTTTTCACAGAGAACTGACCTCTCTTCAGAGTGAACCTGCAAGTGTTTTATAAAACACTTCTTGCGGATAAACTGTTTCTCACACTCAGAGCAGCTGAAGGACTTTTTAGCAGTGCTGCATTCTACATCATCATTCACACCTGACTCAGGTATGATGGTCTGCTTCCGACCATTATCACCGTCTTCTGTTTCAGATCCAGATTCTGGAGATTTTGGCTCATAATCACTATTACTTACATCAGTTTCAGAAGAGTCTGGACCATTTTCTTCAGTATCTGGCTCTAAGTTAATATTTGGATCTGAGTTGTAGGTTGGTTCTTGTCTTTCACACTCCTCTTCATCAGTCTGTATTTTCATCTGTTCAGCTGAGCTGCTGGTTTGAGTTTCTTTCTCTCTGTTGTCTTCCGTTGTAGTCTGAAGGATGAAGGATGGAGGTTTCTCTTCATCTTCTTCAGTCTTCACAGTTTCTGCAGTCAATGAGAACCGGAGTTCCTCTTCTTCAGCCTTTATCTGAACAGCCTCTGGATTCTGCTCGTTTAAACGTGGAACCTCTTCTGTACTGAGAACAACTGAAATTAAAGTAAAAATTTGTGAAAGAAATTTGAATAATAAAAAAAATGAACAAAATCTTAATAAATGTTGACTTTTTTTTAATCTAACTGCACAAATGCATGTTTTTCATGTTTATTCTAATTAATTTGCATGAATTATTTTCTATTTATCTACATTCTAATTCCAAAGCATCATCTTGCACATTACTATTCTCTGTTGTTGGCTTGTTTAAGGTTTTAAGAGGCTTCAAAAAACCAAACAGCACTTTAAAAAAATGCAAAAAATATATTTAAAAGGTTTGGCAAACTTTTATTGAGAGTAGTTTTTCAAAATTAATGGGCAAGAGCAACATTTACAAGAGTAAAATCTTTTATAAGAACTAAAAAAAAACTGATGGGCTTCTTAAATCATAGCAGGAAAAATGTAGCCAGGTGGTTCAACAATACAACAGTAAATAAGAGAGTTTTCAAGGTAAATAATAATAAAGTAAGACTCCACCCCTTACCCTTTTCCTGGTTAAAACTGCAAAACAATGTTGAGTTAAACAATGTGGTATGCTACAGCTCTAATCCAATCATATCAGTTGTAAAATGCTTTTTATATTTTAATCTTGATCAGAATCTTAGTATTTTCAGTTTGGCCAGACTGTGAAGATCAGTGAAAGCATCATAAGAGGCCAGTTTGGTTCAGAGTTTCAGCTTTTTTCTCCAGGAGCTGCTCTGCTTCCACGGCAGACTTCAATGGTTCACAGAGGAGATCCCAGAGACAAAAGGTTTACATTGTTCTTCTATTATATGGGAATGAAAATAACATGTAGTTAAATGGGGTATCTGGGCCATTCTATCAGTATTTGTCTACAGTAATGACCAGAACCAGCAACCTTCTTGCTGTGAAGTTACAGTGCTACCAACTAAAATTAGAATTATTAGCAGATCAGAACCTCACAGAAACTGTGAACCGCTGAATGGACTCAGAAAGCTGTGATGTCATCTTTCCATTTCTGTGCACTGGTTTCAGCTTCAGGTTTGAAGTACATCCTTTCTATCTACAATCAACATTAATATTTGAAATATTCCTTTTGATTCTTAAGAATGAATTTACAGATATAAAGTCACTTACTGGAATCTTTCCTGTCCTCAGTCTCATCCAGTTCTGATGCAGCAAGAACCAAATCAAACCCACTGGGCTCTTCTGATTGAAGGCTTCCCATCTGAAACATCTTCACTCCAGCTGAGTTTCTCCTCTTCACTCTTGTTGTTCAAAGGAGGATCTGTGGGTTGTTTTTAGGTTCAGATGGCTCCGCCTCCTGCTCCTCGTCACACACAGCTGTGTAAAACTGAGATGGAAACGCCAAACAGAGTTAGTTATTCATTAAAACATCTGGGACTGAGCATCATTTCTGTAAATGTGAATAAATCAATGAATTTGATCAAATATCCAGGTGTTAGCATCATTTATCAGACCGCATGTCAGCAGCTGCATGTGGATCCAGACCCTGATGTTACTGCTGATTACAATTTTGATCTTTTAAAATACCTAAACAAAAGTGGAGAAGAGTTTAGCCAGCCACAGATAACTGATCAGATGATCAATGTAAGCAGCACATGTCGGCTCTGGTCTGTCCACTACTTGCTGTGACTGGTTCACCAGCTCTAACCAACAGTGTCCAGCAGCTAAAGGCTAAAAACATCTAGTCAGAAATACTTGTTATTTCTTAAGGCGTGCCTCAGGGCTCCATCTTGGGCCCAGTTTTATTCTTTATTTACATTAATGATGTAATCAAAGCTGATAGTTCTCAGATCCGTCGGTACGCCGGTGACACCATCCTACACTCATCTGGTCCTTCTCTCAGTTCCGCTGTGGATTACATCAAGTATCTTGACGCCTAGATTCAGCTTCATCATTTACTACAAACATCAACAACCTGTTATCATAAGCTCTCCTCTAATGTAATAAGATTTTCTTCACTCACTCTGCCAAGCACATTCTTGTTGAGATGACAATCCTCTAGTTCTGGACTATGGTGACATCATCCATTGCCCTCAAATAAGCAGACATTCTTCATCACTCAGCTGTCTGCTTTGCCTTCAATGCACCCTATCACACTCACGGTGACCTCTTTAAACTACTTGAAACCTCCACTGGTTTATTTTGTCTTTAAGTCATCTCTTCTTCACCTCAGCCAAAGTAAATACACTAGGTTTAGTGAAAAAAATCAGTACCTCTACTATTTCTGGCTGCAATTCCTTTTGCGTTGCAGCAGCACATGACTGGAACACTTGTGTCTTTGTACTTCTGGGACCTCATGGCCAGCTAGGTCATGTTTGTAAATGAGAACTTTTTAAATAAAGGTTTTAAAATGTAGTATTCCTCCTATATTTTTCAGTTTTATTTCCTGCAGAAGCACCGTTGGTCTGACTGTTGTTTATAATATATTATATTCTATCCTTATGTATTCAATTTTATTTTATATATTTTGATTTTTGATGCAGGAATATGAAATTAACCCAGCGAATGAAATGACACTGAAAAAATGCTATTTTGCAATAACAAATGATATTTTAAACAGCTAATTACATTTATAAAAGTTAAATTAGATCCAAATTGATCACTTTAGATGAGAGGATCCTCTCTCATCAGTGATTTCCACCTGACAGAGGCCTCACCTCATACATTTTCATCTTTGTTTTCGTCCGTCTTTTCTTCTGTTCGTTTCTTCATCGACGTTCTGTCGCTTTTCTCAGCTGTTTATTTGTCAACATTTATTTACTAAAATCTGCCTCAGAAACTAAAGATTCACCCAGCTGAAGGAACCGGCTCCGTAGCGACAACAAACCCCGCTCTGGTGGCTCCAAACGAAGCTACAGCTAACAGCTCGATACAGCTAGCGTCCTGACGTTAGCGTCGCCGCCATATTGGAGAGGGCCTCTTGTCTTCTTCTTCTTCTTCTAATAATAATAATTTCCGGCAGGCTGGACGCCAGATGGCGTATTGCTGCCTCTCTCTGTCAAGGAGGAGTCACTGTTCCAATGTATCACACTCTTCCAGGAGTCCAGTGGCAAAAATAAAATCCATAAGAGCTTTATAAATTTCCACCTGGTGATTACTAGGACCAAGCAACGTCCTGATAGAGTCTGATTCATATCCCAGATCAAGTACTTGCGAGAATAGAGTTTGTCTTTGGGCATTATATCTACAACATTCAATCAAAATGTGAAACACTGTCTCTTTTTTCATGCAGTTCTCACACAGGCCATCGTCATGTTTTCCGATCCTATGGAGCCCAGATGCAGGGCCTCTTGTCAGAACTAGCTGATGAAACATAGCCTAGTAGCCGTCAGTTCTGCTCTGCAGACTTGGGTTTACCAGGCTAATGAAAGCATTGAATTAACTTTAAATTAGTTCAATATACAATTCCTTTTTTGTAAAGATTAAAATAGTTCATTATGGGTTGGGCTGAATAGTTAAGTGGGTTGAGTCAGGTTCAAACAAGAGAAAGTATAAAAAGTGTCATAAATAAATGCTGAATTCAGTTCTGATTAATAAAAAAAAGAACAGCAAAACAAGATGCTGAGCTGTGAAGTGTGAGCGAAGTTCAGGCTCAGGAAAACTGTTGACGGCTTGCCCCCCCCCCCCCCCCCCCCCCTCTTTTGATCTATTTATTGTCACTTTTAGACAAGGTTTTAAAAACTGAAGTCTATCTTTGAAACCTGGTCCACTTCAACACATTCAACACACCATCAAAAATCAGAGTAACTATCAGATGATTCATTCAAGTGTAAGAAGTCACAACATGATGCTTCAACAGATAGAACATTAAAAAATATATTAAATTAAACGTTAAGTTCTTAGTTGAATTAAACACATCAGAAAGCATGAAGTTAACGAGCAGCAGGTGAAGCTGATGAGTGTAATCAGAGCAGGTGGAGCACCAATATAAGGAGAGCTGCAGCCTCAGAGCAGACACAGCACAAAGCTTCTTCTTCTAGAGCTCTTCAGCCTGTTGAGCTCAGCTTGGTCTGGTTGTTTGGGTTTGCTCTTGTCTCAGAGTTCAACATGATGTTTCAGTCTGTTCTCAGGTGAGTGCTGCTGTTTGATGGACTGTTTAATGGTCCTGATGTTTGTTCTAGTCTTCATTGAGGTTGTTTTTCTCTGCAGGACTTCCTGGATTTGCTTGCTGCTCTTCAGCCTGGGAGCTTGTGTCCCTGTTAAAAAAGGTGAGTAAAGCATCGAACTGGAGAACATTGTTAATTTAGGGTGTTCTGATGCACATTAACTGATTCCTCCTCTCTGATCCAGTCCCTTATGGTACTGGGTTCAGTTCCACGGGCAGTGACACTGGATTTGGTCCAGAATATGGTTACAGCAGCTCTCTGGATGCAGGATTTGCTCAGATGGTTGCTGAACTGATGCGCTTGAGCCCCAACCGTCCCTACATCCAGTTCCCTTGGAACTCTGAAGATGTCCCACTAGGCATGGTTGAGGCTCGCCCCGTGTACCCTTCATCCCACGTCGTCCACACCAGCAGCGGCTACCAGCGGGCTCGGGACTCCCGCACAGACAGCAAATACACAGATGATACTTTTGACAACATTCCTCTGCCTGAAAGCCCAAAAGACATCCCAGGATCTGGATCTCGGTGGCAGCTGAAGACCAAGTGAGTTAAACTCTCATCTGAAATGTTGACCAGGATGATGATGCTAACTTCTGATTATCTTTTCAGGTGAACCTGAACAACCTTGTTTGACATGTGTTGAATAAACTTAAACCCAAAATCTTACTCGTTTCCTGACTTATGTTGGTGTGAATGTGTGCCCAAAAAGTTGCTGAATCATTTCATAAATTTGAAGTACTGATACTTTTATGGCTTCAAATCAGTGGTGCCTTATGGTGACACTTTCTCTAAAGCCTGTCTGTCATCTATGAAAGATGGTTCAAAGCTGCACTGAACAGTGGTATGCTTGAGGTATATCTCAGTAAGGACCACACCCATTGGTGAAATCGTGTGTGTAGTCTTGAAGCCTCAAAACCAATATTTTTTTCTAATTTCAATGCATTCCAAATTGTTCACATTAAGTTCTAATCACATGCAATAAACTTCTAACTAAACACTGCACATGAACTTATTCCAGTTCAGCTTAGAACAGGACAAATCTTCATGCTGATGGTCTTCAGGGAGTATTTGTAGCCCTTCCAGTGAAACCAGTTTACTCCAACTGCACGAAAGCTGCTGTGAGCCCCCCAGAGATAAGCCCCATTGGGGTTTGCGTAGTGACAGGTTTTATACCAGAAGGCTCCTTGATAGGATCTGGCACAGTTCCCTTCAGAAAGGTCAAACGTGAAGAACTTCTGCTCACTGTGATAGGTCAGAGAATCTCCTGCAGGAACAAGTAAAATGGTGATCACAACTTTAAGAAAACCAGTTCCTCCAGAGGGAATAGATGCATCATAAAATTGTATTCAGTTTTTATCTAATTTGTCCTTATTTCCTTCAGCACAGTTGGTTAAAATGCCTAAGTTTGGAAGAAAAACTTGTGCTTTTTAAAATTTCCAGATTTTTTTTTCCTCAGTATTCTCCCACCTGCCCCTCCATCAGTGAATCCAGACACTCTCAGTCTGTAGCCGTCAGATTCTGGTCCGATGGAGAACGAGGAGTACCGAGCGTACGACTTGTTCCCTTCAAAGTCCTCCATGTCGACCAGCAGCTCGTACGTTTTCCTCTGAGTGAGGTGGAACAGACTCTCCAGCCCTAAAAATAAAAACACAGAAACCTTAACTCATCTCTCAGACAATTCTGGTTCCACATGTGATGATTATTTGTTTGTCTCACCGAGCCAGTACTCTCCTGCAGCGTTCCCAAAGCCCACCTTGTACTGATCCCAGGGCCTGTAGAAGTTCACCGAGCCGTCCATCCTCCTCTGGAACACCTGCAGGGGTTGAAGGTGCTCAAGCAGCTGATAACATGAGCCACGTTGACTGAGAAGTGGAATAAAGTCTCAAAAGTTTCATAAACAATTCTAAATGTGTATGGGGAAAATTCTGGGACTGTAGAATATAATGAGACCTACTCAGCATTTTCTACAGAATCTGTGAAATGATGAAGGAAAATAAAAGCAAAAAGATTCAGCAGAAAAAAGAGCAATGAGTTTGAAACCAATCTGAAAGTGACTCACCGTCCACTGGGTCTCTAGTGAGTCCATATCACAGTACACCTACACACACACACACACTGGTGATGCTACTTGTATCTGAGGTGGAAAACAGAAAGCTGAACAAGAAGAACATTCTCTTTGAAAACACTAGATTTTAAAAGTATTAGTTTTTCATATTTCTAGTCTTAAAGGGTTAAAAACCTTCAGCTGCTCATGTGGCTTTGGTCTGATCAATAATTATTATTTTTGAGGTAATATTTATTATTTGAACTTTATGACTGTCGCTAAGAAAAATGGATTCAAGTTAAGTTGGTAACAGGGATTTTCCACTAAGTACCTGAACAGCAGAAGTGGCTCCGATTGGGTAGATGATGTAAACTCCGCTGGGCCGCCTGCTATCCTTGTTGTAGATGTCACTGCAGTCCAGTGGGAGGACCAGATCAGAACAGCGGACCATCAGAGGAACCAGGAGGAGGTGAGAGACCGACAGCAGCTGAAGAGAAGTTTCATGTTTGTTAGACTGGGAGCAGCTCTCACTGTCACTCAGCTTTGAATCTCTAAAATACTGCAGCAGTTTAACGCACAACTTTCCAGACTGGAAGACTCACTTTGTGATTCTGTTAAATGTCAACTTGTTAATATCAATGTCACTACAATCAAAAGCCAGAGAGTAGAAATGGATCTTTAAGAGTGTTTTGAAGTGACCAAACTTCTGATCAAATCTAATGTGGAGAGGTGAGTTGTTCCAGAGGTTCAGAGTCACAAACTCACCTTCATCCTTAGAGTTCTGCTAACCTGATGACAATCAAATGTTTCTGCGCTCCATTCATGTCCCACAGATGAGTGACTGAACCTCTGGGCTCCTGTGGACTAAAGGAGACTTTTCAGACTCGCCTCCTTTCACTCCAAATGTTTGCTTTCCAAACACGTTGAGCACAAAAACAGAGTAAAGTCCAGCAGTGGTGAAATAGTGAAAAGACTCAGGTTGCTCAATTAGGTATAGATTGTTTAGATTGCACAGTGTGAATGGAAGATTATTTTTATTTAAACTGATGTAAATTCTTATATATCACATAGACTGTTGGTCTGTATGATGACAGAATAAACAACCAGGTTTAATGGATTGAAAAGGAAAATATTAGGCTGCTGAAAAGCTATCGGGGTAATTCCCTCCGTAAATAAAGCACCAGTTTGCAGCACAAGTTTCTACATTTCCCTCCTGACAGAAGAACCTAAAATGACTTTTTGAGAAAACTAAATTAATTTCCTTAAGGATAAATACAGTTTTTAATGTGGACTCATATGTTCCTTGAAATGTGTCCTTTATTTAAACTTTCTTAATTTCTCCTCTCTACTTCAGCACAAAAAGACCAAACATAAAAAAAATTTTTTTTTTAAATCCCAGTTAGGTCATTATAAACATTGAAACAGCACCACTAAGTGGTGGCCTTAGAAAACAGCAGGACATTTTCAATCTTCCAATAAACATAAAAAACAGAAGAAAATAAAAGAATCAGAAGAAAAATTATGAAGAAAAAACTTCTATGGTTTTAATGTTTGTGTTTAACATACATTTTTCTTTATTATCTTTGAAGACTATAAAGCCTCCAAAGGATTGAATCATTGTGATCTGTTGTCAAGTTCCATCCATCCATCCATTTTCTTTAGCCGCTTCTTCCTCCACAGAGGGTCGCGGGGCAGCTGGTGCCTATCTCCAGCGGTCAAGGGGCGAGAGGCGGGGGACACCCTGGACGGGTCGCCAATCCATCGCAGGGCCACACAGAGACAAACGAGACAAACAACCACACCTGTTGTCAAGTTTTTATTTTAAAATTTTAAAACAAAAAAAAATCTGCATAAAGACAAAATTTAATTTCTCAGTCGGCTTTATTTCATTTAGTAACAAAGTCAGTTTAACAATTTTAAACTAAACCAGGTGTGAACAATAATTTACTTTATAAATTCAGCTCATATTAACAACGTTCACGCTGCTGCACATGAAGCGCGACACTCCACAGACCCAGACAGCTTTGATTTAGCTTGTATTTTGAGTTAAAGCACATAAAGTTTGGCTACTATGAACATCTCTAAATATCTTCAGTGTCAGTTTGGTTCATGATGAACTGTTACTGGGTCTGGTAGCCCAGTAAAAAATGTCTGGGATGCAGATAACAAATAAATGTAAAATTCAGGGAAATTTAACCTGAACTTTTTCATCTATGAGACACAAATTAGCTTCAACTGCATTAAACCCAAAAACAGACACGTTATCAGCAGCACTAACACATTATTTTAACTTTCTCTTGAATACATAAAAGGAATTTTCTTACTTAAAGGTCCAGATATTTTTCATTCACCGTCCTGTGACTACAAAGTGCATCACACTACAGTCAGTCATTCACCCACTCACATGCTGATGGTGGTAAGCTACATTGTAGCCACAGCTGCCCTGGGACAGACTGACAGAACATACACCAGGCACCACCAAGGGGGGTGAAGTGTCTTGGTTTAGGGACTGGCTCCAAACCAGCACTGGAACTGCCTGACCAAATCTTGGGCCCAAGCAGCAGAACCAAATACTTTCTCTTTACGGTGAACTCCCAGGTGTTTCTGCAGATTTCCCTGTCGACTAAAGTTTTTACCACACTCGTTACATTGAAAAGATTTTTCTTTTGTGTGGATTTCTGTGTGTCTTTTTAAATGTGTCATTTGCTTAAATGTTTTACAGCACACGCTACAGCTGAATGGTTTCTCTCCTGTGTGTATTCTAGCGTGCCTCTTTAAATGCGTCTTCTGCAGAAAGGTTTTCCCACAAACACTACAGTCGAATGGTTTTTCTCCAGCGTGCGCTTGTTTGTGTCGAAGCAAAATGGACTGTTGCCTAAATGTTTTATTGCAAACATCACACCTGAACGGTTTCTCTCCTGTGTGAATTTTTGTGTGTCTCTGCAGCGTTGACCGGTGTTTAAATGTTTGACCACAGAAACTACAGCTGAATGGTTTCTCACCCGAGTGAACGAGGGAGTGTGCATTCAGTTCTTGCTGACGTGTAAAGTTTTTGCCACAAACATTACAATCAAAGGGTTTTACGCCTGTATGTAGTTTTGCGTGTGACTGCAGAGTGTCGTGATATTTAAACTTTTTCCCACAAACTCCACAGCTGTATGGCTGCTCATCTGAGTGGACTCTTTTGTGCTTTTCAAGAATTCTCCTTTGTCCGAACCTTTTGCCACACTGCTCACATGTTAACAGTTTCTCTCCTCCGTGAACTCTCATGTGCTTCTTTAGAATTCCCTGACGACTAAATGTTTTACCACATTCAACACAGCTGAAGGTTTTTGCTTCTGGGTGACCTTGTCCAGAATCTGAACAAGACTTCAGCCAGTAATTATCATCACTTATTTCAGTCTCAGAGGAGTCTGAAGATTGCCCAAAGACATTTTCCTGTGAATTATTTTTGGTTTCTGGTTTGGATCCTCCGCAGTCCACTCCACCAGTTTGTTCAGCTGAGCTGCTGGTTGGAGGTTCTGTCTCTCTGTTGTCTTCAGTTTTGATTTGATGAAACTGTGAGGAAGGAGGTTTCTCTTCATCATCTTCAGCTTTCACCTCCTGAAGGTGTCCTCTATCCTGACCGGTCCAGAGCTCCTCCTCTTCCTTTTTCATGCAGATGGGTTCTGCGCTCTGCTGTTTCAGACTGGACTTCCAAGGAAGCTTTTCTTTATTCACCACTGTCTGCTGGACATCTGTAGGTAGCACTGAAACACACACAGACATCATGTTTTATTTCTAAAACAGATTAGAAAACTGTTCCCTGATTTCCTCAGTTACAAGACAAAGTGAAACTTATGAAAACTGTTCCTCTGCAGTCAATTCACTTCACTTTAATTAAAAATACTTCATTATTCCCAGAGAAATCAGATGTTGTAGTATCTCATTTAAGTTCTTCACTAGTCCTAATCATACACTAATGATCAGTTCCTATGAGTGAGGCCACCATGTTGGATTTTAGGGTCGTTTCTTCATGATTTTCCAAACTTTTCAAAGCAGAAATATGACTGAATGTCTGACTTTAGAAGTAACTTTGTTCTTCGTTCACTCTTTTTTCTTCCTTTCTGTCACATCTGTCCCTGCTGTGTTTATCTTTAACAAGTGCTAACAGATCCAGCCTGCTGGCCCAGTATATAATTGGTGCTATTTGTTTGAGAATGTGATGCTGAGAAGGAGCAGATAGTGGGAGGTGCTACTTGCTCTTGTTTGTAGTGTGAGTGATGTCATGATGACAGATCACAAAGGGAGAAGTGAGGATTATGAGGGTTTATCTCAATAAATATCATCATCAGAATGTTCAAGAACAATAATGCAGTTGCATGTTTTTCTAATAACTTGCAGCCATAATATGCAGCTTCGTTAGCATGCTGACAACATTTTGCTCTTGATTCAGGAGAAGTTTTTAGGTGTTTTAAAGCAGATGACCTGTTGGCATCAAACAAAAAACCAACAGCTGTAAAAGATGCACAGACAAATGTGAATCACTCACTGAGATCTCTCCTGTCTTGAGTTTGCTCCAGCTCTGGTGCTGCAGGTTTAGGGCAAACCAGGCTGGGCCCACTGGGATCATCAGGTCGAACCTTCCTCCTTTGAGACGTCCCAGTTAATCCTTTGTTGCAGCTGAGAGACATTACTGAGGGTCTGTCAGGATTTGCAGCATCTTCTGCTGTTATTTCTTAACAAAGTCATCTGAAACTGGAATACACAAATAATAGTAACTATGACAGCTGAGAATGACAAAAATACTCACAGTTCTTTAAATTACAACCTGTTAAATGTTTCTGTCAAATATTAATAATAATAACATTAAACACATTTAAAATAAAGATTTTAAGACTTAATTGGTGACACTAAACCATCAGGTTTAAAGCACAAATAAATCAGTAGACATTTAACAAGAAAGAAAAAAGAAATATTTATTCTGTGAATAAATCCATGAATCATCTGACTAGGATGAGTTATGTTTGTGTTTCAGTAGAAACACAAACATAACTAAATTATCTTAAAATATGCATAATTTATTCAAAGTACGTAGTATTTAAAGGATATAATAATAATTTAATATTCGATTGTTTTGATCAAGACTGAATTTGATTAAAGGGTTAAATTCAAAACAGTAAAAAAAAAAGTAATCAAAAAGAGCCTTTGTTACAAAAAAATGATGTCACCTCCAAAAACAATATATAACGGACAAATAGAGAGGGACGGTTTGCAGAAATAGATAAAAATATCCAGAATGATGCTTAAAAAAATATAAATAAATCAGTTTGGTTGATAGCTCAAAAGTAACACTGCTAATTTACAGTAGATTCTGAGAGTTGGAACAACACAATATACTAACAGCAACAAAACAAACTGGAACATCAGCTGAATAAAGATTCTTTGAATCTCTGAGCAGCGATAAACTATTTTACTTAATTTTCTGATATTCATTTATATCCGTGTTCATCTCTCCTGTAATCTGAGATCGGAATAATAAATAAACCAGAGCCATTTAGTTATTATTTACATGTTCCTAATTTTCTGTCATCAGACAGAACCCTGGAATATTTCCTGATAAGCTTCACGTCTGTTACGGACTAAATACTGAAGATGTGTTTTATTAAAACATTTAGTAACAATGAATAAAAACAAACTAATCTCCATCAGATCAGTGAGGTAAATCATCAGCGTGGAAACAGAAAACTTGGGCGTCACTCTGTAAACACTCAGGCCTCACCGACGTTCATCTTTGTTTTCTTTCGCCATTTTTCTTGTTTGAATCATAAACGATGACGATTTCCACGCTTTTGTTTTATTATCAACATTATTGTAATGTTCAGTTGATCAGATAATCGAAATGTTGCTCAAATTCTCTATGAATCGTAAAATAAATTTGAAAAAACAAACGAGCTTTCCTCTGACCGGAAGTAGATCCTACTTTTATTTTGTTCCCTCTGTCAACGCAGTGCAGGACAATTTATGTTCCTTCCGCCGAGATAGCGACAAAAAAAGAAGAAAAAAAAAACTAGATAAAGTAAATCAACTTAAATAATATAATATACTTTATTACGGGTGAGCTGATGTTTTTAAATTGAGTTCTTGTTTATTTGTTATTTTAATGACTGATGTATATTTTTACAGCAGTTTTTAATTGTCTGTTAGTCATGTTTTCATCATAAAAATTTACATGGACAAAACACAACACAATAAAATTCTGCCTAAAAGCATAAAAAAGTTTTATTCCTGCCAATGTGTGACAGTCTCATTTGATCAATAAAACTAAGCCAACCTGCTATGTATATATAAATTTGATATATAAAAAAATACAAAACATCCATCCATCCATCCATTTTCTGTAGCCGCTTATTCCTCCACAGAGGGTCGCGGGAGAGCCGGTGCCTATCTCCAGCGGTCAAGGGGCGAGAGGCGGGGGACACCCTGGACGGGTCGCCAGTCCATCGCAGCAAAATATAAAACAAACACATGTAAAAATAATATATACTATTTAAATATATTAATATTATTAACAATAACAACAAACATACGCAATTAATTCAAACAATGAAATACAAAAACCAAAAACCATCCACACCAAAAATGACAATTTTTGTATTAATTTTGTGCTAAATTGGTTACAACATAATGCAATAAAAATATATAAATATTAAGATAATAATGTTTAACTTTTACTCATTCAGTCACTAAAACCTTTTCAAAGTTAAGTCTAGTCATTTTCAAAGGTATGTAACTAAAATGTATTTTACCAGGTGGTTGATCTGCTGGTTTAAGGGTTAAACACATTTAACGGTTTCAAACAACGACTGTGGTTGTTAAACTGTCTATCTGATTCAGGAGAGATCTCACATTCCTCATTATGATGGATGGAAGTGATGGTTTAAACTTATTTTTCCTCTCTCTGCTCTTTGCTCCTGCTCTACATCCATGATTCCTCCGTTTTAACTCATCTGGGATTTTGAGTCACAGTTTGGGTTTTATTTGAGCTTTTGAGATTTCAATCAGCTGCTCTAAACAAATCACATCATTTAGACCAAAACAACAAAATCAATCAACAAGCAGTACCTTCAATCAGAAAAATGAAGACCCTCCCCCCCTCAAATAATCTCTTAACAAAACAGCTGCTAAAACAAGCTGCCATCCTGTGCAGTTCTATATAATCCTATGAATCATGAAGTCCTACAAGCTTTAAATACAGATGAGCTACAGAATATTCAATAAGATATTCCCTTTTATTAACATTTTAACAGATTGTTGTTGAAGTTGTAGAATTTAATCAGCATGAACACAAACAGACAGAGCTGGGCTGAGAGTGAGAAGGAAGATCATCTGGTCTTTCTATGGATGATATTCTTCTACTGTCACATGTATTCTGGTTTTCAGCCCTATATGCATTATATCTGCAAAAAAAAAGAAAGAAAGAAAGAAAAACACCAACATGTCTGAAGACGTGAGCTAATCAAAGATGCTGAGTGTTCGTAGGACATGGTGTCTTCTGTTAAAACAGCCGGATGAGAGTGTTGCTGTTGAAGTGGAGACTGGGACATGTGTGTGTTCTTGCTGAAACCAGAAGAGCTACTTGACAGTCCAGCATAAATATATGTCCACTCAAGCAATCAGTGATGTTCTGAGTGAGCGAGATCACAGGCGGAGGTCGTCCTTAGAGCTGACGGCAGGACTGAGTGATGAAGAGGAGCTGCAGGGAGGTTATTAACGTTTGGAGTTAAAATGAGCGGATTTCTGAGAAGCTCTGCTGTGTTGAAGCTGAAATGTTGAACATTAATAAAGTTCATGTTATGCATCTGGAGCTGAGTTGTGTCAGTCCAAAACTTTCATAAAACAACCATAACATTTATTATGATTTAAAACAATACACATCAAATCATTTCATGAGGCGTTTTAAGAACATTAATGAGTTAAGGTGGCCCATTTTTAACGAGCAGCAGGTGAAGCTGATGAGTGTAATCAGAGCAGGTGGAGCACCAATATAAGGAGAGCTGCAGCCTCAGAGCAGACACAGCACAAAGCTTCTTCTTCTAGAGCTCTTCAGCCTGTTGAGCTCAGCTTGGTCTGGTTGTTTGGTTCTGTTCTTGTCTCAGAGTTCAACATGATGTTTCAGTCTGTTCTCAGGTGAGTTCTGCTGTTTGACTGACTGTTTAATGGTCCTGATGTTTGTTCTAGTCTTCATTGAGGTTGTTTTTCTCTGCAGGACTTCCTGGATTAGCTTGCTGCTCTTCAGCCTGGGAGCTTGTGTCCCTGTTAAAAAAGGTGAGAACTGGAGAGCATTGTTAATTTAGGGTGTTGTGATGCACATTAACCAATTCCTCCTCTCTGATCCAGTCCCTTATGGTACTGGGTTCAGTTCCACGGGCAGTGACACTGGATTTGGTCCAGAATATGGTTACAGCAGCTCTCTGGATGCAGGATTTGCTCAGATGGTTGCTGAACTGATGCGCTTGAGCCCCAACCGTCCCTACGTCCAGCTCCCCTGGAACTCTGAAGATGTCCCACTAGGCATGGTTGAGGCTCGCCCCGTGTACCCTTCATCCCACGTCGTCCACACCAGCAGCGGCTACCAGCGGGCTCGGGACTCCCGCACAGACAGCAAATACACAGATGAAACTTTTGACAACATTCCTCTGCCTGAAAGCCCAAAAGGCATCCAAGGATCTGGTTCTCAGTGGCAGCTGAAGACCAAGTGAGGTGAAGATGATTATCTGAGATTGACCAGGATATGCTGCAGCAGCCCTATCAGATAAACCTGATGGACCATTAGCCTTTGAATAGTTTAAAATAAACTTTATAACCTTAACTGTTCTGATGCCTTTTTGATCTGTTTCATCCAGACTTGCTTTGCCTGCATTAACTCACTCATGCACACTAGCTAGTAAGCCTTTTTTTTTTTTTTTTTTAAGCTTGCCCAACTAAGGTGGAAGTCTAATGCACAAGGACAAATGAGTGGGCATTGATCTGATGACCCTTCTGGTTCCCAGACATCCTGTTCTATTGGAACTCGGCAATCACAAATGTGTCAAATTTGGTCATCTGGTAGGACCAACTGTTTCAGTATGAACAGTGGAGTGGAATTAAAATCCTTAAGGATTTGACAAATAATGATGCTAAGGTTAAAGTAAAAATTGGCAGGTTGGTGTAATCAGGTTTTGGTCTTCAAAGCATGTCTACACGATGCCTTTAATTTAGGGGAGTGAATTGTCAAATGCACATCACTGGAGTATAAAAGAAAATTGGTCCTAATGTACCTGTGGTTTAGAAGTCTCAAGTGGAAGTGTTTCTGAGGGAATAAAACAAGATCGGGGGATGCATCAAGTGTTTGACAACAAACATTGGTCTTAAGTATTAAAGATTTAACAGTACAGTTTCTTTGGATACAATAAAGTATCTGAATCTATTTCACAGAATTACTTTGAGCTCTTGGTTATCTATTTCAGTGAAACTACTTTTCTCCAGTGCCGAGACTCTGCACTTACAGTGGGAACCACAGGGGGGTCCAAGCTTGCTGTCAGGGTGTCACTGGCCCATCCTGAACTGCCCCTGCATTTGTGGGACTTTAGTACACTAGTTGACTATTTCTCTTTTTCAAAGGAAAACAGCATGGTGGAAAAACAAGGCATGTATTGAGCTGCTATACTTTATTCAGTCCCCATCTATTGCTCCGTCCTTTGCAGGATGTGGATTATCAAATATTGTGGGAATTTCCTGCCCTCTGAATCTGACAATTCCTTTTCCCTCTCTAAGATGCTCGTTTTACCATCAGACATGAGGTTCACTCATTTTAGTTAGAGGATCTCTGACATGAAGTGTCTGATCTCTGCTCCGTCCTGCTCAGTCTCCTACAGAGCAGCGGATCACTCCCATTCCAAAGTCTTTTCTCTCACGCTTTTTTGTCATCTGCAGCCTTTCTGTCCCTGTTGCAGAGCAGCAGGATCCTCCCACATCACTGTCAGCTGACTGCAGCTGGATCACTCCTCTGGAGCAACCAAACTCAACGTGTTGTCTGACTTATACCAGCTAATGAACTTTAACATGTTTTAAGGCACCCTGAAGTGGTCCAAGTGGCTGCATTTGAACACTGTCAGTGACAGATCTGTAGCATTGTGCTCAGGGATAACAGAGTCCAGATCCAAGGATCACATTTAATGAAAACTTAATCCAAAGGGGCATTAGGCAGGAAATGTCTGTTCATCCTGTCAAATGTCAACCATTGTCTCTGGAACATGTAGGTTGCAAAAACCAGTGAGGTCAGAAGCACCATGACCAAGAGCTGTTGATCCAACACTAGGCTGAATCTTAGCCACTGATCATGGACCTGGAAATTTGATTTAAGTATCATCTGGTTTCAACAGTGCCAGTGCATCCAGTATGAAGCTTAATATTCTCAGTGTCACTGCATTATTCACACATCCTTGTTTGTACCAATGCAATTGCTGTACAATTTGTAGACTGAACATGCTTGATAAGACTGGTCAGACACAGGGGTGGGGGCTAGGTTGTGTGTGCACGCATGTGCCCTAGGGTCTAAAAGTCTGAAAATTTGTCTTGAATTCACCACATACTTGCTGTGCTTCCAGTTTCAATAACTTTTAGTTACATTGCAAAGTTTTAAAGCTTACACTGGAACAATTCAGTTCTCAAGATTAAGTTCTGGCACATGAACCATCTTTAAGCCAGACCTGAACAATTGACAACTTCAGGAAAAATATTGGAACACTTATATTGTAAAGTTTATTTTAATAGAATTATAGGAAGGATGGGCAAAAATCAGGTTAATTGAGATCATATAATACTGGTCAACAGCTCAAATCTTCCTCACTTGGTCTTCAGCTGCCACTCAGAACCAGATCCTTGGATGCCTTTTGGGCTTTCAGGCAGAGGAATGTTGTCAAAAGTATCATCTGTGTATTTGCTGTCTGTGCGGGAGTCCCGAGCCCGCTGGTAGCCGCTGCTGGTGTGGACGACGTGGGATGAAGGGTACACGGGGCGAGCCTCAACCATGCCTAGTGGGACATCTTCAGAGTTCCAGGGGAGCTGGACGTAGGGACGGTTGGGGCTCAAGCGCATCAGTTCAGCAACCATCTGAGCAAGTCCTTCATCCAGAAAGCTGCTGTAACCATATTCTGGACCAAATCCAGTGTCACTGCTCGTGGAACTGAACCCAGTACCATAAGGGACTGGATCAGAGAGGAGGAATCAGTTAATGTGCATCAGAACACCCTAAATTAACAATGTTCTCCAATTCTTACCTTTTTTAACAGGGACACAAGCTCCCAGGCTGAAGAGCAGCAAGCAAATCCAGGAAGTCCTGCAGAGAAAAACAACCTCAATGAAGACTAGAACAAACATCAGGACCATTAAACAGTCAGTCAAACAGCAGAACTCACCTGAGAACAGACTGAAACATCATGTTGAACTCTGAGACAAGAACAGACCCAAACAACCAGACCAAGCTGAGCTCAACAGGCTGAAGAGCTCTAGAAGAAGAAGCTTTGTGCTGTGTCTGCTCTGAGGCTGCAGCTCTCCTTATATTGGTGCTCCACCTGCTCTGATTACACTCATCAGCTTCACCTGCTGCTCGTTAACTTCATGCTTTCTGATGCAGAACTCAGAGGTTTCATCTTCATGACGTTGATTTAAAAAGAGACTGGCTGATGATCAATGATTAGAAAAAAAGGAAAACCAAAGTGAAAAAATGGGGAAAAGAAAAATCTAACAATTGCTGTTCAAAGAAACAAATAATGAAAAATAAACTCATCTGAAAAATTGTCTTTTCTTCAGGGTCTAGACTTTATTGACAATGATGACTGAGAACTGAGGTGAGCAGCAACAGAGTGCAGGCTGCTGTCAGTAGCCACAGCGGTCTGATGGTGAGTGAGCGTTCTGAGAGCAGCTCAAAAGTTACACTGATGATTAAGAGATGTTGTGATGCAAACTTTTATATTTTGATAAATGCAGCAGAGTCAGCAAATAACTCTCAATCAGCCAAAAAATACGACATACCAGTGATGTCAGGGGATGGAGAGTCCAAAGAGAAAGACTCCAAAATGCTAGCAGTCACCCCTAAAGATCCCCGTGGTCCTAAAGCCCACCCTTAACTGACAGGTGAGTCTGTGAGAACAATTTATGGTATGTCAAAGAGTGGTTAATTTAAATGTGGTTGTACATTTTACTATAATTTAAATTAAAAAATGTGACATGAATGTTTTTCAAAAAAAAAAACTTTATAAATGAGATTTAGTTGTCACAGTTTGTTTGCTGCTGATAAACTCTCACTGTAGGGTGAGAGAGTTGGCGCACGTCGCCGGTCCAATATTAACAGTGAAACTTAAGGACAGCTGTGGCTGCAGCTCCTCATCATGTCATCATGTAATGACGAGCTGCATGGGCGATGACTCGTGATTGCAACATGGATTTAGTTATAGAATTATAGATCGAGGAACATATGGCTCGCCTGCAGGCCACCTGTCGAGTAACCGTGGTATACATGAATGTATGCATATATACTCATACTGTATATAAACAGCAAGGTTAGGTTACAAGGCTGGTAAATGTGGGCTGTGCTGTTTGTTACCTCACTGGTTGACTTTACTAGCTCCAGCTTCACCGTCACCACCTTTTAAAAAATCTGTAAGGCCTCTCGACCAATATCAGGGACAATTAGAATAAAATATATATTCCTTTATTTTACCAGGTGAAATCTCAGATATTGATATATATAGAATATATATATATATATGTATATATATATATATATATATATATATATATATATATATATATATATATATATATATATATATATATATATATATATATATATATATATAAAGATATATAATCTCATTTTCAAGAGTGACCTGGTCCAAGAAGGCATGAAAACAGTACAAGAATTTTACACAGACATAGTACCGCAAAGCACAATATACAGAAAATGAAACAAAAGAAGTGCAAAATTACTAAAGTTACGGTAATCTGATTCATTGAATAAAGCAGTTACATTCTCCCAGAGAGCCAGTTTCACAGTTCTTTAAAAGTGATTTAAATTCACCTAATGAGATGAGTTTTGACATTTTTATTTCCTTTTATAGGTTATTCCATGAGAAGGGAGCGGCATAATGAAAAGCTCTTTTACCAAATTCGGTTTTAGGTCTAGGGATCGACATTTGGAGAGCAGCACTAGAACGCAGACCATGACGGTTTTGACCATTTTGTAAATACACACACAGATAAGATGGAGTCAGACCAAGGAGAGATTTGTAGGCAAAAGACATCCAATGAGTGAATCTGTGAGAATACAGAGAGCAGTGATGAACACGATGATCTAAACCAGTGATAAAACGTAGTGCACTGTGATACACTGGGTCCAGTTTTTTTAGCCATTTATCAGCTGTAGTCGTGTGTGTGTGTGTGTGTGTGTGTGTGTGTGTGTGTGTGTGTGTGTGTGTGTGGTGTTGGCTCTCATGGTCCACTCTTCACTTTCACAACTTCCGCTGCATAATGATAGTTAAAATTATTCTCAATTATTACAAACATCTATTTTATGGGTAAAGGTCTTCATGCTATCCATCTTAATATTCAAAGTCTACTTCCTAAAATCGATCCGCTTAGAGCCTGGCTGACCTACAATAATCTTAATATAATCACTTTATCTGAAACTTGGCTCACTAACAGTACTACAGACTCTAGTATTCATTTTGATAATTATTCAGTCTATAGGGCTGACAGAGATTCCAGGGGAGGTGGAGTCGCTACTTACATTTCTTCAAATTTGTGCTCACAGCTAATTATTCCTGAGGTAAAACCTGAGCTTTTTGAAGGTATTTTTGTCAAAGTTATTCTTCATGCAAATAAACAGTTGATTATTGGTAACATCTATCGACCACCTACATCTCCTAAACTAGAGTCTGTTAAGAACATTCTAGCTATGGTATCATCACTGGGGGTCTCAAGTGAAATTATTCTGATGGGAGACTTTAACATAAACTGGAATGATCCTTCTACTTCGACAGAACGTAACATGGTTAACGGTGCGAACCTGACCCAGATCATCACTGAGCCCACTAGAGTCGGCCCTAACTCTAGATCTCTCATTGACTGGATTCTCGTCTCTCATCCAAACAGAATTATGACCTCTGGAGTTCTCGCTGATTGTTTTAGTGATCACTCCATTGTTTATTGTATCTGGAAAATTGCAGCTCCTCACCTTCCTCCCAAATATATCAAGGTACGTGAAATGAAATCTTTTGACAATAATCTATTTGTAAATGGCATCCTAAGAATAAATTGGGATCGGCTGAATTTAATTCCTGATGTTGAAGCTGCTTGGGACTTTTTTTTATAGTGAAATTATGTTAGTTATTGACAGACACGCCCCATGGAAATCCATTAAGGTCAAGGGCCGTCATCTGCCTTGGGTTAATGGTGAACTAATTAATCTTTTTAAACTTAGGGATAGGGCCTGGACTAAATTTAAACATTCACAACTACCTGAGGATAGGGCAGAATACACACGTCTACATAATTTTTGCACAACTCAAACAAGAAATGCCAAAGCCAATTATTATAGAGACAGTCTGACAAACGATTTGAGCAACCCAAAGCAGTTCTGGAGGAGAATTAACACTCTAACTGGCAAAACTAATAAAGAATCTAATAATATGATGGTTAACAATGAAATAACTAATGACCCAGTTGTGATCTCCAATGCCTTTAGCTTGCTTTTTTCCCAAATTCCACCTGTTTGATTCATCTGGTTTTCACGTCGATCCATTTAGTCAGCCTTGTAATAGCTCCTTTACATTTAGACATGTCAGTCCATTGGCTGTTCAACAGGTCATTGGTAGGCTCTCCTCTAGCAGTGGTCCTGGCACTGATGGCCTAGAGAGTAAGTTCATTAAACTTGCTTCTAATGTCCTCTCACCCCCATTAGCTGTGCTTTTTAATTTGTCACTTGATACCTGTGAAGTGCCTCTTGCCTGGAAATGCATCAAAGTTATTCCTCTGCATAAAGGTGGTGACTCACAAAATCTGAACAACTACAGGCCAATTTCAATAATCAACAGTGTGGTCAAAATCTTTGAGAAAGTAATCTTTAATCAATTATATAACTATATTTCAGATAATAACTTACTTACTCAGTGTCAGTCAGGCTTCAGAACAACCACTGCTCTCCTAAAGTTCACCAATGATGTTTTTTCTGGTTTTGATAATAATTTGTGTACCGGTGCCGTTTTCTTGGATCTTTCCAAAGCGTTTGATTTAGTTGATCACTACCTCTTACTGGATAAACTGCAAGCTATTGGCCTTTCGAGATCATCTCTACTCTGGTTTAACTCCTATCTGCATCATCGTCTCCAGTGTGTGTCGTTTAGGGGCTCTCAGTCTGATTTCACTGGTATTGTTAAAGGTGTCCCCCAAGGTTCGTCTTTGGGACCTTTATTATTCTCCATATTTGTCAATGATATGCCTCTATGCTGCACAGACTGCAATATTCATCTTTATGCCGATGATACAGTCATCTACAGTAGTAAGCCAACTATTGCCGGGATTAATCATTCTTTACAACATGACTTTAATTCAGTTCAGCAGTGGCTATCAGCCAATAAACTACTTCTCAATAAATCCAAGTCCTACTCATTACTGTTTCATAGGAAAGATCGGGATATAGCTGAAAAACATCTTAATCTTCATTTTCTTTACAGTTCCCCTCTGGAGCAAACTGAGACCTATAAATATCTTGGTGTCTGGCTGGAATCAGATCTCTCCTTTAAAACTCATATTCAAGCAACTACACATAAACTCAATTCTCGTCTCAAAACACTTTATCAATCTGTTAACTGTTTTAATCTCCTGGTCAGGAAAAGAATAGCCACACAGCTGCTTCTGCCCACTCTAGATTATGCTGACATCATCTATCAACACACTACTGCTTCCTGTCTGCGTTCTATTGATGTGTCATTTAACAGTATATGTCGTTTTGTGCTTCGCTGTCCCTTCAGAACTCATCACTGTGTGTTATATGTATATGAACAACTATCCTGGTTTGCACCTTCTGCCAGGAGACAGTTTCACTGGTTTCAGTTTATTTTTAAGAGTTTTTATTTTAATTACCCAGAATATCTTAAGTTACATTTAATACGTTATAATTCACAACACAGTCTGCGACACAATGATCAGATCTTTTTTGTTGTTCCAAGAATCAAAAGGGAGGTTGGGAAATTTGCTTTTTGTTTCAAGGCTCCACATGACTGGAATAATCTCCCCCTATCCATCCGCTCCATATCCTCATTCACACTGTTCCGTAGAGCTCTGGTTGGACATCTTCAGAACATTTGTCTATGTTACTAATTGTGTTTACTTCCATTTTGAGTTTATTGGTCATGTTTATATACTTTTAATGTATTTGTTTTTCTTTCTTTTTAATCAATTATTATTATTAATCATGTTTGTTGTGGGGATTGTGTTGGGTGGGGTGGGTTGGAGCATAGTGAGCCATTGTGTGTGTGTGTGTGTGTGTGTGTGTGTGTGTGTGATGATAGTTGTGTGTTGTAATGCTGTCATTAACTGTTATCTTTGATCTGCTGTCTTGTTCATTTGTTCTTTCTGTTTTGTTGTAATGGAGGACCCTCTCGAAAACGAGATCTTACATCTCAAGGGGTTAATCCTCCATATAAATATATGTTAATAAATAAATATAGACGGAATCAGCATAATCTAGTAAAGGTAGAAAGGTCGCAGAGATTAAGTGTTTCCTTGCCTTCAGAGAAAAACATAATTTGTTTCTGTAAAAGAAACCTAGTTTAAGTTTCAGCTTTTTGACGAGGTTGTCTATGTGGAACTGAAATGAAAGGTTCTGATCGATTATGACCCCCAAGTATTTGTAGGATGTGACCAGTTCAATAGGAACCCCATGAACATTGGAGATCTTTGGAAGGTTGGATATGATTTTTTTTACCATTTGAGAATAACATAAATTTGGATCTTTCAGCATTTAGTACCAGTTTTAGATTGGTTAAATGAGACTGCACTACATTAAAAGCTGCCTGTAGTTCCAGAGTTTGAGTAACGGTGGGGGATGAACAGTAAATAACAGTATCATCTGCATACAAACAGAGAGTAGCATTTGTTACATGATCACAAATATTATTGATATAAATGTGAAAAGAAGAGGTCCAAGTATGGAGCCCTGGGGTACATCTTTCATCACCGGAAGAGAAGATGAGAAGGAGCCATCAAGCTGAACACACTGTGTTCTAGTTGACAAGTAATTAGTAAAATTAACAGCACAGTCAGATAGACCGATGTTATGAAGTCGATTTAACAAGATGGCGTGATCCACAGAATCAAAGGGCTTTGATAGGTCCAAAAATAATGCAGCACAGTACTTTTTACTGTCTATGGCAACAATAATATCATTTAAAATTTAGTAGCTGCAGTAATAGTACTATGCTGTTTACGAAAGCCTGACTGTTGTGGTGATAAAATACTGTTTGACTCTAAGAAATCTTTTAGTTGTTCACATACAAGTCTTTCTAGGATTTTAGCTAGAACACACAGTTTAGAAATTGGCCTGTAATTATTGACAAATGAAGGGTTCCCTCCTTTCAGCAGAGGGAAGTCAAAAGCAGATTTCCAAATGTTAGGAATGACAGTAGTAGATAGGGTAAGATTGAAAATGTGTCAGTGGTTCTGCAATGAAGTCTGCGGCAGACTTCAGAAAGAAAGGATCAAGTCTGTCAGGACCTGCTGATTTGTTTGGGTCTAAGTGTTTCAGAGTGTTAAAAACGATAAAAGCTTTTATTTAACTCAAATAGAACTTAAAACAAGGCCAATTTTAAAGAATTTTGAAAACTTTAAAAGGTATTCCTAATTTTCTGGGGGTCCAATTCTGCGTCCCCCCCTGCCCGGCCCAGGACAACAGACCCATTTGTCCCCCCCCCCCATCGGCAGATGTGGTTTTGAGGGAGCAGGTGGAGGTTTGCCCAAAAAGAGAGGAATGAAGATTAACCCCAGGATGAAGGAGAGGGATCAAGTGGAACAGTAAGGTTACAGGGGGCAGAGGACAAGAAGGTGGAGGATTTGAATACATTAATACTAGTGTCGTTTTATTACACTTCTCACAAAACTCTGACTTTTTTGCCTGCCAACATCAACAATGAGCAAGGCACTGCAGGGAGTCAAACCCCCTCATTACTGAGAACCATTACTGCCTTTAGCAGCTTTACCTTCCTCTTTCTTCCTGTCTGTCTTTAACATCTTAAGCTGATGTTCTGTCCATCTTTCACTGCTGGTGTTTTCCCTTTTTAGCTGTTTATTTTGTCTTTTCACAGTTCAGCTCAGATTAAGCTTCAGTTCAGGTTTTCTGCGGTTTCGTTCAGCACTCAGCATTTAAACAGCAGTGTAGCAAGAAATACAACTTTTTCTAGTTTTCTTATTTTTTTCTTTTTCAAATCACAATAATTTTCTTTAACCGTTTTCTTTTTTCCTAGTTATTTTAAAACAAGAATTGTTTGATTTATTTTGTTTTTCCAATCATTGATCATCAGCCTGTTCATTTTTAAATCAACTTCATGAAGATGAAACCTCTGAGTTCTGCATCAGAAAGCATGAAGTTAACGAGCAGCAGGTGAAGCTGATGAGTGTAATCAGAGCAGGTGGAGCACCAATATAAGGAGAGCTGCAGCCTCAGAGCAGACACAGCACAAAGCTTCTTCTTCTAGAGCTCTTCAGCCTGTTGAGCTCAGCTTGGTCTGGTTGTTTGGGTCTGCTCTTGTCTCAGAGTTCAACATGATGTTTCAGTCTGTTCTCAGGTGAGTGCTGCTGTTTGATGGACTGTTTAATGGTCCTGATGTTTGTTCTAGTCTTCATTGAGGTTGTTTTTCTCTGCAGGACTTCCTGGATTTGCTTGCTGCTCTTCAGCCTGGGAGCTTGTGTCCCTGTTAAAAAAGGTGAGAACTGGAGAGCATTGTTAATTTAGGGTGTTGTGATGCACATTAACCAATTCCTCCTCTCTGATCCAGTCCCTTATGGTACTGGGTCCAGTTCCATGAGCAGTGACACTGGATTTGGTCCAGAATATGGTTACAGCAGCTTTCTGGATGAAGGACTTGCTCAGATGGTTGCTGAACTGATGCGCTTGAGCCCCAACCGTCCCTACGTCCAGCTCCCCTGGAACTCTGAAGATGTCCCACTAGGCATGGTTGAGGCTCGCCCCGTGTACCCTTCATCCCACGTCGTCCACACCAGCAGCGGCTACCAGCGGGCTCGGGACTCCCGCACAGACAGCAAATACACAGATGATACTTTTGACAACATTCCTCTGCCTGAAAGCCCAAAAGGCATCCAAGGATCTGGTTCTCAGTGGCAGCTGAAGACCAAGTGAGGAAGATATGAGCTGTTGACCAGGATGATGTGATGCTGACTTTTTTTGTTCTGATGGATCAATGAATTGTGTAAAATAAACTTGTCTATAAATGTTAACTTTCATGTATTCTTTGCAAGGGTTTTGAAGTCTTCTTAAAATGTGTTCAGATTTGAAACATACCTGCACATATGTAGTGCCTTACTAGATACAGGAACTTGGCCATTAATCCACTGGTGCAGCTGCACACATTTACAAAATGGAATGCAAGTGAGGTTGAGCTGGTGGCTTCATATACTAACATCTGAAAGTGCAGGGGTGTGTGTGGTGTCTAAACTTCTGTGAATGGGCAGTTAGCCAACCAGTTATGAACATCAGGAGTGTAAAGACAGCTGGTCCTCCTAAAATGTGGAGGTTTAGATGTCTCTAGGAGACTGGGAACCCAACATCACATCCAAAATTCTGTGGATTTTGTTAAAGTTCAAAATCTAAAACTGGCACCAGGTGAAACCATCGTCTCCTTTGACATCACTTCCCTCTTCACATGTATTCCTGCAGTGGAAGGTGTTAGGAAACGGCTGAAACAAGACTCACTAAATGACAGAACAAACCTGACTCCAGACCAGATCTGTGCCCTCCTGGACCTTTGCCTCTCCACCACCTACTTCAAACACA
Organism: Callopanchax toddi; assembly: GCA_006937965.1. Lineage (NCBI taxonomy): Eukaryota > Metazoa > Chordata > Actinopteri > Cyprinodontiformes > Nothobranchiidae > Callopanchax > Callopanchax toddi. The sequence continues at coordinate 2,027,179 of SSNR01000021.1, read as the reverse complement.
AGTTCTACAGGTAGAAACATGGATGTGCCATGGGCTCTCCAGTGTCACCCATTGTCGCTAACATCTACATGGAGGAAGTGGAAAACAAAGCGCTGAACTCCTACAATGGAACAGCACAGAGCCACTGGTTCAGATATGTGGACGACACATGGGTCAAGATTCTGACTCATGAAGTAGAAGGCTTCACCAAACACAACGCTGTGGATAAAAACATCAGGTTCACCAGGGAGGATGCACACAACAACAAACTGCCCTTCTTGGACTGCGCTGTACAAAATCAACAGGATGGAAGTCTCAGCACTGAGGTTTACAGGAAACCTCCTCACACAGACCAGTACCTGCATTTTGACTCACATCACCCACTGGAGCACAAACTATCAGTTATCAGGACTTTACACCACCGAGCTGAGAACATTCCCACCAGAACTGAAGAGAAACAAAAGGAACAGAAACGCGTCAAACAAGCTCTCCAGACCTGCAGTTACCCAAACTGGGCCTTCACTAAATCAAGAAAGAAATCTGGAAAAGACGAGGACAACAAGCGCAAAAGCACCGTCATCCCATACGTAGCAGGAGCCTCAGAGAAACTGAGAAGAGTTTTCTCCAAACACAGCGTCCCAGTAAAGTTCAAACCCAACAACACCCTCAGACAGAAACTGGTTCATCCTAAGGACAAGACTCCCAAACAGAAGATCAGTGGGGTTGTTTATGCAGTCCAGTGCAGTGAGGACTGTTCAGACCTTTACATTGGAGAAACAAAACAACTACACAAGCGCATGTCTCAACACAGGAGAGCCACATCATCAGGCCAGGACCCAGCAGTCCACCTCCACCTCAAAGACAAGGGACACACCTTTGAAAATGACAACGTACACATTTTGGACAGAGAAGACCGATGGTTTGAGAGAGGAGTTAAAGAAGACATCTATGTCAAATGTGAAAAACCAACTTTAAACAGAGGAGGAGGACTCAGATTTCATCTTTCAGCACCTACCAGTCTGCTCTGAACTTAATTCCCAGACAATAGCCTCTGTGCACGCATCAGTTCCGTGTTTGGCGTGAGGATGGTACGAGACTTCCGGTCTCCGTGCTAAAGATGGGAGGTGGGAAGTTGATCTTGTTGATAATGTACAGAACGGCACACAGCAGTGGTGGTTTGACCTGCTATCAGTTTGTTATTAAAACGCAAATTTTGTCAGTGTACATGTCATGTTTAGGACATGAACACATAAAAGCTCGACATAGAAGGCCACGCACAAAAAAAGAAGAAAGATTTGCAAAAAAAGAAAGATTTACAAGCTCCCGAAAGGAAACTAGCAAGCGCAGTATGTGCTTCCAGCGGCTACCGGAAGTTTACGTCCATCCTGACCTTCTACCGGAGATTACGTCACGTAGCTGCGTGCACAGAGCCCATTCACACCTCTAATCAACACACCTCACCAGGACTCCAGTTGAATACAGTGGAGTGAACACCTCCTCAAGGGGGAGAAGGAGGTGTGTCACAGACAGAGGAAGATAAGCACAGTTTATAAGATTCTCTCTTCTTGACTACATACAGAATTGACAAAGCTACTCGGATGAGCAGCGAAACGTCTTCAAAGAACCAAATAAGTCCAGTTGCCTTTATTTAAAACCCTTTTTTGGACATGTATGAGGGCTTTAAGGCTGGTGGAGGGGGAGCTGCATCAAAAATCAGCTCTGAGCCCCTTATTCATTATGGTGATGAACAATCTTATATAGCTAGGCAGGAATCTTCATGAACTATGTTTACTGATGACTTGATGTGTAGTCAGAGGAAGCAGGTGGAGGTTTACCTGGAATGAAGATTAGATTAGCCACAGAAAGACGTGTGTGAATGAGAGGGACCCAACAGGCTACACAGGTCAAGAAGGTGGAGGATTTTAAGTACTTGGATACTTAGTCATTTTTTTTGTCACTTCTCACAAAACAAAAAATGTCTTTCCTGTCAATATCAACACAATGAGCAGGGAATTAATCAACCCCCCCTCTCTTTACCTTCAGTTTATTTATAAAGCACTTTAAAAACAGCAACCAGTCAAAATGATTACACCACAAAGACGAATAACAATAAAAACATGATCATAAAATCGTAAAAGATCATATAAAGTGTAAAAACAAAAACAGTAAAAAAAAAAATACAGGGGAAAAAAGCATCAGGCTGCTTGTTAAAAGCCAGGGAGTAAAAATTAGTTTCTAAAAACATTTTTAAATCCCTCAAACTCTGGGCTGACCTGAAGGTTATCCACAGGCCTGGAGCTGCCAAAGCTCCATCACCTTTATGTGTTTAGATCTGGGTACAGTGAGGTTGTTAGACCTGAGCGTTCTAGGTTTAGAGTACAGTTCAAGAAGATCCAAGATATAAGAAGGAGCCAGAGCTTTAAAAACTGTTAATATCAATTCTATAAGAGACGGGGATCCAGTGAAGGGAAGCCAACACCGAGTCATTTCCCCCTGATCTCGTTAAAAGTTGAGCTGCAGCATTTGGACCATTTGCAGACGGTTACTGATCAATGCTTTTACACAGTGAGTTATACTAATCTATGGGTGAAGTGATAAAAACACGATTGACCTTCTCCACATCTTTACAACAGAAGCAGGACTTAACTTTGGTTGAAAGATGAAGCTGATAAAAATCTGATCTGACCACCGGACTGACCTGTTGATCTCATTTAAAAGAACTGTCAATGATCAGCAGAGGATCTGGTCCAAGAACATCAGAGTTAGAAACAAAGTCATTTTGTTCAAAGAACTGAAGAATTGTTTGATTTATTTTGTTTTTCCAGTCATTGATCCACCAGCCTGTTCATTTTTAAATCAACTTCATGAAGATGAAACCTCTGAGTTCTGCATCAGAAAGCATGAAGTTAACGAGCAGCAGGTGAAGCTGATGAGTGTAATCAGAGCAGGTGGAGCACCAATATAAGGAGAGCTGCAGCCTCAGAGCAGACACAGCACAAAGCTTCTTCTTCTAGAGCTCTTCAGCCTGTTGAGCTCAGCTTGGTCTGGTTGTTTGGTTCTGCTCTTGTCTCAGAGTTCAACATGATGTTTCAGTCTGTTCTCAGGTGAGTTCTGCTGTTTGACTGACTGTTTAATGGTCCTGATGTTTGTTCTAGTCTTCATTGAGGTTGTTTTTCTCTGCAGGACTTCCTGGATTAGCTTGCTGCTCTTCAGCCTGGGAGCTTGTGTCCCTGTTAGAAAAGGTGAGTGAAGCATCAAACTGGAGAACATTGTTCATCTTGGTGTTGTGATTCACATTAACTGATTCCTCCTCTCTGCTCCAGTCCCTTATGGTGCAGGGTTTGGTACTGGATCCAGTTCCCCAAGCAGTGATACTGGATTTGGTCCAGGCTCTCGTTACACCAGCGGTGGCTCCTTCTTTGACTCCAGCAGCTCTTTGGATGCAGGATTTGCTCAGATGGTTGCTGAACTGATGCGCTTGAGCCCCAACCGTCCCTACATCCAGTTCCCTTGGAACTCTGAAGATGTCCCACTAGGCATGGTTGAGGCTCGCCCTGTGTACCCTTCATCCCACGTCGTCCACACCAGCAGAGGCTACCAGCGGGCTCGGGACTCCCGCACAGACAGCAAATACACAGATGAAACTTTTAACAACATTCCTCTGCCTCAAACCCCAAAAGATGTCCCAAGATCTGGATCTCGGTGGCAGCTGAAGACCAAGTTGAGGTGAAGATGATGATCTGAGATATTGACCAGGATGTGATACTGACTCCCCCCTTCAGATGAACCTGACCCATCTGCTTCTGTGGAATTGTTGAAAATAAAAATTTTTTTTACAGCCTTTAAAAATGTCTGTATGTACTCTTGGTCTCAAAGGATTTTGTTCTGATTAACTGAGTGCTAAAGCTCAGACTGCAGAGTGATCCAGTCTGTAGGACAATGCTGCCATTTTTCTCTGGACATGAAAGTGGAGGATTTGCAGCGGTTCTGTTGCTCCTTGACCTTTACCAGGTTTCTACAAGAGGAACAAAAGCTTCAAACATCACAGCTGCTCTGTTTAGACTGGATCTGATGCTTCAGTGTACTTGGAAATGGGTTCTGTAACAAAATTACTAACACTTGAATGACCAGTAACTTTGTAGATTTGACAAGGATTCCTGTTTCTAACATGTGAGCTCCCCTTGGATGAAATACAACAAAGTTCCTCCAGCCCTGATCACTGCAAGACAGAATAAAATCCTGTCTGACACCATGAAATATGCTGACAAAACAATGGGTTAGCCAGGGTGACTGAGGGGAAGAGGTTTCCTCTTGAGGTATACATGTGGCCACAAACTTCCTAAACCCAGAACATCTAAAGCATGGCAGTCATATAAAGTTAATGGACACCTTGGAGCTCCCAAAGACTTCTGGGTAAATCTTGTCAGATGAGACAAAAGCTGAACTTTCTGGAAGGTGTGTGTGTGTGTGTGTGTCCTGTTCCATGTACAACTTCAGGAAACGGTTGTAGTGACATCTGGGGCTTCTTCAGGACCACAGGAATCAATGGAACCATGAATTCTGATTATCAGGAAATCCTGAAGATTGTTTGACCTCATGCTGGAAAACCGTACAATGTGACTTGAGTTGAAACTATTCTGTAAAGAATAGTGGGACAAAAGTCCTCCAGCAATATGAGACATTCAAACATGTTAAGGGGTAATTACTTCACATGCAAGACCAGGTTAGATTATTTCCCTTTCCTTATAACTTGAAAACTGCCTTTTATATTAACTCTTTATCTTTGTCCGACACTGAAATTTGTTTTCTGATCGAAAAAGTGTGACAAGTCAGCAAATACTTTCCCACATCGCTGAAGTCCTATACATTTTAGGATCCTCTCCACTTTCAGCTACAGGTGCTCCTGTCTGGTTTCCCCAAATGGCTGCAGAGAAAAACAAAAGCCCATGCACAGGTCCAAACCTCTCATCTGATCTGGGTAACTCAGCAGGAGATGGACGAACCAAAAGCAGCTTGCAATTACATGAAGAGGCAATCGGCAACTAATGATGTAATTGTTGTCAATTATCCTTCCATCTATTTGTGGTCTTTAACATATCAAAGGCTGCAGAACGTCTGGAACAAAAATGGCTGTGCATGAATTACCCAAACAGCCTTTCAGGTTATTGTGTGTCTAATCAGTTGGAATAAAGAGCATCTTAAGGTGATGTGCTTCAAATTCATTTCTGATTTCTGGGAAAGCTTTTTGGAACAGTAATCTTTTATTTTATTTGATCGAGAATGCATCAGCAGCACTCAGGTCAGATTTATTTAAAACTATCAGAAGGTTCAGCAGCAAACAAACTGCTGCGTGTTTGGAGGAGGATAAACGTTCTGTCAAGTTTATTTATGAATTTGGAGTCAAACTTTCTGAGTCTGATGGAAAAAAAGTTTCAGGTAAACCATTTAGCATCGATCAAGTCTGACTGAGACTTGGTTCTAAAGATGTTACCTTCACTTGAACTTGTAACCATGACGTGAACATTTCTGATATTTTGCTTCTGCTTGTGGAACTTTTTTAATGAGATGTAAAAGTTGAGTCCACTTCCTGTTTGAAGTCCCTCAGGGGTCAGATGCTCACAGGTCCTGGATCTGACCCGGGATGACGTAACCGTCGGTGGGCCCGGATGAGTTAAAGGGCATCATGTCTAGAGAAATCTCAGGCTCACACTCGAACTGCAGGATGGCGGGCAGCAGCAGGTTCCGGTGGTCACCGGAAATGCCTGAAACTTTGTCAAAGTTGTGGTCCAGGTCTCCTCCAGTGAGCGCCGGGATGAGTCTCTGCGCACCGGGACCCGCCGCGGCCTCCTTCTGCATGGTGGTGTCGTGGTGGTAGGACACCAGCTCGTTGCTGAAGTCCACCGTCTCCACCGTGGACGTGGAGCAGTACTTGTTGCAGCCCAGGATGGTGGAGAAGGCCTTCCTGAAGTCGGCGTTGAAGGCGTAGATGACCGGGTTCAGGGACGAGTTGGCCCAGCCGAACCACACGAAGATGCTGAACGTGGTGTCGCTGACGCACGGCGGCTCTCCGAGCCTGTCCGGCTCGCAGAACGGAACCACGCAGTTCAGGACAAAGAACGGCAGCCAGCAGAACACGAAGACCCCCATGATGATGGACAGAGTCTTTAAAACCTTCGTTTCCCTTTTGAAAGACGTTTTCAGGGAGCTTTCGTCGTGCGTCGAGGCGCGGTGGCGGTGCGTTTGCGCGCGGGGCCCCGCGGCCCTCTCCAAGGACGAGATCCGTCTAATTTGGGTCTGTGCGATGCGGAAAATGCGCGTGTACGTGCCCACCATAATGACCACGGGGATGTAGAAGCTGATGAGGGAGGACGCGATGGCGTAGGTCCGGTTCAGACTGGCGTTGCAGCCGTCCGGCCGCTCCGCCGCGGAGGCGTTCGCGCGGTGCCAGCTGAGCTGCACCGGGATGAAGGAGATCAGGATGGAGAGCGTCCAGGCGACGCCGATCATCAGGAAGGCGAACCTGCGCGTCATCTTGCGCTCGTACCTGAACGGACTGGAGATGGCCCAGTAGCGGTCCATGCTGATGATGCACAGGTTAAGGATGGACGCGGTGGAGCACATGATGTCGAAGGCGACCCAGGTGTCGCAGAAGCGGCCGAACAGCCAGACGCCGGCCACCTCGGACACCGCCCTCCACGGCATCACCAGCACGGCCACGAACAGGTCCGACACCGCCAGGGACACCACGAACCAGTTGGTGACTTTGGAGCGCAGGTGGCGGAACTTGATGACGGCGGCGCAGACCAGAGTGTTACCCAGCAGCGTGGAGATGATCAGGACGCACAGGACGCAGCCGGTCAGCGCGCGAATGCTGAGGTCCCCATCCGACCCGGGGCTCCCCTCTGAGGCTGCCACCACCTCCTGCCGGTCCGGGTCTGGGTGTTCATCTTTGGAAAACCTCTCCATCGGTACCGAATCACGCAGCAGCCTCAGGACGCCCCCATCCTCAGGAAACAATACAAATCAATCCCTCATAAAACCCAGCAGAAAGACGCGCTCAGATCAGAACCTCAGGGGAACTGATGCTGGAGAGTCTCTGTGCGCAAAACAGCTCCTTCAAACCCACGAGAACCCTCTGATTTCAGCCTCAGTCTAACGGGAAACGACGCATTAATCTCTGAAACTATAAAGAAATGAAAACTTTTTGTAGATAAAAAATAAATGAAAACACAAATGTTACATATTTTTCCTCATTTAAAAAAAATCAACTTTAATTTGATGTTTGAAGGCAGAACTTTCATCTAAACCACAAAATTTCCCGATCATTCAATCATGATTAAATCATTTAAATGATTTAATCATGATTTAATTTTCCAGCTTGGGCTGTATGAATTATCATTTTAAACATTTTGCCACAGTTTACATTCCGCTATTTTGTTGTTAAATTTATTGAAAATTGTTAGACAGTAGTGTAAAACATAATAAATGATTTTACCCTAAACCAGGGGTGTTCAAACATTTTAAGATAAGGGTCAGAAGTTTAAAAAATATATACTTTATGATGCAAAAATGACATTTTTGTGATTTGTTTATTTGTTCTGCTCAAAAATACACTATAAATGTTACATTTTAAAACAGAACTAAGTATTTTCTTTTTATTAATCTCTGTAGATATGAGGCTTTGTCTTAATAATAGAATACCATCAAATTCTCTGGATCTGATTTCTCGATTGGTTTCTAGTTTCTTGGTTTTGAAACAGATTTTTCCTCCTTCATCATCAACACAACTAGGATCTGCATCTTTTAAAAAAAAAGTAGCATAATGTAAACAAGTTGGCATTTAATAGGTTAAAATACTAATCCCCAGAAAACATCCTGTTGTGTCTGATTCTGGTGGTAGTGCCATTAAGGAGTTTTAACAAACTACTAAATCTGAAATGACAGAAGAAACAATGATTAAAAAACACGCAAAACTATTAAAAACAATATGAAAATAATAAGTTAGTTAATAACTTAAAGAAATTTTATACAGAACAAGAAAAACTAAATTTGATATGAATAAATGTTTCAAGTTCAGACAGCACAGGAAAAACAAGTAAAATGAGAGGAAACTCTGCCCTCTAGTGGACAAACCTTTACACAACAGCAGCAGGTTTCAGTCACTGTTGTTTTATTAAAATGTTTCCATCAATTCATCATATAAGATCCATTAGACTTAGTTATAAAAGAAAAATCTCAGATTGGGTCCATGCATCAGTTTGCCTCATGCTTTGGGAGGAAATGATTCCCACTTACTTGCACAATTCTAGCCATACTTCATTAGTGACCTGCACAAAAACGAATTCAGAGCAGAAAAGAAAATTAAAACAAAGAATAAGGATGACTTCTGGATCTAATAATAATAATAATAATAATAATAATAATAATAATAATAATAATAGTAATAATAATAAATAATATAATAACAATTCAGTGAAATATATTGACAGCAATAAATTATGAGCAAATAATTATTTTGTTGTTTGCAAAAATAATCTGCTAGAATGAGTTGTTTTGCGTCTGATATTTTATCCTCAACTTGCCCACTTTTTGAATAGTTTTGAGCACATAACTTATTGCTATGTTCCATTATTGATATTTAAGAATCTATTTCTTTCATAAAGAGGCGGAAACGATGCATAAGAACCCCCTATGAAGTATATTCCGCCCCCTGCTGGAATCTCCTGCCACATGTTCTCCACACAGAAGAACCTGTAGAACTTCTAAGTAAATGATGATATTATAGCAGCAGCCTTCCAGGAGGTTTATCTGTTTTTTTAATGAAACCATAACGACGTCCGTCTGGTGTATCCTTCCGCCCAGCTGTGGTTCAACAGCAGCCTGGTGGTCATTAAAGGGTTATGTTTACAGGAGGCGGATGACGTCAGAGTCAGCTGTGCCTCGTGCGAGCGCATTCCGCGTGCTCGCGCGTGTGTGATTGTGGATGATTCAGCAGCTCGAGCGGCTTCAGTCGCTTGCAGCACTAAGACCGGTTTCAGCGGCTTTTAACCCACACTTTGATCTCAAAGGGGCGCGTGAGCCCGTGCCGGGGGTAGTTTCGCTGGGAGACCCCGTTGCTGATCTCTGAAGTCCTGTTTCCAGCTTCCACAGGCCCGGAGCCGCGTCCTTCTCCGTTCTCACGCAGGATTTTACCGCCGTTTATCGGGGCCGTTACGCCCCGGTTGTCTCTGTCAGACTCTGCCCGGTTGGATTTAACGGAAACGCATTCAGGCCGTCAGCCAGCTGCTCTCAGTTTAGCGCATCAACACCGACATTTCCGCATTGAGACGTCTGATGCTCCGTATCCGCCTGGCAGGTGAGTTCAGCTCAAATCTGCATCCGAATGTCGTTTTTACTCTCTCTGGCACATACAAATATAAAAAATACAAATACAAAAATACACAAAAAATAATATTTATGACTCAGTTAATAAAATAATAAACAGAAACAAGAGCTAAATGCTACAGAAGTTTTGTAAACGGAGGAAATAGTTAAGAAGCTAATTTACCAAATTGTGATATGACCTCAGAAAAAAATAAACCCTTTAAAAACAATAAAACCTTAATAATATCAATGTGTATAAATAAAAAAATTCTAGTGAAAGTATAGCATTAAAGTATTTTATATGTATTCTAAATTATTTTCCAGTTAAAAGTTTTTTAATTTCTGAAATGTCAAAAACATAGAAAACAAATATTTCAAATAAAAATGTAATTAAAATTAAATCAGACAAGAAAAGTCAGCAATAAATCAATCTGTCACCTTAAAAAAAACAAACAAACTCAAAGTGAATTATTTAATCCTTTAATTACCAGGTTAACCACTAGTTAAATCACATTTTAAACATTCACATTACAAAAAATAAATAATGCAAAATAAACACAGAAGATAAACAGGCAGACTCGATTACAGAACAATCACCTGGAAAAGCTGCAACATAATGACAATTTATTCATACAAACACATAGGCAAAAATTTAATTTGATCAATTTTCAAGAACTTCTAAGTTGTTTTCAAGAATTTCCAGCATCTAGTGATAATTAACTCACATAAACATTAAAAATATACACAAAATGATGGCTTAAATTCCTTTTCTCATAGAAGTAAATGCTGTAATGCTGAAACCGATTTCAGTTAGTTTCAAGTATCTTCAAAACCTTGATTATACCACAAAAACCAAGCATTCAAGCATTTTAAGCACCGTATTTATGAGCCAAAACTGTTCAAACATGAACATTTTTAGAGATAAATTGTTGAGTTTTCAGACGTTCAAGTGTTTTAATCGGGTCAGAGACGATGTGAAGAATGTTCCCAATGCTAATGACGGCTACAGCTACATTCTTTACATCTTTGACCTCATTGTTCACATATTTAAGTCTCACAGAACTCAAAGTGGCTCCCAGAGGAGTCTAGGATGGTTAGATGGCGATTGGAATCAACAAATGTTGATTTTTTTGAAGGGTTGGGGGTGGGGGGGGGGGGGGGGGG
>SSNR01000021.1:1997032-2016663 GCA_006937965.1 Callopanchax toddi | reverse complement strand
GGGGGGGGGGGGGGGGGGGGGGGGGGGGGGGGGCATGTATGCATCATTGTCAAGCATCAATTTTTAAAAATCTGACATTTTTCCCAGTCTGTGAACTTACTCTGCAAAACTCTATTCACACTGGCAATGACAGGTCATTGTGTGGAGGTTTTTACTTCTATAATCATAATTTTCATTGCGATAAATCAAAATTTGCCAAAATCTGTATCAGCAGGTCAGAGCTGTACAAGAATCAGAAATCAGTGCATCTCTAGTCTTGTGTGATTTTAGCACCAGCTGCTTGAGGTCCAAAAGCTGAGAGCCGTCTGGACTTTATTTGCGGAGCCACACATTAAACATGCAAGTGGGTGGAGCCACACAGTCTGTGGTGGTACCGCACCAAACGTTTTTCATTAGAAGATGAGGAAGGAAAGGATGAATAGCAGGAGGATCAGTGGGTTTATTCAGACTGTCTGAACTGTCACAGTATCGACGTTTAGTACAGGTCCAGTTCATGGATGAGTCAGCTGGTAGCATTGTTAGCGTTTAGCTAACAGCCTCAATAGAAAAGCATCAGGAGCTACTGAAAGCTCTCTACATCAAACAGCAGGAACTTCTGCTTCAGAGCAGCACAGTGAAGATTAGAGTTTGTTTCTAGACAGCTGAGGAAAATGTCAACCAGCAGCAGCACCCCTAATATGGCAAGTTCTTATGCATTATAATCTTTTAGATAGGGGCTGTAGAAGGCCATTTCTGTATTTATTGGTTTATCTGTCATTTTCCCACATTAGGAATCTGATATTTTTTATTTTAATTATTTCGTTTTTTGTAATATTTCTAACCCAGAGAAAGAAAAACCTTTTTGTTGATCATCTTCCTGTGTGACTCATATCCTGTACGACTGTTTACAGTCAGATCAGATAGAAACAACCGACTGTCTTAAGATTCTGTTTGAAACGACAACATACTTCACCAGTAAGTCCATTAGAACTTGTGCTACTTACTGCTGTCCTTCGTTTTTCAACATTTTTGCACACAGAAGTATTTTAATATTTACTTTTTAAAATCTTGGTAACTTTTGCAGTTCAGTTTCCACAGTTGGTGCAATAAATGCTACATTTATTTATAAATATGATTAATTTGAATCATTTTTATGTTGATATGAGCACAGTTCTTCTTAATAATGGGTTCATTTAATTTTAAGTGCAGTACTTTTATTCTTCATGGTCTGGACTGCCCATGGCGATACACTTTAGCCTAGAATATCACAGTAATTTGTAAACAAACCAAAAATATCATTAAACTTTTATCGTCATCACAATTAATTTTTAGGCCTATGTCACCCATCTTTAATTTACACGTTTGTAACGTTTTAGTTATTTTACTCATTCAGATTTAGCCATGAGATGGCCTGATGGAGCCACAGTGAACACCCAGACACATTTTAGCTTAGAGCAGGACCGGACACGTTGTTCTAGAAACTTGTTCTAAAACCAGTCGCTTTTCGTCCTTGGTTTGGTCTCTGCGTTGTTTTGCGTTGAAGCTGCAGCTGTAATCCTCCTGATCCAGTGATTCTCTGCTGACTTTGTGTTCTGCTGGTTCTGATTGCCGGCAGCAGAACAGAAGCTGCCTCAGCTGCTGTCAGAGGGAACCTGCTGACACTGTGACTGATCGGAGTGTTTCAGCCTGGCAGGGATCCAGTCAGTATTTCCATTTGTTTCTCTCAGGCGTTTCCACCAAGTCTTTACCCTCCGGCTGCTTGAATCCCCACCAGTATGAACAACAGAGAAACTTAAAAATAAAAACAAAACAGTTGTTAATGAAGGGGATGACACAACATTATGGAAATGATAAAAAGAACATGAGATTCTGTTTGGACCTTTTTAAAATCTGTCTTCAGTATTTAGATGGATAAAATAAGTTCATTCTCTTAGTTTTCATGGTGTTGGGGAATTTGGATCCAGTTTTATCAAAAATATATTGTTTCCAGATTGTTGGATCGATAATTTAAAGTTTACCAGTGAGTTTCTCCATGACAAAAATCATGCGTCGTCCTCCAACGATCATCAGGACCTCTGTGTTTATCCGTTAGTTTACAGCCACGGGTGGAGTATTTAAAATGTGAGCCTCCATCTTTTTATTGACCTGTTGTTTGACAGCAGCAGAGAGAAAACCACATCTTGAAAATTTGAGTAGTTTTTTTAACATCCTCATTCTGACAAACTTTGAGCTTTTAACCAATTTTTGCTGTTTTGCCCCATAATTTTGAATATGTCTCTCTTATTTGTAAGAATTTTCTTTTTATTCCCATGTTTTATTTTATTTTCCTAATAAAACAGAGGTAAAGGAAGTCATTTATATGAACTGTGCAAACGTGAAGACATAAAACCAGTCAATCACATCAGAGCTGAGCTAACGCTAACAGTCGATCTATCGTATTCCTCGTGTCCTTCATTGCTCTTCTTGTTTCTGTCCTCATTTAGTCGTCTCCTCTGTGTCCTGCCCTCCTCCTCCTCCTGCTGTCCTGTTTTCCTGCAGCCGACTCTCAGACTCTATTAGAGGTCTGATGGATAATTGATGCAGTTGCTCTGAGTGACGCTGCTAGTAGTTGAATTTATTTTACTGGGTGTTGTCTCAGTCTGTTCTCTCACTCTGGAACACAAACAGCTCCTGCTGCTGATCATGTGATGAAGGTTCAATCTCAAAAGGAAATATTAGTCAAGATTTCACTCTTGTGAACACAGATTACTGTGCAAATGTTCAATTAAAATGTCAATTTTCCTCATTAAATTTACGTAAAAACTACAACAAACGTGTGGAAACTGAGAAGATGCTCAAATCTTTATGAATGATGAATGAAACCTGATTTAAAGTTGATGCTTTAGAGTTCCGGTATCAAATTTAATCACAGCAGGAAATGGACATTTAATTTCTGAACAACAAATCCACTCCTGCTGTTAACTGATGCACAGATTCTGGTTTTGATGGCTGATCCTGATTTTCCCATTCTTACCTGCTGACTCTTTTTTTTAGTAACATTTCTGAGAAAACTTGGTGAAATATTTGTTTTGGGCGTATATGTGAGCTGTAAAAAATGCAAGTAGAAAACCAAATAATCATCTGGTAAATATCTAGGATTTTTTTTCATTCCTTTTTATACAAATCAGATTTTTGTGAGATCCTCAATCCCACCGACATGCATTCCTATGAGGAACCAGAGCTGGGAGACCTGGGGATGGACTGTCCAATCTCTGGGGCAGAGGTCGCTGAGGTAGTCAAAAAACTACGCAGTGGCGGTGCCCCGGGGGTGGATGAGATCCGACCTGGGTATCTGAAAGCTATGGATGTTGTAGGACTGTCGTGGTTGACACGTCTCTGCAACATTGCGTGGTCATCGGGGACAGTTCCTGTGGAGTGGCAGACCGGGGTGGTGGTTCCCATTTTTAAGAAGGGGGACCAGAGGGTGTGTTCCAACTATAGGGGGATCACACTCCTCAGCCTCCCTGGGAAGGTCTACTCCAGGGTACTGGAGAGGAGGGTCCGGTCGATAGTTGAACCTCAGATAGAAGAGGAGCAATGTGGTTTTCGTCCTGGTCGTGGAACTGTGGACCAGCTCTTTACCCTCGCTAGGGTGATGGAGGGGTCATGGGAGTTTGCCCAACCAATCCACATGTGTTTTGTGGATTTGGAGAAGGCTTATGACCGTGTCCCCAGGGACACCCTGTGGGGGGCGCTCCAGGAGTACGGGGTGGATGGTCTTTTGTTAAGGGCCATTCAGTCCCTGTACCAGAGGAGTGTGAGTCTGGTCCGCATAGCCGGCAGTAAGTCGGACCTGTTTCCAGTGAGGGTTGGACTCCGCCAGGGCTGCCCTTTGTCACCGGTCCTGTTCATAACCTTTATGGACAGGATTTCTAGGCGCAGCCGTGGTGTGGAGGTTGTTGAGTTTGGTGACAGGAGAATCGCGTCTCTGCTTTTTGCAGATGATGTGGTCCTCCTAGCTTCATCAGGCTCTGACCTACAGCTCTTGCTGGGGAGGTTCGCAGCCGAGTGTGAAGCGGTTGGGATGAGGATCAGCACCTCCAAGTCTGAGGCCATGGTTCTTGGTCGGAAAAGGGTGGCTTGCCAATTCCAGGTCGGGAGAGAGATCCTGCCTCAAGTGGAGGAGTTCAAGTATCTCGGGGTCTTGTTCACGAGTGAGGGAAGGAGGGAGCGGGAGATCGACAGGCGGATTGGGGCAGCGTCTGCAGTGATGCGGACGCTGAACCGGTCTGTTGTGGTGAAGAAGGAGCTGAGCCGGAAAGCAAGGCTCTCGATTTACCGATCGATCTACCTCCAATCCTCACCTATGGTCATGAGCTTTGGGTAATGACCGAAAGAACGAGATCGCGGATACAAGCGGCCAAAATGAGTTTTCTCCGCAGGATGGCCGGGCTCAGCCTTAGGGATAGGGTGAGGAGCTCGGATCGCTGCTCCTCCATGTCGAAAGGAGCCAGCTGAGGTGGTTCGGGCATCTTGTTAGGATGCCCCCTGGACGCCTCCCCAGGGAGGTGTTTCAGGCATGTCCTGCCGGCAGGAGGCCCCTGGTTCGACCCAGGACAAGCTGGAGAAAATATATCTCTGGTTTGGCCCTGGAGCGCCTTGGGATCCTGCCGGAGGAGCTGGTAGAAGTGGCTGGGGAGAAGACCGTCTGGAACTCCCTAATTGGGATGCTGCCCTCGTGACCCGGACCCGGATAAGCGGAAGAAGACGAGACGAGATTTTTGTGAGAAAAAAAAGAAATTCAAGCAAAAAAAAAACTGTGAAAACAATCATATTCAAATGTTTAAGGTATGTTTTGCCCTATTTTTTTAATGTTTATACTGTATATTGTAATGTTTCTGTATGGGTGAATCATGTAAGGTGCTGGTAAAATGTTTAAAAAAGCCCCGTTAAAAGTGCACACATTTGATTTGGCAGAGGTACAGGAACAGAGGAAGAACAGAGTACTTTGGGGACGGGTAGATTTTTGAGTTTTAGTTCAGCTGATTTTGGCAAATATTGTCCGATTCCACTCACTAACATTTTTTTGTGCATTTTTGTTACTATCTTGTCAGTTTTTATCTCTAAGATGTCGTCTTTTACTTTTACCCTCTAAACATTCCTGCTTTAATATTTTTTATTTATTAGAAGTGTTTTTAGCTTCAGATAATCAAACCTGCTGTTTTCCAGAAACAGGCCTCCCTGCCTGTAGGTGTGAACTGATCTGGATTAGAGGGGGTACTTCTCTGCAGGGCAGCAGGGTGAAAGAGCTGCTTTGTGGCAGATTATTGCTGCTGCTGGAGCTGCAGCACAACAGAGATGTTGTCCGAGCCAAGTTGCTATGAAACGCAGAGGAATGAACCGAGAGGGGAGGGCGGCTGCAGCCACTGAGGACACTTTATGACCTCCAGGAAACACAAGCTGCTCTCAGCTGCTCCAACTTCAAAAACTTCACAGCTCAGGTGTTTGCAAACTGACCCAGGAGATTGAGCCCTAATGTCAGGGCAGCAAATGATTTTAAACAGCAGCAGACTGAAATGTTTTAGAGTAGAAACCGTGCGGATGCATCTTCATGGGACAGAAAGTTTAACTGATGTGTTTGAAATCTGAAGTCATCCTGTTTGAGTTGATGTTACGTAACATTGATACCAGACGTAGTAGAAAAATTCAACCAGTTTGGCCAGTTAGTTATCTGTGGGAAGAGAGACCAGGCAGTGGCGGATCTAGACAGTTTCTCTCAGGGTGGCGAAGGTGTGGCATGAGATTCCATCAGGGGGCGGAGTTTGTCACAGAGACGATTACTTTTTATGTATGAAATAATGTAAATAAAACCCAAATCCATTTCAGCGACTTTTTACAGTTTCCAAGTGAGACTTTTTCAATGGTTTAAGTTTGTCGTTTTTATTGTCTTTTTTCCATAATGAACATTTATGTTTGTTGTTTGACTGTCAAGCTTCTAAATCATGGGCGATTCCTTACCTACGATTAAAAGTATTTTATTGATAAAATATAAATCTGAAACTGATTTTATTCCTGTGAAAACCACAGCTCCCAGTATACTTAGATGTTTTTACGGGCAGGTATTTCCCCTCCCAATATGGCCGACCTGTTGCCAGGTCACTGTGCTGGGCTGAGACGATCAATGACCAGACTTAATGAAATGTATAAAAAATGTGAAGTACCCTAAAATTTTGGTCCCCCCAGAAACAACCTATGAGATCTGAAAAGGCGAAGTGTTATGGTGTCATCATGGTTTCAGTCAGTGTGATGGAAGTGACGTCTAAGTGACTTAGTCAACCATACTGTGTGTGTGTGTGTATTAGAGGAGGGTGTGTTGTTGGTTTAACACCCAACAAGGCAGGCGTTCATGCAGCATGTGTCACATCTGGCCTGAAGCTGAGCTCTGTGTTTAAAGCTTCTGAAACAGAAATGATCATTTTAACTGACACTAAAAACACAATTAGTGCATTCTGTTTTCTGACGGTTAACTCCTTTAACATTAGCTGATGCTTTGGAAGCAGACAAAGTGGAAAGTGTCAGAGTTGTGATGTTTCAGACTGTTTTTATGAATCAGATGGTATTTTCTGTTTAAATTTGACTTAATCTAAATGAGTGAAAACTTTGTGAAATTACTGTGATTTTTCTTTATTGTTCTAGCAACATGGTGATTTAATATTGTGAATGTTTTTAGTTGCTTGTGTAGAACATCTTTCATAAGTGAATCTGATAAACTGATGTTTTTCTGAGAGCTGGAGGAGGAGACAAACCTCCAGGATGGCTTCTTTTTGTTTTCTAGCCTGAGAGCAGCAGATCTGAGATCAGGTTTCTGTTGATTCATTTATCACTGGGTGCTGGAAGATGATCCTGCTGCTGTTTCTGCAGGAGAGGCAGAACGCTGAGCTCGTCTTACATTTTTAATGGATAGAAACGTGTGTTGGTTCCTTCAGCCCTTCAGGCTTCACCCTCAGTGGGGCTCAGTCTGGACCATCTGTTGTGTCGCTGCTCCATCTGTGACTCGAGGCTTTTTGTCAAAACGCAACATTGTCCCATTTATTTCTGTTGTATCTGAAACAAATAAGTTATTGTTACAAATTGTGAAGTGGTTTTGGGCATCTTTTGACTGATTCTGATGAACAGAATAAAGCTAAGGGTCTCAGATGGAAGCAGCTGACCTTTTCCTGGCTTCCTAGCTGCCGTTCTTTGATTCCTTTCAGCTCAGCGAGCAGAGAAATGGAGCATGATGGGATGGCTGGGTCAGCGTACAGTAAAGGAGGACATCAGTGTGTGAATGACTGTAATGTAAAGCGCTTTGTAGTCCATGACTTACAGTGATACAACTGCAGGACATTTACAGTTTAAACTGAGCAACACCCATAATATGATGATGCCACTGTATATCCTGCTGCAGCGGCATAAACTAAAACAAAGATACATAGATTATTGTATATTCTGTTGTTGTAATGTAGTCAGAAAAAATTAAGGGTTGTAGTCAAGACTGTCCGACCAGAAACCGAATCAAGACCAAGACCAAACAAAGTGAGAACATTTCCAAGTGTTTTAAATAAGCAAATTGTTTGACTGATGACTGGAGGAAGTTTTGCAGCAGCCTCAGACGGTGCTGCTAAGTAAAATTAAAACTTTATCGGTCGCATTTGAACACATCCAGGAGTTTCACACTCAGATATAGTTTTAAAAAATATGTTTTTGCAGCTGTAGTTCCTGGTCCACCTCATCAGAGACAAAACAGTAAAAATCTGGTCGATTCAGAGACTAAGACCTTGAAAATGTGGTCTTCGAGTTCTACTACAACCAAATTGAATGTAATGACACCAGAATAATTCATGTGAAAGCAGCAGCCGTCTCCTCAGGCTGTTCCTGTGATTTCTGATGAATTGATTCTACCCGTTTTAAATCTGGATCAGATCCAAGGTAATTCTAAAAATAGCTGCAGGCTTTCAACCAAACTGATCATCATCCTGCCTTCAGACTTGAACAGCAGCTGAAACAAACTGATAAACGGCTCCAGTAGAGCCTGCTGCTCCGAGCTCCATTAGCAAAAGTGACTCGCAAGCACCGAACAATGCTGCCTCGGCTCACAGCGGTGTCTTTTATCAGCGCGTCAATAAAACGGAGCCGTCAAGGTCGGGACGCGTAACGAGATAAGAGCTGTAAACTCCACATCAGACTCTGTTTAGACTTGTTTCTATTGAAGGGGGTGTTTGGGTCATTCTGATGATTATTTATTATTTATTTACAGTAAGGACCACACCCACAAAGAGGGTGGAGTCTCTAGAAACATCTGACCAGCCACAAGATCCAGTTAGAGGACTACTTTCTATTTCTCTGACTGGAGATTAGCGTCTCTATAGACTCTGATCTTATTGAGTGATGTCACCGGTGGGCGTGGTCCTTATTGTAGATAAATAACTGATAGAAGCTTCTTTAGAATGACTAATGTCTCTTTAAGGCTCCACAGTTCAAAGTTCATTCCTTTTCCTGAGTAGGAAACAATAATCCAGCATAAGAGGAAATTTTGCAACACATTATTGTGACTTGGCATTTTAGGGTTTAGTTTTATTTACTTATCTAGTACAAATGGACCTCCTGGTCTGGAAGTGATTTGGAACCTGAAATAAATTCAGATGGACTCTGTGGGCTGCAGCCAGAGGCAAAAGCTTCAGATCTGATTAATCAGAGAGGAAATTACTCTACAGGCTGTGTGTTAACTGAACATACCTGGTCAAATGGCCATGCTGCAACAATAAAATCAGTCAGGATTATAAAGTACAGATTAAACTTTAGGTTCCCTCTCAGACGACTGCTTGTTACGTAAAGCAGCCGAAGGGAGGAAGTGTCTGATTGTCCTTGTCTCTGGTCACATGGTGGTACTTTGATCCCAGCGAGTTTTACCCTCCAGCTCGACACAAACACTTGCATCCCGTGTGTGTGATAAACGTGTATTGATTCAGTTAACTAGTGTGTTAATCTGCCTGATATTCTCTCAGATCTTGGAAAATGTTTCCAATCAAAAAGAAAAATGGTGATTGACTGCAGAAAGTGGAGGAGAGAGAGATGCAGCATCTCATTTTCGTCGCGTCGTGACCTCATTCATCACACCTCCTGCGTGTCCTTGGTTTTTACAGCAGTTCTGCTGCAGTAGCTGCTCATCCTCACCTGTTTTCAGCCCTTCAGGGGACATAAATCCCTTCTACACCACGCAGAAGAAAACGCCACCTCACTAGGCTGATAATGAGTTGATCTCAGTCTAAGATGACACATAATACCTGACATATTAGCAGCTGATTTTCTGGGATTTAAAGCAACGTTTTGTTGCATTAGAACGCTATATTACCTGTTATTAAACCTCTAAATCGTATCATAAGAGGTGTACACACAAACCGCAGGGATATGAGAGTCTTTAATGTCACATTTTTATACATATTTGATGAATTTGACTTCATTGTTACTGAATGTAGTCGGTTATTAACTGAACTATGTTTAAAAACCATGATTTAACACAGGAATTCCCAGCTGTCACTTATTTGAGCTATAAATCCAGAAGCATCCAGTGATTCGTGTCAGTTGTTTCTGCTTTTAATTCAATTTAGTCTATTTCTAAAACTCCAGGTCACAACACAAGTCGTCTCAAAGTGATAAATCAGGACAGCTGAGTACAGTCAATGTAATTCAGTTAGAATAAATATAGAATCCTCATAAAATGACAGTTAATCCAGTTGTCCTCTTATAAAGGGAGCCAATGACGTGATGCTGACACTGTAGAAATCTGATCTCTCCTCCTAACTCTCATCAGAAGCATCTGGATCAGCTGGAGGCTTTAAGAGAACGTTTAGAACATCCTGATAATGGAGAACTGCAGCGATCAGGTCAGAAGGTGAATGATGGACTAGTTTACTTATACTAGAACTGGAGGCCAGGTTAATTCATCCAGAGGGACTGAATCACTACACTGTTCGTTTCTGAGCGGCTCGGGTCCAAAAACCTCAAACTACTGTCAACTTCTGCACCTGAATGACACAAAACTGAAAACTTTGAGCTGCAGACATGAAGTCCCAGCTTCAGATTGAAGATCTTGTTGTTTCTGGTTGATGTTGCCTTTTTGTGCAGGTTTGAGTTTTGCAGCTGCTCCTCTCTGTGTGACTGTGACTCAGCTGTGGGGAAGTCATCACTCTGCTACATCTTATTTTTGTCTCTAGGTTCTGAAGTGGTTGTGTGTTGAGGCTGCTGGTTGCTTAACAAACATCCTTGTGTCTGTTAAATAAAAGCATAATAACATCTATTTTTATCCAACCTTTGCTTATCTTTTATATTTAGGAGTGTTTGTGTAATCTCAAAGAGCTTGATGATGTTCAGATGATCATTTCATAAGATTATCCAGTCAGAAGTGAATCATAAGTTTCTCAGATGTAGAACCATGTTCTGATCATTGTTATGGAGAGAACATCAGCAGTTTTAGGTCTAAAGAAACTTGTGATGTGAGGTTTGATGACCTCAGGGCTTGGACATTGTTTTTATACAGAGCGGTGTGTTCCTGTTTGGCTTAAGATCATTTAGTTAGAAAAATATGTTCCTGCAGGACTTTGTTCATGTTTATTGTGGTTATTTTAAAACTAAACCCTCAGCTAACAATAAGAGTAAACAATCATTGGGTATGTTGCTCTTATTTGACCTCTGATCCCCAATATTTTGTCTAATGTTCATTTTAATTTCCCCTAGCTTAGTTCCTTACTAGGATCTCGTGAACATAATTAAACCTTTTCTCATTATTTAGTAGTTTAACTGTAATAATAAATAAATGTTGAATAAAAGAATAACGCAAAATGCACATTTTATTTAGTTTTTTAAAAACCCATTTCTGAATAAAAACATGTTTTAATTTGGGTCGGGTGTTTTGATGTGATCCTCAGGATTGTTTCACTTTTTTTTAACAGTTATAGTTATCATCTGAAGATATCTTGTTTGTGTTGTAATAATATTTGTATTTTGTGCAAATGTTTTGTTTTTATAAGCCTTATAAACCACCGTGAGTTTCACATTACACAGTGATTTACGTGGAATTCTGTGGTTATTTACAAGCGTACGAATCACCAGCAGCAGCTAAATGTGGCTCTTTATGCAGGACTCGAGTCCAGCAGGAAGCTTTAAATGTTTCTGATGAGATTTCTGTGTAATGTGAAACTCACGGTGGCATAAAGGTTTATAAAATAATGTCATATTAGAAGTTTTAAAAATATCTCTCATGGAAAATCTGCAGGATGTTATAAAGGAAACAAAGCTGAATGTGCTCTCTGTATGACATCACTTCCTGTCACTCCAGCAGTGTGGTCATGTATGAGCCCAGTAACACAAATCAACTAAAACACGACTTATTTAAAAAGATAATTAATCTGTCCTGAGGTGTGTGTCTGTGTAAAAGTTATAATTCTTACTTGTAGATAACTTCCTGAACAGCCTCAGTACAAGTCAAAATAACACAGAATCCCACAGCTTTCCATAAACACACAGAATATCATGTATATAACAGTATTTTATATTATTAAACATATTCAGTGTATCCATAATATCTATATAATTCAAAGTATTAACAGTGTAATGTGAAACCAGCAGCAGTGTTTATAGAACTAACATTTAGTCACAGATCTTCTCTGCTGTCGGCAGATAAGATCAGTTTCAGCCCCTCAGGCCTAAAAGTGACTGGAACTCTAAAATATTAACATAAAAGTTGTGATAAATAAAATCATTTAGTCATTACTGAAGTCAAATATAGCATTCCACCTAATATTTGTTTAATATAATCAGTTGCATGAATGTTTTTACAGTCATAACCTCAGATAATCTCATTAGCTTCATAACATTGTTCCTCCTGTAGTTTTTTAAACCACACATAGCTGAGACGTGACTCCTCCTGCTGTTATAATTACAGTTCCTTAAAGGAACTCGTTCCTCCTTGTCTAATCGTCGTTGAGATTACTGGTCCTCATGTGAGTGTTTTTCCCTAGAGGTGTGTATGTGTGTGTGTGTAGCATTATGTTATGTCTACGTGTTGTTCCCTGATGAAGCTGCAGAAACATCTGATTGTTTTTATAATGGGCGCGGCGTGTTAAAGTGTTATCTCTGTTCCGACCACGTTGTCAACACTCGCACGCCTGGACTCGACTGCCATGTGATCCAGCTGTTACTCACTGGCTGAGCATCTGGATTTTTCCATTCTCTCTGAACTTTCAGGTTTTTCTCTCAAGATTCTGCAGGTAAAACAAAAACTTCAACCTCCACATTAAAATGACTTAAAGCACAACTTTTCTGATACGTGACTTTAAAACATATTTTTTTAGTTGCGGTACTTTTGTGTCTTTGAGCGTCATGCAACTGGAAAAGTAACAAAACAGAAGTTGTTGGTGTGAAAGTCAGAGTGAAGTGTTCCCTGCAGCCAGACGCTTCGTACTGGTGCTTTTCCAGGAGCTCAACACGGGTCATATGACGTGTCACGGTGTTGTGAACATGTGCGTGAAAGCTTTAATGAATACCTTTTGAACTTGCATAAATATCAGTGTAGATTTTCTGTACAATGCTAAAGTCGTTAGCTCAGATACACAACCTATAAATCAGTCATGCCTTTATTTTTTATTGTGAGCTTTTTTAATGTGTGAAAGTTCATTTTCATATATGTGCTCTCTGTTCCTTCTTCTCCGTACTTGTTATAGAAGGACCGTTTTTTAAGTATTAAATACAAAAGGCTTCAAAAATGAATAAAGTATAAAGAAGAACAGGGGTCAAAAAACATAAAACAGTCTACAGATCAAACAGTTTAAATCCGAAGGACAATTCACATCAAAAATAGAAAAAAATCATTAGGTTTCCTTTAGAGAAACGAGTCAAACAGCCTTTAATCTGTATAAAATGAGAAACCTTTGAAAAATGTCAGTTTTTTTTCATCTCACCAACTCTAAAACATGTTCAACAAATGGTATCTGAAATAAATCAGTTATTGAGTTAAGTATATTTAGCCATGTTTGCTGTTGACACAAATGTATATTTTTCAGGAGGAAGATATGAAGGAACTGTTAAACTGTAAAATAGAATTATGTTAAAAATATGGTTTGGTATCAACAAGATATAAAATCAAAGTAAAACTAGATTTATGGTGTTTAATGGCATTAAAGTCAAACTGTTTTCAAATAGATAGTCTATTAAATGATGTTTTTCTCACTTTGAGCTTTTTAGAGCTAAAAATAAAAACATTCCAAATTGCAAATGGAAAGTGACGATATTTGATCACTTGCTTTAGGTTTTGAATCTAAACTAAAAAGTCCAGATGTTCAAAAAAAAAAAAAGAACTGAAAAAAAGTCCTTAATTTAAAAATCAAAATGAAACAAGTATAAAAGTAAAATTGCAAACATTCAAAAACTAAACAAAATAAAACTTGTTGAATCTAAATAAAAACACAGCTGAAATTTAAAAGTTTAAAAGTACAAATGTTCAAAAAAGTAAGCTAAATGACTAAAAACTTTTCAGTTATTCAGTTATTATGCCTTTTAAAGTTTTATTCTGTTAATCCACTCAGTTTCTCTCCTTTTTATTTCCTCTGCAGCTCCTTCAACTCGATGTCTCCATGGTGAAGTGGGCGGAGTTTGATGTCGGCCCCGCCTATCGTTGACCCGCCCACCATGCCCACCATGGTTTCCAGGCTGCCGAAGTTCGGGTCTCGGCCCAGATCTCAGACGGCTCCAGCTGCTGCTCCGAACACCGGCCCCTCTGCCACGGCGGGCAGCACCCGCCTCACCAACGGGTTCTACCACCATCCTGGACCCGCGGGGATCAACGGAACCGGCGCCGCTGCCTTCTCTACGAAGCAGAATGGGTTCATCAGAGTGCCGACTTCATTTTCTACGAAATGGAGGAAAGAAAATGGAGAGGTGAATGATGGAGGGACGGATGGAGAAACTGATTGGAGGAGAGGAAAAGGCGGGAATGTCATTCAGAATCAGTGTTTTTCACCAGTGATGTCACAGCAAGATGCCAAAAAACCTTCCACATCCTCTGCAGGAAGGGGGCGTGGCCAGCCTACATCATCATCTTCATCTTCACCATCTCCACAGTCCAGCCCCAGAACTCTTCCGGTCTCTAAAGGTGGATCTCGGGGATCCAAACTGGGCCAGACCACACCAGGACTGACTAACGGCACTAAACACACCTTGAACTCAAGTCTAGGCCCCAAACCACAGACCAAGGTGAACAGTTCTCTGAGACAGCCTCAGAGTTATGCTCGTCTTGCCGATTCAAAGCCCGGTTCTGGTCCAGGATCCAGATCCGGTTCCCCCCTTCATAAGAAACCAGCAGCCAGCCGCTCCCACTCCAGTGAAACTCTTGGGTGGGTTCCCTCCATCAGGCTTACTGAAAACGACCGCTTCAGGTCGCGCAGCCTCACTCAGGTCCGACAGCAGCCTTCCCCAACCCTCACCCTGTCTTCCTCCTCCTATTCGTCCCTCCCCCACTCTCCCAACATCACCCACTCCTACTCCACCAACAGGGCAGCTCAGCGGGGAGCTCCAGCTTCTCCTCCTCAGGCTCCACCCAGAGGCAGCTTGTTGAAGTCACCAGTGAGCCGATGGACAGGTAGAGCTGGAGATGTCAAAGGTCAAAGTTCTACTTCTGGAAGGTCAGGGGTCAGCGTCACCTCCCAGCTGCCTCAGTCGGCCTTAAAGAAGTCCCTCCTACCCAACCTTGGCCCTGCCTCCAGGCCCAGTGGCATCAGCTATAAGCTGTCCCGGCCGTCACTCATCAAGCAGTCCCGCCCCCTTCGAGTGTCGCCAATTAATGTGCGTGGAGGTGACCAGGAAGTGAACCAAGGTCCAATCAGACGGAAACACTCAGTAGAGACGCCTTCTTCTACAGAAACCAGCCCAGGTTCTGCTTCGTTCTCCACCATCAACGTTACATCTCAACACTCAAAGCCTGGTTTCATTTCATCTTCTTTAAATCTCCCTACAGAAAACACCCCCGAGGCACTGGAGGGTCTCTCAGTAGACTCCGTGTCCCAGAGAGAGGTATCAGTTGTAGGTGAGACGCTGGAGGACATGTCCCTGTCTTCCACCTCCTCCCTGGATAGAAACGACGCCAGTCAGGAGTACATGGACGACTTTGACAACCTCGGTGAGAAAAAGGAAACGTTGATGATTCTTTTGGACGTTTTGTTATGAACTGGTCATTCAGGAGTGTCCATGTATGATTTTAGATTTCTGTAACAAGACTGAGTTCAGATCAGTTCAGTCAGAACCAGTAGAATGGCAGTAAATGCAGGAGGTGGTTTTTTCATCTACAAAAAAAAAAAAATGGTTCAGCTTTCAAACTAGTGTGATCCTGTTCATGTTCCAGATAAGCTATTTCTTAAAATATTATATATCAAAACATTCAGCTTCTTTTGGAATTTCCAGCTATTGATTTTGGTATTTGATCATTTTTAAGATATTTGGCTTTTTGTCAAATGTTTTGGCCCATTGGAAATGAATGTAGAATCCTTTAACTGCTTATATTTTTAGCAAAAACATTTGTCTCTTCACACATGTCAGTCCTTTCAGCATGCTTTGACATAGAAACCTCATTCGAATTTTAATCAAGTCACAAGCCAATACGCTTTCACAGATTGAAGCCATCTTTTGATATTTCATACTATTTTTGTAAAATCACAGTTTATGTTTTAGTAATATTTGAGAAAAATCCAACTTTCCCAACTCTGGTGATGTCATCATTCTGAGAGCTTAGAAGTTCTTTGTTTGATCTTTGAAAACTTAACTCTTTTGACTCACACATCTTTTGTTATTCAGAAACAAAATATACATCAAAAGTTTAGTGATTTTTGTCCTCCGTCAGGAAATGTACCCCTCATGGCTGAAGGCACTCTGGTGTTGTCACAGATGGGAGAGTGTTCAGAGGTTTCCCTCCACTCGTTCTTATTATAAATCAGATGGGGTTTCATGCATCAATATTTTGATTTTTTTTTTTGTCTTCTTGCAGTTCAAATCCTAAAAACAAATTGGCTAATAATAACAGTTCAGTGGCTTTCAGCTCTGGTCTTCAGCAGTTTTCAGCTATTTCTTTCAGCGTGCCACATTCCAACAGCATTATTGCAAAAAATTCAACTTTTTCTAGTTTTAATTCAGTTTCACTTGGTTACATTTTGATCACATGATGCAAACAGCTTCTTCTCCTGTGTGTCCAGGAAACGGGTCAGTCGGGATTCTGCTGTTCTCATCCAAAAACGAAGAGGAGGACTCTGGGCTCGACCAGTCCTGCACCCGCTTGGATGATGATGATGATGAGGAGGAGGTTGTTACCAGCGTCACCAAGACAACAGGATTGTGTTTTCTAGATGACGGCGCGGACTGGAATGACATCAGGGGTGAGTTTTACAGGAGTAAGTTCAGGTCGGAAAAGTGTTAAAACATTTTTTAAAAATCTGTTTTGTCTGCAGGAGAAAAAGAGGAACATCGACTGAACCGACTCTCTCGCCGGAGAAAGTCCAGCCAGCCAGACTACCATGAACAGGTACCTGAGCAGAAATCACAATCCATCAGCCTAAAGGACATTTATGTTTGAGTTTCACTGTATAAATGCAGCAGGTGCAGCGTCTGACCCCACCTGTAGACAGGTGAAACACAGTGACTCATCAGCTCGTTGTTCACAGAGGAGTTTCTCAGCTCCCATCAGGAGATTCAGCTTTGAATGTTCCTGCAGCGTTGAACAGATGTGGTTTTTGCTTTGAACCTGTTAGAACCTGGGCGAGGCAGCAGGTGGGACCACAATGAGACATTTAGTACGTCCCATCCCAGGCTGCCATTTATAATAAAGAGAAACCTGTTCCTGACACCTGTTATTGTTTAATAAACCGATCCAGGTGTTTTATTCAGAACGCAGTCATCAATGGAATAAAGAGTTCCCATTTATTTTATCCAAACTGAATCCAAGAGTTTTGAATCAGAGAAAAAAGACCTGGAAGTATGTTTTTTTATTTTTTTAAACTGATGAAATAAGACCCTGTTATGAGAGGTTGTTTCTAATTCCACTTTTATGATCTGGCTGACAGACACTAACCTGACCTACATGTTTCATTAGGGGGGTTCGTCACTAGACCTGTCCCCCTCCGACAGCTGTGGGTCTGGGGGGACCTACATGTGGGATGAGGAGGGTCTGGAGCCTCTGGGGGGCGCTGCAACTGCCTCCATCCACACCAACAGCAACACCACCCACCACATCGGGAGCTTCGACTCAGACATCAACAGCATTGTGAGTTAAAATCTTTTACCAGTTTAACAGATAATATTATATTAATAATATCCTAACTAATGACATCACAGGAAGTCATTATGGCTCTTATGAGTGTTAGTCATCAGAGACTCATCCAATTTACAGGATTACTTGGACAATAACAGTTTTATGTCCATTTGCTTTGTTTCCTCGTGTTTGTGGTTTCTCCACTCAGCTGTTGGCTGTAAATATGACCTGTTTTTAAAATGTTTATAGTGGAAAAAAGACTGACAGGAAGGTCAGCTGTGTTATGTAGCAGATTGTCTGTTTGTATCAGACGAATATAACTGGAGCAAAAAATATCTGCTGATTGATCTGTTTGAAAATGAAATAAAGCTCAACAGCATAGAAGGGGTGGCACAGAGTGGCAGCTGCCACTGGAAAAATGTCTTTGCCACCATATTTATTATATATTATATAGTAGATTTTTATGCTGAAAGTGAAGTTTTCTCCACAGAACTCCAGTCTCTACCCTAACTCACTGATTTAGACACGCCTCTCTTGGTTTTCAAAATTGTTTCCCGTAAACAAGAGAAATGTATGTGTTTTATACTTATAGACAAATGCCCTGAATGCATGGGACAATAAACTCCACCCCCCCCTGTTGGAGTCTTATGCTAAACCTTTGTCCCCCTTAGAAACTTTGTTTAGATCCGCCTCTGCTCAACAGAATACAAAGTTTGGTGTTTAAACTTGGAGCAGCGTCAGCTCTGTTCTTTTTCTGCTCCATTGAACTTCAGAAACCAGCAACAAAACGCCGGTCAAAGGTCACTTCCAGTAAAACAACCTGTCCTCTTTGTTTAAGTTAGTCAGCTGATTTCTTTCTGTTTGAACTCAACTTCACTTAAAGCCTCTCACCATCTTTAGCCGTTATAAAAATAGTTTATCATTTATCATCAGTGCTTTAAAAATAGTTTTATTAGATGATTTTTGCATTTTATAACAAATTTAAATCGGTTTTAATCAGCTGATCCAAGTCTGAAGGAATCCCTCTGGCTCCCTCTGGTGTCCATCAGGGCAACTACAACCAAGACAACCGTGGCCGCATCAGTTTGCTTTTTAAGAGGAGGCATCATATAAAATCACGGTTATCTTTGATATCTCAAACCGATCATTTTTAAGAGAATCACATATTTCAATTCAAGTGGATATTAAACAGATAACAGGTGTGGAAGAAGGACAAAAACTCAAGTAACCCCATTAGACACCTAACTCAACATGTCCTAGTTTTTGTAACAAGAGCAGTAAGTTCAGCTGGTTAATATCTAATCCACATTTTGTTAAAAAAATCACAAATATCAGGTCATTACGTCTCATTTGCTTCACTGCAGCTGCTGTAAACGTGTGTTTTTCTCTTCCATCCAGCTAAAGTGTTGATATCTGATCCAGAGTGATTCTGATGAAGCTGTTTTAAACTGCAGCTGAAGGAGGATAACCAGGTTCAAGTCCAGGCTTAGACCTTCGCTAGTGTGGAGTTAATGTACCTCCTGAGTAATGCTGAAAGGCTGTTAATGAGCTCCGTGTCTCTGTTTGCCCTCTGTGTTAATGAGCTGTGTGTCTCAGAGTGATTGATCCAAATGAGCTCAGGCCGTTAATGATCGGAGGACATTAACAAGCTCTCAACTGATGTCTGAAGTCTTTCTCTTTGTTTGAATTTATAGCTAATTGTCTGTTTGTAGTTTAGGTTTTTGTTTTAACCACCAGGGGTCAGTGTTGTTCTGTAGAAGGTCAGACTGATCAGTGACAGGAATCAGGTGGGAGGGAGTTGAAAAAAACAGAAGACTGTTTGTTCTGTGAGGTGAAAAGTGGCATTGATAATAAAATCATGTTTCCTGGTTTTATATTTTAGACCGTTTTTAGCAGTTGATGGTTTTTCTGCAATGTTTGATAGAAACTTAGTTCATGGTGAAGATGCAAAGTCCTTCATCCAGTCATTTAATCAGCAGTGTTCTACTATCTTAGATAAAGTAGCTCCAGTTAAACAAACAGTGGTATCTCATAGAAGGAACAGTCCCTGGATGAACGAACATATTTATAATCTCAGAAGGACATGCCGTAAAGCTGAGAGGCTTTGGAAATCAACAAGAATGGAAATTCACCGACTGTACCTTAAGGAATTGATAACATCTTTAAATGAAATGGTTAAAAACTCCAGAGCTGTTTACTTCTCTCAACTAATTTCCTCAAATAACAACTCCAAAGTTCTGTTTGACACGATCAATCAGATAGTTTCACCTAAAACGCCCCAAATCCCTGTGTTCTCAAGGTCTGATTGTAACAACTTCCTTTCATTCTTTGAGAACAAAATTAGAAA
>SSNR01000021.1:1872570-1997022 GCA_006937965.1 Callopanchax toddi | reverse complement strand
TGGTGTCAAAACCTGAACTGGAAATGGTTCTTCATGCTTTTATCTCCTCCCGTCTAGATTACTGTAACACACTTTTCACATGTTTGAACCAAAAAGCCCTTTATGGCCTTCAGCTGGTCCAGAACTCTGCAGCGAGGCTCCTCACTGGAGCAAACAGGAAAGATCACATCACTCCTATTCTGAGGTCTCTGCACTGGTTACCTGTTAAATGTAGAGTTCATTTTAAAATCCTGACTCTAACTTTCAGGGCCCTACATGGTCAAGCTCCTCTTTATGTTACTGAACTGATAAAGCCGTACGCTCCAACCCGAGCTCTCAGGTCCACAGACCAGAATCTCCTAACAGTTCCAAGGACCAGATTTAAAAGTCGAGGTGATCGCTCCTTCCAGTCTGTTGCACCGCGACTTTGGAATGACCTTCCTTTAATTTTACGCTGTATAGACAGTCTGGACTCCTTTAAAAAGCAGCTGAAGACCCAATTATTTAAAACTGCTTTTAAATAACTCTTTTATGTTCTCTTGTTGTTGTTTAATGATTTTGATTTGTAATGATATTTTGTTTGTTTTATTGATTTTATTTGTTTTATCATGTTTGATTCTGTTTTCTCTGAAGCACTTTGTGATTTTTTCTGTGAAAGGTGCTATATAAATAAACTTTACTTACTTACTTACTTACTTACCGTTGAAACATGTTTTGACGTTTTTCTTTTCCAGGACCTCTTAAACAACTTGGACTCTTGTGATCTGGCTGACGATGACCTCATGCTAGATGCAGACTTCCCAGATGATTCCTCGTTGCGCAGCGGTATGTACAAGTTTAATGCTAAAAAGCTTTCAAAGAAATATCGAATATATCGTATAAAACCTCTTTGCATTGACTTGTTACAATAAACTAACAGAGACGCACCAATTGGTTTAAGGGCCAAATGAAAAGTTAATAAAATACCTGGAATTATTCATAGATATTTAAACATTACAGAAATGTCAGCCATATTTTTATCCAGTATTTGCATCCTCACAGCCATTTCAGCTCTTTTTCTATAGGTGCTGCATTGTTTTAACCTACTGGTTTGAACCTGTTTGACCGTGCTGCTGGTCTGAACCTTGCAGATGGAGATGGGCTGCCTCACATGGCTCAGTGGAGGAAAAGACAGCTCTGCTGGGAAACACAGGATGACAATGAAAGGTGAGGAGAGCATCCGTTATTATGGTGCAGGACCTGGATTGTCGCTCTGATGCAGATCCTGTATCTGCTTTCAGACTTATCAGGGATTTAAAAGAGTTACAGAAGGAACGGAAACAAATATTTTTCTTCAGATGGTCATTTGGTATTGTTTTATGATGCGTTAATGAAATTTAAACGAGGGAACGGGCTATGAAGAAGTATTGAGTTTTTACTACTGAGGGTGGAGGTCAGTGTGGGTCATTTAGAGGTCGAGATCAGTTGAGTTTATTTTAATAAAAAGGTCATGAATGTATTTTTATTTAAGTCCAACGAGCTGCATCATTAACGAACTGTGGGGCTGGAGGTCACGGGGTCAGGGAGATCCATCCGAGCTCCTACTGCTGCTATTTAAATGTGTTTTCAGTACAGAGAAATAAACCAGTAGGATTTAACCCTTTATAGAGGCAGTGGCCATGTTTGATCACTTGCTTTAAGTTTTGATTTGGAGGCAAAATCTGAAAGCTGGAAAATGAAATCGGCATCTTTTGACAGAAGACAGAAAATTAAAAGTTTAAATGTACAAATGTTTAAAAAAGTAAAACCCTCCACGGTTGAAGCTTCCAGTATTTCAGTGACATCCTTTAAAGGGTTAAACTGCAGCTGATGCACAGAATCTGAGATAAAACACAAATCCCATTGTGTCTTTTTTCTTTTTCACTGAATTCCCTCTGCATAAAGGCTGGTTTAAGTTTCCAGCACATGGGCAGAGCTGGTCTGCATCAGTATTAGTTTCAAGGCTGACTTGCACCTCCAGAATACCTTCTGAAAGGTATAAACATTATAAAATATGCAAAAGTTTCTCCAAACCTTCAAGCTGAGTTGGATTTTGGCACCCAAAGATGGAGCCGGAGGCTTGTTAACAACGAAGTCAAACTCTGAGCTCGTGTTGAGAATCATCATGTGTTGTTCTCGTATTAAATCTCTGCTATTGAATCATCCGTATGCAGCGATTTCCAGTGCTACAAACTCACTCAGGATCCTGAAAACACACACAAAGATAACAGCAGCGACTTCATCCTGGACTCCAGCCTTGAAAGGTGATGCATCTGATCTTTATTAGATTCCTGCTTATTATAAAGTCTGAGTGTGTTTATTATTTTCAGCTTGTTAGCATGTTGAACCTGACCTCCCTCCTGCCTGCAGGTCAGCCTGTTTGTCTTCTCTGAGTTTGGGTCTGGATGTGGAGGAACTGGCTGAAGACTGTTCTGCAGTCCGGTCACAGCTGGAGTTCCTGCAGAGGTTATTGTTGCAGGTGAGTCAGGATGTTGGTTTTTAAGATGCCGAGAGCGCTTCCTGCACAATAATCTGTTGGAGATGTTCACTTTTTATTTCAGAATACCAAGAATCAATCAGGAATTAGCTTTTTCCTTCACCCCTGAGTTGTCGTTATGCAGGTAGCGTAGCCATAAGCTGACTGAATAACATTTTTATACCTCAGTCGGTTTAGAAAATATGGTCAAAATACAGCACACAGCATGATTTGTGCAGTAACATCATAATTTTTATGTATATTATAAAACCATTTATTATTTTATAATTATACGCATTACTGAATAGCGTGCAAACAATTCTTTTTCCTGTGTAAAATCTAAGGCCCAATAGAAATAGTCCAACATAGCATTATGCTAGTTTACAGATTTTATGTTGCTTGTGTAATTTAGCCGATCCTGTGGACATTTAACAAGATATTTAATATTCTTACATTGTTTTGTCAATTGGAAACAATTTATTTTAATTTAAAAGATTAAAAACAGTGAAAGCACTCAGGAGAAGTGTTACATAAAAGCTTGTTTCTGAGGCTAATCAGAATTCACTTCACTGGGTTTGTGAGGCAGCACTCGGTTTATGATTAGCTTTTGTTAAACATAAACAAAAACATAAAATAGAACAAAAGATAAATGGAGAGACGTCAGTTTTAATAATGTGCAAAGGTTGTTCATTGCAGCTTAATCTAAAATTAAAACTGTTATTGCAGTTCTGCAAAGAAATAATACTGTATTATTCAGTATGTCATCTTAACATGACCTTAGACTTTAACTAAACACTTATTATAAACCATCAAACAAAAATGTAAGCTGGGGTACTTGATTCATCACAAAACAAACTTTAATCAAACCTAATTATTAAAAAACAATCAACTTAAGGACGTGTAGTTTTCCTCTCCTCAGCGTGTTGTTTAGGATGTTGTAGCGTGATGAAAATGTTCAGCGTGTTGCCATCAGATGTGCAAACCTTGTCTGTACAATCTTTGTAAATAACTGTTGTTTGTGCCTTGTTATATGGTTATAAAACATGTTTGTGCATCGTGTTGTTCAGGAAGAGGAAGTGGACGAAGACACCCTGACCACAGACACTCTGAGTCCAGAGACCGACTCCTGCCACAGCTCAGACTCACAGGTCAGCAGGTTACGGCCCAGTTTCTGTTTTACTAGTGAAATCCTACATTTCCCATAATCCGTCTGCTCAACTGTCTTTCTGTTTGTAGGTGCAGGCTCTCCTGAAGGAGGTGCAGCAGCTCCGAGAGGACCTGAGGAGCCGAGATCGAACCATCGCCCAGCTCACCCTGCAGCTGGTCTGTGTCTCGCTGCTAAAACTGACCTCAGATCTGCTCATAATGGCTATTTCCTAATTGCTTAGTTTTGAAAAAGTATCATAAAATTATGAAAAAATGTATTAAAGTGTCATCAAGCAAAAACAATGAACCTATTTTAACATTTTAACAAATCTGTACAATTGAAAATGCATATATTAGAATTTTTAAAGGAAGTATTTCCTTTTGTAGATACATTTTGATTATTTAGTAAATAAATTATCTCATCTGCTGGTTTACCGCTTGTTTGAGGTTATAATTAAAGTTTGTGTGTTTAGACTGTTCCCACGCTGGCCACCAGGTGTCGCTGTCAGGAATCAACTGAGAGGACGCACCAAACCACGCAGACGAGTATAACGACGAGGGAGAGCGTCGCCTTGCAGACGCCGTGGAAAGAACAAACGGTGAGAACACACCATGAAACCTTTTATAACCTTTCATAATAAGATAAAAAAAACTGGATCAAAAATCTGCTACAAAATAAAACCCACCTTAAACAAGAGTTATAAAATAACCTGATAAACCAGTCAGAACGGATCATCACTTTTAATGTTCAGAAAGGACACATCTATCATAGCTTTATAGTGATGGTGTTCGCTGGTTTCACAAACCATCCAGATGGAAAACAACTTTTGTTTTTATGGTTTGGATGAGGTGGATTTGTGACCTGCTGTCAGCACTAACAGGTGTCGGTTCTGCTGCTGAAATGATGCGTTTTAAGTGTTGATTTATTTCTGAACATTTTGTAAAACACTAAGTCAATAATGTCTGTCCTGACTTCAACTATTGAATATTTTAGTAACTGAGTATTCTATTGAATAATCCATTGATTCCTTGAGTACTCTGATGGAAATCTACTCACCAGCTGTTCCCAGCTTCATCTAATTGAAGCTGCTCTCTCCTCTCAGCTGTCATATCTGTCCACGCTTTTGCGTACATTTTTATTTCAGGTAGTCGCTAAAGATCAGTTAAATTTTGATTCAGCCTGTTTATTTATTTAAACTCTTTCCAGAACATATAAATTACCAGTCACCAGATCTAACAGCAACCAGGCTTCAGAACTTACCCTGAAAACTCCAAGTTTTAATCTTTACAGGTGACCTTAATGTGACCTTTTCTAAACTTCTAAGTGCAACATGTGATCTGATGAAACCAGAGAACCCAGAGGAAATCCACACATGCATGGGGAGAACATGCTAACTCCACGCAGAAAAGCCACAGCCGGGAATCGTTGCTCCATTTCTGTTTTTTTTATACGAAGGGGATCCGAGGTCATGAAGTCGTTCTTTTCTTTCCTGTCATCTTTTTCTGAACATCCTTTCATTTCCTGTGTGTCTCAGGCTTTTCCTCCTGTTCCTTTCCTCTCTCCACCCTGGCAGTATCAGCGCTCCAGGCCTTACAGGGAGAGGCCAAAGCCCAGCATCCCCTCCCACCTCGCTAGAAAAAGTGAGTCACCTGACCCCTCCTCCTCCTCTCCCGTCACCAACTCATCTTTATCTCCTCATAAATTTCAAATTTCTGTTACCTTTTTTCTCTTTACGTTAATTGAAAACCCAAAGTCAAATAATTCATTATAACACAGGAGCTGAAATCCAAATTAAAACTCTGAAAGAACATTTGATCACTGTAATAAGTCCCTTTTTTACGTCTCCTGGTCGTATTTTTCCATTCTTAAATCCCATCCTGTTTGTCCTTTAGTCTGCCTGAGACATCCTAACGGTGCATGCGTGCTGAAACCTGACTGACGTTTTGTTTTTCTCTCTAACTGTCCTCCTCCTGTCCTCTGTGTGTCTGTTTTTTCCTCCACGCCTTCGACCAGGAGTGGAAAATTTAGTGCTTTACTTCAGTGACTCAGCGTGGTACGGTAGCAACTTTTTTATCTTCCTCTTACCTCTTCTTCCTCCTCAGTCATGAATTATTTCTCACTTTTTATTACACCCATCATAACCAAACCCGCTGTGTGGTTTCTGCTGAATCAGTGGATTTAAATCTGGGAGGTGATGATTATGGGATGGTCAGCGTGAAGAAGCTTTATTTTAAAATATAATTTCTTCTAAAGCTGACATCCAGTAACACCAGTGGATCAATGATGACCGTGCTCCAGTTCATGCTGTTTGAGCCATTTTACCCATGATTCATTGCTTCCTTCTCCTTCACACTGTGGCGGCTCGTGAACAGGCAG
Organism: Callopanchax toddi; assembly: GCA_006937965.1. Classification (NCBI taxonomy): domain Eukaryota; kingdom Metazoa; phylum Chordata; class Actinopteri; order Cyprinodontiformes; family Nothobranchiidae; genus Callopanchax; species Callopanchax toddi. The sequence continues at coordinate 1,991,026 of SSNR01000021.1, read as the reverse complement.
CACATAGCTGGAATCATCTTCGTAAATGGTTCTTGAATCTAGTCTCACCTCTGCAAATCTGCAGGTGATGAGATCACTCCTCCTCAGAAGAGGAGCTGCTGTCGTGTCCTGACAGAGCCGAGGATTGTGGGAGTTCTTACGAACACGCTGACCTCACTGCAGACGACGAAGCTCCACATCAGAGACTTCATGCGGTGCCTTAAATCCTCCTGAGCGGCTCTGCAGATTAACTCTGAAATGTTGTGGATATTCCCGCTGCCTCTCTGAAAGCTTTGACTTTTCCTTTGAAAGTGTTTCTGTGATGGTTATCATGGCAGCCATTGAGCATGGGAATAAATTAGCAGCAGAAGAAGGTTTTCCGCTTGTGTGATGCGATATTGTGGGACTGCAACACTTCTGAAACCTTAAAACCCTCCAACAAATCCAGCTCAGACACCCAGCCTGTTATCTGAACCTTCCTTAGATAACATTTTTCCCTCATCGGTCCGAACGTCGACGCTTCATCTCTGCTGTCCGAGTCAGAGCTCGCCCCATCTGAGCTTTTTAATTAGCTCTTCTTTTATTATTTTATTTGGACAAGAAACAAATTGGGTCAAAAAGTAAAATGAGTGAAAATTGTTAGTGAAGACGGGAAGCATTAATGTTGCTTCAAAATGTAAAAGTGTGGAGAAAAAGTCAAATGTCTCCTTTTCATCCACTAAAGATGGGAAAAAAATTCATTTAAAAGGGAAAATCAGCTGTAGAAGGAAAGAAAGGTCATCTGGGAGAAGGTGGGTCATCTCACAGGATTAGAAAAAGTCCTGAGTTAGTTCAGTTTTGGATGCTTTTATATGAAAAGCAAATTCAGCATGTTTTCTGTCCCTTAGCCTCTTTAAGGGATATTTGTTCTTTCTGCAGTGACTTCTATCAGTTATTTATCTACAGTAAGGACCACACACACCGGTGACATCACTCAAAGCAGGCAGAGTCTTTAGAAACAGGAAGTAGCCCTCTGACCAGCAATACTCATGGCCAGGTAGATTAGGAGAGACACTGCTGCAGATCAGGGACTAATTTTCAGGTGATTAAAACAACTCTTGTTTTAAGAAGTCCCACCGATGCGTTAGAATTAAGTTTGTGCATCATCGACGACGAGCTGAGTCCTTCCCAGGTCATTTTTTTGAGAGCGTTTTTTTGGGGGGGGCCCTATGAATTAGTTTAATAACAATACTTGGTTAAAGCCAAGAGAGGCAGCCCATGTCAAAAAATAATCAGAAAATACACTTATTTATATAATAAACACAATGGTGGGGAGCGAAACTCTGCTATGAACCAACAAATACAAAATTTAACTAAAATAAAAATAAGCATGTCTCCTTCAGCAAACATGTACACTTCTGTAAAATAAATCTCTGTTTTAAGTTTTTCTGAGCAATTTGGCTACAGAGCTGCAGCACCTGGTGATAGCGTAGCATTCTCAGCCGGATGGTGAACACCTAAATGTTTGAGTCCTTTGCTGCCATTTGTCTACACAAACAGCCTGTTAAAAGCCAGAGTAATCCCAAATGGGTGACTTTGTGTTTTTTGGCAACTAGTTCCACCATTATTCGACTTTTGAATTCAAAATTGTCAAATTAGTCTATACATGTCACATTGCTCCACCCACAAAAATACCAAAATGTCACCTGTGCAAAAAAAAAAGTCGCCCATCATAATTCGTTGGAATGACAAATATTGTTTGGAAAAATGTTACATCGCCCAGCCTTAGTTAGAACCTGATATTACCTGTATGCTGTTTGGTTGAAGCACCATATATTGTAGAGGTTTACAAATGGGTAACACAGCCTTCGAACAGCTAGCTTTTCTCTGACTGTCTTTTTGCAGATGATGTGACGTTTTATATGATAGATGATGGTAACAAATAGGTCCATTAGCTCAATGTCAGGTCGTTTAATGAAGTCAGACTGGCCCTCTGGTTAAAGTTGTTGCTCATCTCTCCTGTAGCTTTGGAAGCTCAGCAGCTGGAAAATGTTACAGCTGTAATCAGTTGACGCTGAATGATGCAATGGCTGTAACCTAAACAACATCTTAGTAAAAATGTGCAACTTAAACATTGACTTCCTGTTAATGCACTCATCATCTCTACAGGGAGGTCTAATCTCATGAATATGTGCTACGTAGATCTTTTAGGTTTTTCTTTATGATGGATGAAGCTTGAATCCTTGGGTAGATGTAGTTTAGGAGGTCCACATCCTTGGTGTCTCTAGTCAAAGCTCATCAGTATTTTCCACATTCCCTCATGCAGCAGGATGACTCGGAGAAGCCCGAACCATTACTTGCTCTGTAATGACACAATAATCAGAATTATTCACCTCATTTATGAGAGCTTTGCATTTTTGCTCATCTACATACAGAAGCAGAACTCTGCAGAACTCCATTATTCTGCTAATAATTTTCAGAGTAATTGAGTATTTTGACAGCAGCTCATTGCCTGCAGCTCAGCACTAAAAGCTCATGTTTATTCATTATTGTCACGATTCTAATTGTTGATTTAAGTGATGATGCAGCGTGGGGTGATATTAGTCATCTAATGAGCCTCCAGGGGCCCATAAGGGGGCAGTTTGAGTGGATCAGCACTTTGCAAGAACAAAAGAGTGTGAGAGGGTGCACATGTGTTTTACAGTTCAGTAAGTCATCAGAGAAGCAGAACAGTTGGAGGGAAAAGACCTGGTGATGGAGCGAGACTCCCTGAGAGTTCCTGAGGATGCTCCATCTCGCTCCGCTGTGATTAACTCGTCTTCAATGTGTTTTCATGCTTTTTATGCATCAAATCTCCTTTTGTTTAATTTCTCTTTTTCATTCTTCTACTCTTTTTTTTAATCTCTTCATCCAGTCATACATCATTTATGAGGAAAGGGTTGAAACATCTCAGAGGGGGGCAGGCTCATAAACGGGCTGCAGTTCTACACTCCGCCACCAGATGTCAGTGTTCAGCTGTGAATGCTGCTCTCCCTCGTGCTGCAGCTGTATTCAAACATCCAGATGACGAGAAACTTCACAAATTTACTCACTTTTTACTTTTACTATTGTTTATAAAATATGTTTTATTTACTGTATTTTGGAGTGAAGATATTTCTGCAGAAAGTCCAGAATGGCTGCTGTTTTTAAGACCTTAAGTAAAACCCATTAATGTGTCTAATTTAAATTTGGCAGTAAGTCAAGTGATGAATGTCTCTGAAGACTTTTTCTCATTAAATAACCATAACAATTCATATCTGTGTGGTTGTGCTAAACATGGAAACGGATAATAAAAAAACCCCTCCTTATCTTAATTTTTCTGCTAATTTACTGGTGAGAGTTTAATTACAGTAACATTATAGTGAAGTCACTGAGTTAATTTAATGAAGAAACAAACCTGAATAAACCTAATACATTTTAGAACTGGTGTTACATAATAGATGATTTTATTTTATAAACCATCCTGCTGGTTTTTTGGTTTCTTCATCAAGTCATTGCAGGCTGTTCTATCTGTGGACAGGAAGGACCTTTTGTGTTGCAGCAGATCTGAAGGAGCCTCTGACTGAAGACACTGTTGTTGAATTATGATGCACTGCAGTCTTATCAGTTCAATATCTGGGCTTCAGAGATGATGTTTCACACCACTAATCCACCTCCTTTGTTCTTTCTGCATATCTTCTGATATTGTCTGAAAGCTGGGCAGAGAGACGTTGGATTTGGGATCTGATATTCTGATATCAGATGATTTTCTGGCTGGATCCTCATCAGAGCTTCAATCTCGTCCAGCTTATTCAGGAGAGATCTCACGTTTCGATGGATGGAAGTGATGTTTAAGCTTCCTCTTCCTCTCTCTGCTCCTGCTCTACATCCATATCTCCTCCTCTTTAACTCATCTGGGATTCTGAGTCACACTTTGGGTTTTATTTGAGCTTTTGAGTTGTCAATTACCTGCTCCCTCATGTGAGCAAGTCTCTTGTTGCTATGGTTACATATAACAAGTGGTGAAAACATAGACAATTAACAGCAAAAAGCCTCCAAGCAACACATTTTCCAAACTAGAATGGGGGGAAAATAATGACTTAAAAAAAATAAAAGCAAAGCCTTCAATCGGAAAACAAAGAAGAAAAACAATCAAAACAAAAATCAAAAGTCTGAGGTGTTGAGCTCTGAAGAACAAAAACACACAATAAGAACAATCAGCGTCTAAACCAGCATCACGCCAGCTGGTAGGAGATGTTTACGTACAGGTGACACGTCACCTCTCTGTTTGTCTCTTCACATCAAAAGCAAGAAAATCAACTTTCAAAATAACAGCGTGACGGTATTCTGATCCAGAACACACACTCACCATGCAGCAGCACACGCAGATAAAATCAAACAACACGGATCAAAAACAGGTTCTCACACACAGATCAAAGTGCTGGTGTGTGAAATGACCAGTCATCGGTGAGAAGAACTCAGTTTCTTTCCTTTTCTGCTCTAATGTTTGATAAATTATGTAACAAAGAGTGTTTTAGTTTATGACACCAGCTGCACACAAATCAGCAACCTCACTGAGAACCAGATCTCAGGCTCTCCTGTGAGGGAACCTGTTTAGACTCAGATCCAGGTTATCCTAGAAAGGTTATCCATGTTTTTATTTTCAGACTAAACTATGAGTCTGTTATGATTCGCTTCACCAGCTGGTAAAAATCCAAAATTAACCAGTTTTTGTTTTGTTTTTCAGCCATCGTTACTTCACTCCTCCGATCAAGAACACCAGAAACCACTGATGCATCAAGCTCCGCCTCCAGGTAACTCCACCCACCCTTTAATGCCCGCCCCCAAAACGAACATCGCATCTCAAAGAGAAGGAAGTGATGGAATACTTCAGAGGAAGGAGGAGGAGAGGAGAAGAACCTCCATAAGATCCCTGCTGCCCCCACAGCCCTCCAAGCTCCGCCTCTTCCTGTCACACACCTCCGGCTCCACCCTGAATTCTCAGATGAGGCATCCTTCGGCGGCTCGCGACCCCGACAGCGTCAGTCCATCAGGAATGAAGCTCAAAGTTTTTCCCTCCGGCTCCTCCCGCCTCCCCAAACCAAAGAGCTACTGAGGAGCACGTAGCCTCGGATTGACCCCTGACCTCTGCCTGAACCCTGCTGGATCAGTCACTTATTCTTTACTGTTAGTATTTGCAGCACCGCTTCATGATTCCATCTCCTCTGAGATCACAAACTGGTTCAAAAGGAAGAAAAAAGAAATTAACAAATATAATAACAGAAAATTGTGTTAAGCAGGCAAATCAGATGAACTCAGTCTGGATCCTGGAAGACAAATTATATATCCGTGCCTTTGATTTGGAAGAAACTCTAGTTTTCCCACCATCAGTTGGAGAAGGAAACGTTATTTAAATGTTGGACCATGATATTTCAGGTTTTGCTGCGTATCATATTCTAAAATGTAAGGTCCTTTGATGTTATTTCACAGACGTTTGGCTGACTCCGTCTGGCCTCTGTAAGAGAAGAAGTTCAGTCTAGAATGAAACACGAGACCAGCTGGAACAGTTAGAAGAATTAAGTCCAACACAGAAGCCATCTGTTCATGGATCTCAGTACAAATGAAAACTTAAATTATTCATCTATAAATCTGAAGCTTGTCTTCAACCAAACTAACAACTAAAATGTAAAAAAATCAGGTCCGACTGTTCCTCCTCCTTCCTCTGGTGAGTCTTATCACCGGATCATCTCCCCAAAAAGACTCCAGATCTTCTGTCCATCGTCCTTCTGTTCGTTTGAGACGTTCTGCTCCTCATATTTTGTTCTCATGTGTTTAAAAACAAGCATTCGCCTGTTAATGACCAGAAAAGATTTCCTGTTCCGTTTCACCGTTTTTTTCTTTTCAGCACTTGTGGAATGTAACACAGCGACTCTAACGCGTTCTTCTTCTGCTGCTGTGATTATTTCTACTAAACTAAGAGAGTTTTTACCTCCTGTCCTTCAACACTGTCCACTTCTTTTTCTACAAGTTGTCAAATGAGAACCCAGTTTTGAAGATTTGAAACTAACAAACTAAGCACTCAAACTCTCTTGAATCACCGTTAAAGTTCAGTGAAACCATACCTCCGTTTGAATTATTTCATCATTAACATTCAGTAGCCGAGGATCCGTTTGCTCAGCGTCTCTCTCCTTCTACAAAAACTTGACATTTGAGCCGTTCTTTGTCTCCTGGAATAGTTAAATATTACGGCTCGTCTTCAGGCTCGGTGTCACATTTCAGCCTGTAATCTGAAACCGGGACACGTTCCCGGAATGATCTTAACATTTTGTTAAGTCAAGGAAAATTCAGTCACCTGGATTTCTTCTGTTAAATGAACCCACTGACATTTTCCCTCCACTGACGCATCAACCCCAACCAGTAAAATATCATCTCATTTGTATCCGTGATGATCCGTCGGCTCAGCTCGCTTCTACGTTATATGGCACTATATGCAATAAAATATGCAACAAAAGGTACGTGAAACAGACGTTTGGAGGCAAAACAGAAAAAAATATGCAAAATCAGCTTCGCTTCGTTACTCGGTAGGTAGTCTCAGAAATCTAAATGTTCAATAAAATCACACATGCTGGGCTGGCACTTAGAAAAACTTTTAGAAATGCACTTTTTACAAACACCAGGTAAAGTTGACTCCTTTGACAGAACTACAGCAGCCTTTTCTCATTTTTGGTTCCAGACTTTGAATTTTGGACTGTTGATGGAAACAGAACAGGACAAAAGAATGCAGTTAACAATTTTAATTACTATTATTATGTAAAGAAAACTCAAGTGTTAAAGTTTCAGATTTCTTTAACCGTTTCAGACTCAGAATCACATGACCAAGTCAGGTTAAAGGGATATCTGCGTCATTTTAAAATGATGTTCTAGCTGTTTTTTATCTACAGTAAGGACAACATCTATTGGTGACATTACTCAAAGTGGGCGGAGTCTCTAGAAAAGGGAAAGTTTTTAAAACTTTGAAAATTGGCCAATAGTTTGCCACCATTTGGCAGCCGTGTCTCTCCTGATCTGGCTATTGCTCCAGTCAGAGAACTACTTCCTGTATATTGAGACTCCACCCACTTTGAGTGATGTCACCAGTGGGTGTGTGTTCACCAGTTTGTAGTAGGAGTCCAGTGAGTTCTCCTCTAAGGAATCGTTTTGATGACAACTAAATCAAACCCAGTTGTTTCCCACCGCTGCCACAGTTGGTTAGTCTCATCAGATGGGAGGGGCTTGTTGAGGGAAAGCTGAAGCACAGCAGAGAGGGAGGTAAAGGAGGAGCTCCGAGGTGATTTAATTTGAGTTTCGAGCAAAGTTATCCATATTTTCAGGGTCTTTGTTAAAATTCTACGCTAAGATATTTTGTCTTTGTCCCTTTTTTTCACTTTTTCTTTTCATTCTTTATATTTTTTCCTTCCCTCTCTTTGTTTATACAAAGTTTGTTTTAATCTCACAGTTGTGTTTGTGTCCATCTGTTTAATTTTCCTTCTTTTTTCCTCCATCCATCCATCCCTCTTTCCTTTCCAGCATTACATGACAGACATCTGTTAGTCCAGAAGTGAAACAGCAGGTACAACCCAGGTATAGTTAAAGCTTGTTGCCACGGCAACGCAGCATCCGTGTGGATTTACAGAACATCCCAGTGTTTTCCTGTCCATTCCTGTTAAATTAGTTGTTTTTCTTGAACTTATCACACACAAACACACTCACGACTCTTTATTATCGACTCTGGCATACCTGCCATTAAAGTGGGCAAAGGTTCCATCCTGTAATGAGTTCTCATTTCCAACAGAGAGCACATGGAGGATTTGGGGAGTAAAATTAGAGCAGATTAAAACTTTCTTAGCTGAAGCTTACTCTGGATTTAGTAGCTGAATATTCTCACAAACTAAAGATTGGACGCTGGATTAAACCTGAAGGTTGCTTCATCTGTGGGAGAGATTCAGGCATGATGAGAGAGAACAGCTAGTCTGTCTCAAAGCAGCACATTTTAAATCATCAACAGGAAGTAGCCAAGTAGAAACCAAACACCTGATTCTCCCATGGGAAAGATCACACAAAATCTGTAGTTACAACAACAGTCCAAAACCCAAACATTAATGACAGGAAACCATCATAACTTTATATTTGTGAAGCTGGAACCACCGACGTGAATCCTGCACTCCAAGTGTTTTTATCTGTTACCTTTTTCCCACCAAACACCAGTCAGGAGTTTTTAGGATAAAACAACGATGAAGCTGCTGATTTTTGTCAAACATCCCAAACATCCTCAGACTGTTTCAGTAAATTCTCCCCTAATCTCATGTTTGCTTCTAAAGTGAAAACAAAACCCATTTAGGTCATTATACTTTAAATATGCTGATGTCAGCAGACGTCACAACCTAAATATCTTGTGTTTTTGTTTTAATCTAAGACAAATCTTAGAGTAATGCTGTCATCTTTTCATTAAAATTCTAGTTTTCTTCATAAAGAGGGCTTTTCCAGACGGATTCAAACGGAAAATTTGAACAAAAACATGCATGAACGGGATTTTTTTGTGCTTCATATCTGATTTCAGGTTACTTTAAAACAAGACAAACAAACAAACTTCATGTCGGCACACCAGATGTGTGGTTTTTTTGTTTGTTTTTGTGCAGAAAAGATCTCAAATTTAGCTTTTTTTTCATTTTTAAAGTCTGTTTTTTTGAAACATACTGAGAGATTTAAAAAATTCTGACTACAGGTGAACATAGGAGAAGATGATGCTTTAAAATCCTCATTAGACCGAAAAGGAGACGTCAAGTTTTGGGGGTCGGAGATGAAGGAGGGCTATACAAATGTGTTGAGAATTGGTTTCCATAATAAGCTTGTTTATTGTTGACATATTTTACTGTAATTTAATATTTAATACTCTGTTTATGTTGCATCTCCACTGTTCAGGTTAATAACTTATTCACTCTGTGTATTTTTACTGTATTCATGATGCTCACTGTATTCTGCTGTAATGATGCTTTTATTTTGAAAACTTGAAGGATAACCCTCCTGCCATTTCCTGTCACTGTTTTGTGCAATAACTGCAGAGGTGTTTTACTCCTCATTAGTGTGAACTGTTATTTATGTGACGACTGTAATAATGGTTGTTAACTCTGGATGACGATCGTAAAACGAAGAAGCACTTTAGAGGAAACGAGGCGGCTCGGTTCGGCTCGACCCGCTGAATCATCTCAAACGTTGTTTTATCTGCATGTCTCATAAATGCTGCATTCATGCCACACAGTAAAAACCAGTTTTCATACACAAACATAAAACAGCAGCTTGTTTCAGACAAAGAAAGCATCAAAAAGGTTTAGTCCAATGTTGTGACGATTGTTAAAAAGCTGTAGAGGAAACAGAAAATCGCAAATATTCAGATTTTCCTTAACTTGTTAAATTTTTATAAATCAGCTTTGATCAGTGTTAAATTTGAGGGTTTTCTTGGCTTGTTTTGGAAATAAATTGGAGAAAAATCTGTTAAACATTTGAATGTGAATCAGAATGTAATAAGTAATAACAAATTTGGAGGAATTGATTTTAAAACAAACAATTGCTTCAAAGAAACAAATGAGCAGAAAAAGTGCGGTTCATAATTTTTTACATAAATTGGAGACTAGAGATAATCTCTGGTTTCCTACTGGACTTGAATGCAGCATTAAAGTTATGTTTTGTTTGTCATATTCAGACTAGACTGTGACTCTAACTGTTGTTTGAAGCCTCTTCATTAATAACTTCATCAGAACGTCTCACTGGTTCCTCTGAGAGGTTTCTGTTTCCTGTGAAGCTTCTGTCAGTTTGATGGTTTGACCTTTGACCCTGACTGAAGCTAAATGAACCCAAGTCTTAGAAGTGACTGTTGTATTCCTGTTTTAATTGGCCATTGAGGCTCTCTGCAGCTCGTCTGTGATTATTTACAGTTCTCCGTTATTGGCTGAGATGTGTCTGATGCTGCTGAAATAAAATAAATCTGCACAAAAAACTGAGTTGATGGACTTCCTGTCAGCTGATGAGTGGATGTTTTCATCCTGAACATCTGAGCCAAATCAGGAAAAACTGATCAGCAGGTTAATATCGACTCAAGTCTCTTTAAAGAAAAATAACTTGGGTTTTTGAACTTGAATTTTTCATTGATTACTGAAGAACAAAAGGCTTTCTCTACATGAATTATTAGTTCAGACTCTAACAACCTCAGAAGTTCTTTTATTACCAAAAAAAATAAATAAAACTGTCTTTGAGTCATTATTTGTTCAATTAAAGATCAGAGCAGAGATTAATTATAAAAACTGTAAATTAGAAGAGCGTCCAGGAGGTAAAAAGGCATAAACTGGCCATGATGGCATTTAATTTATACTTTAAAAACTTTAGTTTTACTAAATGGATTTAATTACATTTATGGAGGAGAGTTTAAATGTAAAATATCATGAGGTTGCTCCGTCATTCATCAGTTGTTATAAATCAGCTCAGTTGGTCGTCTTTCACATCTATCAGTGATTTTATTGATGATTTTTTAATAAAAAGTGCCACAAACAGCCAGCGACTCATGGCCACATGGTTATTTATTGTAAAGGACAGTTTTTCATTTCCTGAAAAGTTTAATGTTTTGACATGCAGGCTGTTAGCCTGACAGTGACATTATTGAGAAAAACAGCCTAAATATAAAGTATAAAGCCACGTGTATCATATCTGATGCATCTTATTTCTAAGTTTCTAACAAAATTGCTGCATTAAAGGGTCATCAGGGTCAGTTCTTTATCTACAAAACCTGTTGGTTAACCTCTACAGTTAGGATGCTTTATTACCTTTTAGCTAACCTCTACCATTAAAACACCTGTTAGCCTCTAGTGTTTGTGCTGCAGCAGTAGCATTGTTCAGATGTTCAGTTAAAACCAGCTAAATGCATAAGTTTGTGAAGAATATACTAATCCTGTTAATAATGTAGAGCTGTTTAAATGATAGAAATAGGCGTATCAGATACATGTGGGAATATGGGTTCAATATGTAGATAAATTGGCAAAAATATCCTTTCAAAAGCTTTAAATGTCATCCCTCTAGTGGAGAATCTATGTACTGCAAGGGGCAACTTTTCTCTCTCTTTTTTTTTTTTTTTTGCATTATATAATTAATTACCCCAAATAATAATCAAACATATTATTGTAATATTAATAACTAATAGCCTAGCGTGTCAGGCTTTAAAAGGAAAGAACAGACTCCGTTTTAAAAACAGACCTGAGGGATTTTTGATGTCTCATGTTACAAAAGCTCAGGTTTACACTCACAGCTCTTAATAGACAAAACAAAGAGCTGCAGAAGAAGAGCCACTGTCGTGTTTCTGTTTCTGCTCGACAGGCAGCGAAGCAAACATCCACTAACTGCTTCATTCTTCTTCTGTGGTTTCTAAGTCTCAGTGAGAGTTTGTAATAAATTGAGTAAACCACAACAACACAAACACAGGTAACCTGTCTGCGTTACTCAGACTTTGCAGGAAGCTGCATTGGAGGAGCATCTTCAGTCAGCGGCGCTGATGCAGGTAAACGTTCTCATTAAGTCCCATCCGGTTTGAATTCTCATGATAGGAGTTTCTCATGCAGATGCTTCCTGCTGCTGAAGATTAAAACAAAAAATACACACCAATCCTGATGGTCTCTCACACACACACACACGCACGCATGCACATGCTGTTCTTCCTTTAATAAACTTCAAGTGCTTTTAGACATTTTCTGCATTTCTGAAGAGTTCCAGTCTGATTCCTGTTAAGAGTTTTTAATGATTTTTTTAACCATTGACTTCAGCTGCTCTGCTGTTTTAGTTCTTTTAGATAAAAACTCTGCCTTTGACTCAGTCGATCTCAGCAGTTTGGGGTCTAACATGTGTCCAGTACTGTCATGGTTTAAATCAGGTCAGCATCACTTTAGTTTAGCAGATCTACACCGGCAGCCTGTTCATAGTAATAATTGTAAGAAGCTCATAGATTCACATTATGAGGAGCTGAAAGCAGCTCAGAGTCTGATCATCTTCATCCTCCTCCTCATCAGGTTGGTTGTTTCTGTAGCTGAAGGTTTCTAAAACACCAGGGTGAATACATGTGTTTTTAATGAACATTGTTCAGCTGGTTTAGCAGGTTTTAGGTATGAAGATGAAACATTTAGATAATTGGATTTAACATCAGAGAGGATTCGTTATGAGGTGAGTGTTATTAAAGCTGCTGAAAACCGGTTCTGGATGGTTTCTGGTGAGTTTGATTCTTTCCCATAGCGGAGCAGTGATTTGGTCTTTCTGAACACGTGAACGAGTGTCAGGAAGATTTATGAATTTTGAGACGATTTAATAAACTTTAACTAAAACTGAAAGGAAAACAAGGATAAGTTTGTTTTACAAAATATAATTTTAGCAAGAATTGTGCTCCATCTTCTCCTTGTTTGTTACCATGGAAACGAAGGATATCAACACATGGAGGATATACTGTAAAATGTCCAAATGATGAAAATCTAGACAGACTCTACATTAATTCGTCCTGAATGAGTTTCAGATTCTAATTGTAAATTTGTAAAAATGACTAAATTGTAGAAACTTAAAAAATAAAAGTCTTATGAAACTTTAAAAGTTCACTTTTCACTTTACTGAAAAAAGAAAACCGGGGTCTAACGTAAACAAATTGAAGTAATCGGTCACAAGTAATTTAATTAAGTTTATCCAAGTTAATCTTTTTAGTTTACTTTGAACAAACTTAATAAATTAACTTTGAAAGAACGTAATTTAATTACGTGACCGATTACTTCAATTTTTTTACGTTAGACCCCTGTTTTCTTTTTTCAGTGCAGCTGCATTTTTCAGCACCAACAAACACATGAAAAATATTAAAAACATCAGGAAAATGTACAAATGCAACCATCACATACACACATGCACACACACACACACTGAGAACCCAGTGAAAGCTTATTGTTTCCTGCATGAATCTGGTTGTAAACAGAAACCTGTAATGAGACAGTCGGAGAGATAATTTGTTTTCTAATTTCTTTCCAAACAGCTTCATCATAATCAATGCTCTAATTATCTCTAATAGTTCTGTTCACTCACTTTATTTGGACAGAAACTCATTTCTGCTGTCGTTACATTGAAATCATGTTTTGATCCATTTTTCCATCTTTCAGGTTCAGTTTTCTGACCTGCAGATTCCTTCACTCTTATCCTCTTCCTCTGTTGTTTCCTCTTCATTTCCTCTCCTCTACCTGTGGGGGTGGGGCTTATTACACATGTGTTTTGTAATGTTGTTAACAGGAAGTTAATTTGTGAATTTATTCTCAGATTTGGTCGTTTCTTTTGAACCAGTAGAGACAAACGACACGAACGTCAGAAACCAAGTCAGAGTCCAGTTTGGTGCCCTCTGGTGGCTGCTGGTGTCATCACAAGAGAAGAAATGGATGGAGTTGATGAAGGTGACCTCCTGCATCTTCCTACGTCTGGTCACCATGGTTACCATGTCTTTCTACATTCTCACATTTGATCATCCTAACAGTTCTGTTCCTGACCCACATGTTTGAATCTGATCCTTAGCTGCTTTTCAGACCTTTTCTCTTAAAGCTTTACTTTTCTTGTTTCTTTTATTTTGATCTGATCTAAAGAGTTTAAGGTCACACGTGTTCAAATGAACACGCTGAGTGTTTCTGTGAACCTGATGAATCTTTGATGAATGAGCCCTGAGCTCATAAAGAAACATTAAATTATCTGTTAGAGACGAAGAATAAAATACAGACGAGACAAAATATAGAAGAAATCAACGTCCTAATGAATAAAAAGCAGGACTAAAACCACAACAAAAAGCATACGGACTTTAACTCTGATCTGATTAATTACCTGAAACCTTTTAAGGTGGCGTTTGTTCAGATCTCACAGAACGCTCCCGTTCATTCACACACTTCATTTAGAAAAGTGGAGCAAACAGCCTCCAGTGTCTTCGCTCTGATTGCTAATTAGCTGCACGAAGCAGGAAACACTGATTGAAAGTGATTTGGAAACGTAATCACACATTTTACAGATCAGAGATGAGTTGAGATAAAATGGAAATGAATGAAAACAGCTTTTCAGCTTCAAAATAAGCAGCAATCATCCTCTTGAGAAATGTGTCTAATGTATAAACACATCAGCTCCTCTTTTCATCAGCAGGTGAAGTCAGACGAGGCTTCAGGATGAGAGGAACGTTAATGTGTGAGGAAGCGTCTGAAGAGGCCGTTTCCCTCTGCAGCGTCGCCTGCTTCTGATCCGACGGCTCACGGGTTCATCAGGAAACGCACAAATACTTCAAGTCCTCCTTTTATAAGATATAAATCTTTAAAATGACACCCTTAAACTCAAACTTAGTCAATCTGAACAACACAAAAATATTCTTTATATATAAATAATTTGCATAACAAACTTTTTTGCACAAATAGTTAAAAAACAAAATCTACTTCTTCCTGTGGATTCCTCAAGTTGTTTTATTTTTATTAAACTGATTTTTGTTTTACTCTTCACTCTTATGTCTGTCAACATATCGCTGCATTTATAACATAATTATGATCATAAACATTTAGATTTAGATTTTTGTCGTCATCATTTTCTGTTTTCTATAAAAGCAAGATTTCAAATGTTGTGGCTAAAATTTGATACTAAACTGGAAAATGTTGATATTTTCTACAGTATTCAATAAACTGGTGACTCTCTGTGTTTGTTTATTGGTCATTTTAATGTTTTGTCTCTTTACGTCTGAACCAAAACACCAACCAGCTGGACATTAGCAGGAAGAAGATCCTCTCTCCCACTCTTTTCCTGTGTACTTGAATGCAGCACACCTGAGCAGGTGTTTCTCATCAACCTGATTTTCATACAGTTCAGCAGTTTGGTGAAAATCTTCCAACCTGATTCTATTGTAACTAAAGAGGATTTAAAGGACTTTAAAGGTAAAGAAGATGATTTTTTAAAATTGTTTCTGCTGATCTGGTCTGGTCTGATATTGGTCTGATTTGATCTGGTCTGATCTGGTCTGGTCTGGTCTGATCTGGTCTGATTTGATCTGGTCTGGTCTGGTCTGGTCTGATTTGGTCTGGTCTGATCTGGTCTGGTCTGGTCTGGTCTGGTCTGATCTGGTCTGGTCTGGTCTGATCTGGTCTGATTTGGTCTGGTCTGGTCTGGTCTGGTCTGGTCTGGTCTGATCTGGTCTGATTTGGTCTGGTCTGATCTGGTCTGGTCTGGTCTGGTCTGGTCTGATCAGGTAACAGAACCTGCTGAGTCAGACCAGGTCTTTGATGATGATGAAATTATTAAACACCTAACTGTGTCACATTAATGTGACATTAAAGGATTCCAAGAGTCCAGGAACCAAACGGACCTCTGCGGTTCTGATCCGACGACTCCAGGAAACAGACGGAGGATCATGAAGACCTCCTGAGCAGCTCAAACCCTGAAAGCTCGTCTCTTTCAAACAGAACGTCAAACATCTCAAGTTTTTAGGAACAAGCTCCTGTTATGATCCTGTTGGACTCAAGAGTCAGAAGGGTCTAAAATCTTCATCACCTGGACTAAAATCATCACCTCACAATGGGCCAAAAAAATGAACTTTTTTTAATTTAGAAAATGCACAACATATTTTTCATGTGAATTTTTTGACCTGCTCAACAATAAAGTGAAATTTGAATATTTTAATGAAGAAAACACAAAGGTTTTATAGAAAATAATTAGAACATTAATGTAGATGCTGGAAAAAATGTCTCCTGTCCTGTTTTTAATAAAAGAAAAGCATCAGATTCGTTGGCTTTTATGGCTCGATTATAGTTTCTAGTTTCTTGCAGAAATTTCCATTTTTTCCAAGTCAAGTCCCAAGTCTCTAATGCCTGAAATAAATCTTCTCACACGAATTCCTTCCGTCTAGTCTCCTAAAACTCTGTGTCCATTCAGTCTGATGTGATTCTGTCAGACGGCAGTTTTTATTCACGATTTCTTAATACGAGTTTCTTTAAAATGATTCCTTTCCTCAAACTAAGCTGAAAACCAGCAGCAGCCACTCATGTTGAAACAAGTTTGAAGTAACTTGAGTCACAACGAAAGCACAAAGTGAACTCTAGTTCTAAATAAATAATAAAAACAGGCAAACAGCTGATGTGATTAGTTACTCGGCTTTAGTTTGATTGATGATAAATTATTGTTAAAATACCCCCCCCCACACACACACACACACACACACTGTAATTAATGATCTATTATTAAATGTTTATATATTTAGGTCACACTGTTCCTCTGCTGAATGAAAGAGGTGAAAACCACAGCTGATGTTTTAAAGCTCAAAAAAATATCAAGACAAAAGGACTATTTCAGCCTCTCAGGTTCTGATCAGAGACAAACCGACTGATGGAGACTCAGATCATCTAATATTTGGAGCTGATTTAAGTTTTCAGAGGTAGAGCTCTACCCCCCCCCCCCCCCCCCCCCCTCATGGCGTGATCCTTTTCACCTGACATTCACTTCGACAGGTAACACTTTGCCGTTTACCGCGTGAGCCTTCAGCCGGTGACAGCAGCCTCCCGCCCTCTAAGAGGTGGGGGGTTGATGCAATGCCAGTTGCCATGGAGACGCAGCCGACTTTGAGAAGTAATTCAGCGGATCAATATTTGCTGAGTGAACAGGAACAGGACCAGAAAACGTGAAAGCGAAGGATGTGGAACGTTGTTTGACAAACAGATGAGAGGAGAGGAAAAAGTTCTACAAGTAGAACAAAGACAGGAGGAGAAAAACGAGACGAGGACCTCGTCCTCCGGGACGTCCTGTTCAACAGAGGGATGCTGAGAATCAAACCTTCATCTCAGAAACAGGAAGGAACCCCAGCAGAGACGAGACGGAGGATATTTATTTAATTATACTCATTTTTTTTTTGTCTTGGGGGTAAAGGATCTGATAAAAGAAAAATCTGATCTGTTCTGCTCCGATCAGATGGTACGTTCCTCAAAAACCTGCAGAATCAAACCTAAACCTCTAGTGGAGGACAAAAGTACTGCAAATGCTAAGTTCCTGGTTTCTTGTTTATTATGGTTGTATTTTGATATAATCATCACATGTTGATTTTTTTAAATATAGCATTTTTTAATTATTGCTTGATGTATCAAAAGTTAAAGACAATCAAACAATGTCAATCAGAATCTCCTCCATCGACCTGAAACCAACATCAGTTACTGTTTTTCTGCCATGATGGGTTCAAAGAAAAGGAACAAACTCTTTATCATGTCAAACCAGCCGTTCTTCTGCTGACTAAACTGTGACAGCAGCTGCATCCACTACAACGAGAATCATCCACAGAGACCTGGCAACATCTTAACTCCCATTAACGAGTCTCCAATCCCACATGTTAAGAAATGATCCTAAAAAGAGGTTTAAAACATGTTTATGTTGCCATACTCAACCATATTAGCATGATCTCAAGCTGTTCCTTAAACAAACACCTACCTGTTTACCTCCAAATGACGTCGCTCTGCTCTGGTTGGGTTTATTTCAGCTTCACCAACACATCCTGTCAGGATTCCAAGAGTCCAGGAACCAAACGGACCTCTGCGGTTCTGATCCGACGACTCCCGGAAACAGACGGAGGATCATGAAGTCCTCCTCAGCAGCTCAAACCCTGAACGCTTGTCTCTTTCAAACAGAACGTCACACATCTCAAGTTTTTAGGAACAAGCTCCTGTTATGAATGATGATGATGATGTAAATGTTTTAAATCAGCTGTTTGTTTTCCTCTGTTCTGAACTCTCTGCTGCTCTGTGTGTTTTTACTGCAGGAGTTCCTCTGTTTGAAGTGTGAACTGGTTGTGTTGTTTTGTGCCTTTTAGATTGTCGCCCTCTCATGATGATGATGATGATGTGAGAACCAGGAGGTGTGTGTGTGTGTGTGTGTGCGTGCTGAGGCAGCACGTGTCGAGTTTTCTGTGGGATCAGGCTGATTTACATGTGATTTCCATTTAGATGGCTGCTGTGTGTTGAGTGATGATAGGAAACACAGCAGCTGCTGCTTCGCGTGACGCGGCCGCTTGATGGATTTTGGTGAAATGTTATTTAATTTGTTTGGCTAAAAGTTTGGTTTATTAAAATCCATTTTTTATACACTTCCACTAAAATCACATTCAAGCACTTTCAAGACTTCCCAGCTCCTTGTTTAGTTGAGGATTTACATTCAGAAGTCTTTCTGAACCTTCCTCCTCTGACCGCCGTCCCTCTGAGGAGGTTCAGCGTCGCCTTGTTTTGGTTCGATTCTGCCTCCAATGTGACTCCAGCTCCTTCAGGTCAAACCCGACCCTTTAAAGCAGCATCCTGTGTAGATAACTTTACAGCTGAAACCTCCTTGAACACTGACAACAGTCACTGCTCTCATGTTCACTGGGAGGCTGCAAAATAAAGATGAGTCAAAGAAGAGAAACCACATCCAATCAGGATTTATCTCCTCAAGTTTCATCTGACTGCTGCTGAGAGGAAGGAAGATGAGTCTGAAGCCTTCAGAGTTGTTTAACCTGCTTATGTTTTACGAGCAGCCGTTTGTATAAATGTGTGTGTGTGTGTGTGTGTTTTGTCAGTCATCGCCTGAGGCAAGGTTGCCTCAGTCTCAGCAGCATAAGTAATCACATCTTTATGTATGTGTCCCCTGCCATGTTTGCACATTCCTCCCCTGTTCTGTGGAGGCGTGTGTGTGTGTGTGTGTGTGTGTGTGTGTGTGTGTGTGTGTGTGTGTGTGTGTGTGTGCAGTAATGACTCTACAGTATCTGTGACTTGTTCATATTCAACCGTCTGTCAACCGATCTCTATTTTATAGGTTTTTTTACTTGAATTTTTCCTTTTAACAACATCAGATGGTGTGACGGGCGGACTAAAGGTGTGTGTGTGTGTGTGTGTGTGTGTGTGTGTGTGTGTGTGTGTGTGTGTGTGTGTGTGTGTGTAGGTGTGCGTGTGTGTTTGATTTGTGCACCTGCAGCCAATCATGAAGGCAATCTTTGGCGCCTGTCTTTCCATCAGTGTGACTATAAAAGGCGAGGCGGCTGTAAAACGAAGTGAGTGATTTAAGAGCTGCTGTGGCTGATTTTTATTGTCACCATCTTTGTTTTTGTAGTGTGTGTGTGTGTGTGTGTGTCTGTGTGTGTGTGTGATGCTGTTCACTCCCTGACTCACAAATAGCATTACCCCATTATGGTGTTTAAAGTTGTCATGTGACAAAAATCCCCTGTCCTGATAACGATATCAAACGATGAAGTGTGTTTTTTGTGAATTCTGAGGTAGAAAAGTGAGCTAAAGGGAGACGAGCTCACTTCCTGTCTGTGTTCTGGTTGATCACGCTGACGCACATCAGCTGGCAAAATCTTCACGTATGTTAAAGACGTCAGTGATGCTTTTTTAGCTACTCACACACAGGATAGCTGATAGGGCTGAAGCGTCCGCTTGTCTTTGGTGTATTTCTGCTCATAAACGAGTAAATCAAGGTGTAAAAAAGCAAAAATGTCTTGATGTGCAGAAATGGGGCTAAAGTGTCCTTTTACTTTTATAGAATCCTGTCATTGATATGTCAATGACACAGGCTGAGGCTCTAAATGAGGTTCTGTCTGTGTGACGTAGGTCCGGCTCATCGATAACGACCCACGTCTTGTTCAGCTGTGCTTTACGACGTCTGTCTGTAAAACACCGAAATCAGCTGACAAATCTCAGTTTTCAACATCCGCTACGGGATGAGATTTGTGCCAAAAGGATCAACTAAAAAAATTCAATCACACCCAAAATAACCCAAATAAAGTGACCAAAAAGAACATTTCAGAAGCAAAAGTGTGAAATTCATAAGTAAATCTTTATATTTCTAAACAAAACACTTATTTTACTCACTGACCTCCTTAAGATCCAAACTTTGTTCAGTCATCTGTGATCATCTCACCATTCAGATCCTCCTCCTCCAACATGGCTCCTCTCTAATCGCTGTAAATTCTTCTTCAATAAAACGCCGGCGCGTCGTCAAGGCCTCGGTCTCGTTCAGCTCTCTGAGAAACGGTTGCATCAGATCCTCGTTTGAACATGAGCACAAGGCTGGTTGTTAATCCTGTTTTAAACCTGCAGAGATGCAGAATAATCTCCAGGAATAATAATTTAAAAAAAAAACACACAAAGACTCACATTCAGCAGCGGACACGTTGTTTTAATAGGAGGCGACTCATTTCATCAAACAGAGAGAGAAGTTGTTCCAGTCTTACGTAACTGCTGTTTTCTGAAGGTAAAGATTGAAGGAGATCACAAAGCTGCTCTGAGCTGAAAGATTTCAGATGTTTTTGGTTTAATAAATGTCACCTCTAATGGATGCATTGAGCACATTTATGTTTTAATATTATATTTGATCAAATTTGCATTCATAATGTTAATTCATGCAAGGTTCTGTTCTAAATTATTTTCATGCTTTTTAATATTTTTAGATTTTTGTAAACAATGTGATCTAAAATACCAACGTTACCGTCTCTAAGCACCAAAATGTTCCCATGGAAACCAATAGAAGCCCATTCAAATCTCTTATTGATCCTTCTCTAATGAAAAATCTCAAACCTGCAGCTCATTTGAGGACTGAGGCTTCAGATTCAGCTCTGAGGGATTTTCTACCTGATGATGTCATTTGACCTTATATGGCAAATGGAGAAAATACTATTTTTTTTTTCAATGGGAGGTTGTTTTTATAAGTTCAAAAATAATTTAGAAAAACAAAGAAGATGATAAAACCCAGCCTGTTTGTTGTTTGAGCTCATAAATTTACCAAATGGCTCTTATGGTTAAAAAAGGATATGATAAATAAATAAGCTAACATTTCATCTCTACCAAGCTGCAATAATTAAACCATAAATAAGATCTTTAGACCATTAAACAGAGTTGCATCAGGACCAAAAACTTGACAATTTAGAGATTAAACGGATAAAAATTCATTATTATTTGATATGCATGAATAGGACAGATGCTGATTTAAATGATAAATGAAAAAATAAAGCTTGATTTTTCACGAGCACAGATTAATGTTAAAGCTCATCAGAGGGTGAAATCATGACTTCACTGTTGTGACACTTTTCTGGAATCCAGTCCCAGAAGCTGAGCCATGACGCCTCATACCAGCTGATTCTCAGTTCAGCTGAAGCCACTGACCATGCAGAGCTGGTGAGGAGTTGTTTCCATCTTTCTCTGTGTATTATGAGCTGTAATGTGCCGTACAGCTGCTTCCAGCACTTCAGAGCTTCAGCCCGGCCTCCGGAGGTTCGTCTGTTCCATTAGCATGCTGAATTCTGCTTTTCTCTCTGCGTGATGCATCCATAAACAGTGTTATGATACACGCCTTGTTAATGTTTTCCTCCTAAGTGCAGCAGAAACACAAACCCCAGGCGAGGGAATAATCTGCATCCAAACCAAACCAAACAGAAGGCTGGAAGTTCCTCCCACAATGCCGAGCGAGCGTTATTAGGTTCAGGTGGGAGCAGCAGCTTTCTGCAGGGCAGACCGGCATCCTGCTCATGAACATGTGTGTTAGAAGTCGGCCTTCGGTCTGCTGGGCTGCAGAGATATCCAGGAACTCTCAGCATTGCGGAACAGCTGAGCGTAACCATGGAAACGTCAAACCATCTGCAGCAAAAGCTTCTTCAACAAAACGAACAAAACAAGCAGCGGGCTCTGCTGTTTCATAGAAACTGTGTGTGTGTGTGTGTGTGTGTGTGTGTGTGTGTGTGTGTGTGTGTGTGTGTGTGTGTGTGTGTGTGTGTGTGAGACGTCGTCTGTATTTGTAGGGCAGAGCTTTGATTTCCTGGCAGGAAAAACCTTCAGGTTTAATTTGAAGCAGACAGAAAATCACATTTTGGGTTTCTGAATTTGTGAAGGCAGCGGTGAGGAGGAGAATGTTGTTTTTAATGAATCCACCACCTGAGCAGCAGGAAAACATCCCTCATTACCTGCAGCTTTTATTTGTTGGTGTTTTAAACCCGACGGAGCTCCGATTCAGCCTCAGGAAGGTCGTCTAACACGTCCCTATTAAAAATAACACCACGTTTGTTCAGATTTGCTTGGGATGAAATCCAATTACAATGTTCCAACGTTCTGCTTAAAGAACCAGTTGTTTCTTACCTCACTTCAGACTGATTGAGAACTATTTCCACAAGAACAACAGAAACTCAGGCAGACCAAACATGGAGTTTTAAGGTGATCCTCACTCAGCTCTGTCCAGACTCTACCTGCATCCTGAAGTCCGGCTGCAGGACAGAGTTGTTATTTTTCTAAACAAAAGTCTAATTTTGACTTCCTAACAATTCATATTTAATTTCGTTGACACACCTTATTGGTTCTCACTTAAATTGGAATTACTCAGACCATTTGGGCTTTTATTCTGAAGGGCAGGTTTTGCTTCTGCTCCAAGTTTCTGCTTTTGAAAGAAAATCTAAGTGGGAGGGGCTTTTTCGGAGCTTCGACCCCATTGGCTATGAGGGTTTGGACTAGCTGCCACACGTATGGAGCCACCTACTCTAAACCCTCGACCAATGAGATCGAAGCGTACCTGAGAGAGCGCTGATCTGACATCAGACAGCATAGCAGGTTGTTCATTTATATCAGAGAAATCCTGATTTGATCAATCCTGAATTGATTTTGAAACTTGTGTCTGTAGTCATGATCTGGTTCCTTCAGTTATAACCCAAAGCTCCTGATCAAATATCAAAATCAGAATGGAAATCTTCTCCCTTTGGTTCTGTTTCCTCTTCACCATAACAGCCCGGTTCTGCCTGGATCCGCCTGTCGACCCCCTTCTTCCTCTCACTCATGAATAAGACCCTGAGACACTAACTCCTCCATTTGAGGTAGGACGTTTATTCTCTGCTTTAAAACCAGCAAACTGCACCTTAAAAAGCTGGAAATGAGAGTATTTGTTCAAAACGAGGTCAATATTAATAATTACAGGTTACAAGTTGTGTTTTGCATCCATTTTTTAGAAAAAGAATCAGAATCTTAGTGTTTCCATGAATACTGGAGTGTGTGTGTGCAGCAGCAGCAGAATAGAAGATGAGAGGAAGAACTGATCTCCGTCTTCAAGCTGCACTCAGGGAGGGAAAAAGCCACTTAGGTTTCAGCTTCATGAATAATGTTCAGATGATGTAAAACCAGGAGGCTGGTCTCACGCTGCAGCTGACCCTCCACAACAGCATCATGCATAAACAACACGCCGAGGAGAGCCTCCATCCCTCACAGCTCCCAGTCTGTTAAAGGGCGAGTCGGATTCAGGTCCGACCTGTTGGATGTTTTAGAACCGGAGTGTCAGAGGGAGTTGGTGATCTTTACACCACATTTACTGAGTTTGTTTAGTAAAATAAATGTGAATCTCATGCTGCAGCTCTGTAGCATCAAACAACTGAGCATACATACAAATCTAATGATATTAGAGGGCAGGGGTCGTGACCTGACTGACCTTTCCAACATCTCTCCTGCTAAATGCCATGTGACCGGAGGGGAGACTAATGGCTGATCTGATGAGCACAAATGTCTCTGAGGAGCAGCTGTTTGTAGAGAAGCATCAGATGATGACATCATAACAGATTAAATACAATCCATTCACCGGTTTGGTAAAAAATCTATAAGTGGGTTTGTTTTTTCCAGCATCCATTAAATAACTGCACGAAAAAGTGTTGTTAGGTTTGTGTGTGAGGAACGGATATCCTATAGACTCGTGTTTTAACATTAACTCTTCTTCTGCTGCCATTCCTGTTGCTGTGGTTTTTCTCATTAGTGACTGTTGTGTCATGCCACTAGATGGCGATGTCATGTAGGAAATGAAGCAGCCACGGAGGAGATTTAGAGAATAAGACTGGAGAACGTTCTAGTCACGAGTTGTAATGCTTACTACAAAAGATACGGCTGTGAACTTTTGTGCTGTTGCAATTAAAAGCACTCGTTCCTCCAAACAGATTATTATTTATCAGCCTCCACTACAGTGACCTCTGCTGTTTAGGAGGAGAATTGCAGCAGCAAACGCGTCATGGATCAACTAAAATTTTGTTT
The DNA here is from genome assembly GCA_006937965.1 of Callopanchax toddi. NCBI lineage: Eukaryota > Metazoa > Chordata > Actinopteri > Cyprinodontiformes > Nothobranchiidae > Callopanchax > Callopanchax toddi. The sequence goes on along the minus strand of SSNR01000021.1, from coordinate 1,966,946 downwards.
TAAAGCTTTAAAGCCTGAAATATGAAATAATAATGTATTTAAGAAATTGAAACATTTATTGGCTTAAAACTATGTAAGAATCAGTTTTATTATATAACACTAGAGGGCAGCAGACATGTACAGGACTGTTGGTTTTTGATGAAAGTACTAATACTAATATACTAATACTCCATCTGGTGGTTTTAAGACCAGAACTGGTTTGATGCGAATTTGCGACGATAATCTACAAGGAGATAAAACTATATAAAATGTATTTTCCTGCTGACAGACGAGTTACTGAAAGACTTGAACACATCTGCTCGTTGCTAGTTATTTAAAAAGTTAACTTTGAGTATCTTTTATTGTTTAAATTTAGATTTTGAAAGAACTTGTTTCGGCCTGTGTGACACGATGTGTGTGACTTAGTTTGAGGAAAAGTCATGCAGAATGATTTTAGAAAGACCTGAAATAATAAAGCGGTGACTTGAAACTTGACTTGGAATAAAAGACTGGGTGAGAAAAGCAGGCCTGCTTTTCCCCTCTGACAGCGTCTTATTGGCCGACCAAACAAATATCATTTGATGACATTAGTTAGGAGCACGATCCATCATTCTTCTCCAGCTAGCTCCGTGTCATTCTGGGTAAAAACCGATGAAAGTCTCCATCTTGTTTCGGTTGATCAGAACTCCTGCTTGGATTTTGTCCTTTCTGCCGCTGCTGGAGTATTTCTGCTCGTCTCACGCAGCGTAAAGCCTTACAAACCCTTCATCTTGTCAAAGCAGATAAAGACTTTCTGCTCCTCTTTCTGCTGAAGATGGAAGGTTTTCATCTGAAGCTCTTTCTGTAAGGACTCTGGTAGAACAAGCTTTAAAAAGCATTTGACCACCTCCGCCGCTCTTTCATGTTTGAGACGTTAGTTTTTGAAGTTGCTGGGTTCTCGCTCAAAGTGCACGCTCATCTGCTCCCTGCCAGCTGCTCTTACGTTTCCTGCCGACAAAGCAAACAATAAAAACCTTGAATCTGTGCTGGTTTTGTTGCTGCTCGATAAGCGAGCCACAGGATGGTCTCCGGCGGTGGACTCGACGCATTCATATGGCAGTCTATTTCTGCTCTCGGCCATCTCTCCCTTTCTTCACTAAAAAGAACCCGACAATCCTATCTAGACATTATTTTTTTATATAAAACTTGTACATTACCAGTCGTTTTACTTTCAGCAGCTGAGTGGATTCGTGCAGGAAGAGACTGTTTGAAATGCTCCCAGTAAGAGAGGTCTTTGTGTTTAAAACACACCATAAAAATAGGCTCTAATTGCTCCGTTGTTGAAGCTGTTTTGGGTTTTTTATGAAAGAAATTTGAGTGGATTGACTGTGAAATATCACAGTATCAGATGAATGTTTGTAAAATTTAAATCAATTGTAAAATAAGAAAAACATTTCTAAAAATATATAAATGCTTAAAAAATGCTTTTAAAAAGAATACAATTTGTGAAGCAAGACAATGAAAGAGATCAAAAGTCTTAATTCTTTAGTTAGAACTGAGATTCATGAGGATAAAACAGGAAGAGGTTTAAGTTTAAATATATTCAGCTACATAATGCATTGTTTTAGATTTAAAGGTGTATTAAATAAGTTATTCTAACTATCTCCAAACTAACCAGCAGAAAGGTGTAGAGTTGGTTTTATAGACAAAGTTCTCCTGATGTTTTCTTCAGAAATGTATTTGAGTTCTTGATAAAAGCATAAAAAACTCAATTTACCCGATCCTTAGACTGAGCAACCAACTTAACCCTTAACCGATTAACTATCTAACCAACTAACCCGACACTTTGACCAATCGACCACCCTGCTGGAAAATCCAGGATAGACCAGCAAGATTTATGCTAATCTATGCTGGTCTATGGTGGTCTATGGTGGTTTATGGTGGTTTATGGTGGTCTATGGTGGTCTATGGTGGTCTATGGTGGTTTATGCTGGTCTATGGTGGTCTATGCTGGTCTATGGTGGTCTATGGTGGTTTATGCTGGTCTATGCTGGTCTATGCTGGTCTATGCTGGTCTATGGTGGTCTATGGTGGTTTATGCTGGTCTATGCTGGTCTATGCTGGTCTATGCTAATCTATGCTGGTCTATGTTGGTCTATGGTGGTCTATGCTGGTCTATGCTGGTCTATGCTGGTCTATGGTGGTCTATGCTGGTCTATGGTGGTTTATGGTGGTCTATGGTGGTTTATGGTGGTCTATGGTGGTTTATGGTGGTCTATGGTGGTTTATGGTGTTCTATGGTGGTTTATGCTGGTCTATGGTGGTTTATGCTGGTCTATGGTGGTCTATGCTGGTCTATGGTGGTTTATGGTGGTTTATGGTGGTTTATGGTGGTTTATGGTGGTCTATGGTGGTCTATGGTGGTCTATGGTGGTTTATGGTGGTCTATGGTGGTCTATGGTGGTCTATGGTGGTTTATGGTGGTCTATGGTGGTTTATGGTGGTTTATGGTGGTTTATGCTGGTCTATGGTGGTTTATGGTGGTTTATGGTGGTTTATGGTGGTCTATGGTGGTTTATGCTGGTCTATGGTGGTTTATGCTGGTCTATGGTGGTTTATGGTGGTTTATGCTGGTCTATGGTGGTCTATGGTGGTTTATGCTGGTCTATGGTGGTCTATGGTGGTTTATGCTGGTCTATGGTGGTTTATGCTGGTCTATGGTGGTTTATGGTGGTCTATGGTGGTTTATGCTGGTCTATGGTGGTTTATGGTGGTCTATGGTGGTTTATGCTGTCTATGGTGGTTTATGCTGGTCTATGGTGGTTTATGCTGGTCTATGGTGGTTTATGCTGGTCTATGGTGGTTTATGGTGGTTTATGGTGGTCTATGGTGATCTATGGTGGTTTATGGTGGTTTATGGTGGTCTATGGTGGTTTATGGTGGTCTATGGTGGTCTATGGTGGTTTATGGTGGTTTATGGTGGTCTATGGTGGTCTATGGTGGTTTATGGTGATCTATGGTGGTTTATGGTGGTTTATGGTGGTCTATGGTGGTTTATGGTGGTTTATGCTGGTCTATGGTGGTTTATGCTGGTCTATGGTGGTTTATGGTGGTTTATGCTGGTTTATGGTGGTCTATGGTGGTCTATGGTGGTTTATGGTGGTCTATGGTGGTCTATGGTGGTCTATGGTGGTTTATGGTGGTCTATGGTGGTCTATGGTGGTCTATGGTGGTTTATGGTGGTCTATGGTGGTTTATGCTGGTCTATGGTGGTTTATGCTGGTCTATGGTGGTTTATGGTGGTCTATGGTGGTTTATGCTGGTCTATGGTGGTTTATGGTGGTCTATGGTGGTTTATGCTGTCTATGGTGGTTTATGCTGGTCTATGGTGGTTTATGCTGGTCTATGGTGGTTTATGCTGGTCTATGGTGGTTTATGGTGGTTTATGGTGGTCTATGGTGGTCTATGGTGGTTTATGGTGGTTTATGGTGGTCTATGGTGGTTTATGGTGGTCTATGGTGGTCTATGGTGGTTTATGGTGGTTTATGGTGGTCTATGGTGGTCTATGGTGGTTTATGGTGGTCTATGGTGGTTTATGGTGGTTTATGGTGGTCTATGGTGGTTTATGGTGGTTTATGCTGGTCTATGGTGGTTTATGCTGGTCTATGGTGGTTTATGGTGGTTTATGCTGGTTTATGGTGGTCTATGGTGGTCTATGGTGGTTTATGGTGGTCTATGGTGGTCTATGGTGGTCTATGGTGGTTTATGGTGGTCTATGGTGGTCTATGGTGGTCTATGGTGGTTTATGGTGGTCTATGGTGGTTTATGCTGGTCTATGGTGGTTTATGCTGGTCTATGGTGGTTTATGGTGGTCTATGGTGGTTTATGCTGGTCTATGGTGGTTTATGGTGGTCTATGGTGGTTTATGCTGTCTATGGTGGTTTATGCTGGTCTATGGTGGTTTATGCTGGTCTATGGTGGTTTATGCTGGTCTATGGTGGTTTATGGTGGTTTATGGTGGTCTATGGTGGTCTATGGTGGTTTATGGTGGTTTATGGTGGTCTATGGTGGTTTATGGTGGTCTATGGTGGTCTATGGTGGTTTATGGTGGTTTATGGTGGTCTATGGTGGTCTATGGTGGTTTATGGTGGTCTATGGTGGTTTATGGTGGTTTATGGTGGTCTATGGTGGTTTATGGTGGTTTATGCTGGTCTATGGTGGTTTATGCTGGTCTATGGTGGTTTATGGTGGTTTATGCTGGTTTATGGTGGTCTATGGTGGTCTATGGTGGTTTATGGTGGTCTATGGTGGTCTATGGTGGTCTATGGTGGTTTATGGTGGTCTATGGTGGTCTATGGTGGTCTATGGTGGTTTATGGTGGTCTGTGGTGGTTTATGATGGTTTATGGTGGTTTATAGTGGTCTATGGTGGTTTATGGTGGTTTATGCTGGTCTATGGTGGTTTATGTTGGTCTATGGTGGTTTATGCTGGTCTATGGTGGTTTATGTTGGTCTATGGTGGTTTATGCTGGTCTATGGTGGTTTATGCTGGTCTATGGTGGTTTATGGTGGTCTATGGTGGTCTATGGTGGTTTATGGTGGTCTATGGTGGTTTATGCTGGTCTATGGTGGTCTATGGTGGTTTATGATGGTTTATGCTGGTCTATGGTGGTTTATGGTGGTTTATGGTGGTCTATGGTGGTTTATGCTGGTCTATGGTGGTCTATGGTGGTTTATGCTGGTCTATGGTGGTTTATGCTGGTCTATGGTGGTTCATGCTGGTCTATGGTGGTTTATGGTGGTTTATGCTGGTCTATGGTGGTTTATGCTGGTCTATGGTGGTTTATGCTAGTTTGGTGCTGGTTTAGTATGTAAGTAAAATTTATTAAATGGCACCTTTTACAGACAAAAATTACAAAGTGCTTCACAAAAAACAGAATTAAACATGATTAAAAGACAGAACCAAAAACATAAAGGTAAACTAAAAGACTATAAAAACAATAAAGGACAGATTAAAATTTCCTAGACAAAATAAAAGACTATAAAACAAGTAGAATCAACAAAACAAATAAAAAATATCATTACAAATAGAAATGTTTATGCTGGTTTGGTGCTGGTTTAGCTGGTGGACCAGCATGACTCAATGCTGGTCTATGCTGGTTGAACTGGTGGATCACCATAGACCAGCACCAAAACACAACATATGCTGATAATGCTGGTAACCAGCTATGATGGTCTATGTTTTTCCAGCAACCTGACCATTTGACTGACCGACAAACCAGTCAGACCCTTTGACCAGTCAACCGACCCAAACAAAACCAACCAACTTTACAGATGGTCAGTAATGTTTTTAATGTTGAGGCTGAGATCTCCTTTTAGATGTTCACATCCCGGCGTTTGGGACAGAGCAAGTTCTGGGACGAAGAGTCAGTGATGGATGGCAGTATAGTCTGACTGTATCAGTTTTCATCACAGACGTTGTGAATTCACCATGACAACAAACCACAGCTGTTATTCAGCTTTCTCTGTGTATCGTCAGCTGCTGTGCTGACCTTTGACCTCACATCCTCCACTGTTCAATCCACATTTCTCCAGACAAAAAGAAAAACCACCCTGCCTTGTTCTTGATCCACCTGCAGACAGAACACATTGAAAGCTTGGATCTGAGACGACGTGGATCATTCAGTTAGGACTGTTTCTCTGACCTTCTGACCCCTGCAGCTCTCAGAGGGCTTTAGCCTTTAACCTCAATTTGTCTCCAACAACGGTTTTGGTGTCAGACCGGGCAGTGGAGTCAGAACGGGGACTGTTGAGATCCCGATCACTGCCTTTCTGTCAGCTTGTTCCTCCTCTGAGGTTCTGAAGCTCTCACTGATTCATGTTTAGTCGAAGGCAGGAAACACATTCAGCTCTGACTAAATGAATTTCCACTGAATGTTTTTTCTGTAAGGGATGAGTTTCCTCAAATGCCTCTTTATGTGAAAAATGAGATCTCTGTGATAAAACCATAAAAGACTTATGATCATAGAGACCTGGAACCACCGTGGGGGTCGTTTTGACCCAGACAGAAACAATATGAACCTTTACCACAAGCTTTAGGCCTACTGCTGTTGCTTGGCAACCAGGTTGTGGCAAAATACTGATGGAGTGACTCAAAAACTAACTATAGATCTGATTTGATTTGCTTTAATGACTTGTTTTGTAGATAATTGCTGCAGATTTATTTAATTTTTCACCGTTTGATGCATCCGAGCACATTGTCAGCTGTTTCACGATGCCCGGGAGGCAGTTGGGGGTTACGTTAACCCAAAATCCCAGGTGAGTTGAAGAGGAGGAGACATGGATGTAGAGCAGGAGCAAAGAGGAGAAGGAAGTTTAAACCATCACTTCCATCCATCCTAACGGGGAACGTGAGATCTCTCCTGAATCAGATGGAGCAGCTTGAAGCTCTGATGATGAGGATGTTCAGGTTTCTCTGATTTTAGTTCATCAAACTCCAGTTAGATTTCACCAGGACCTGATGAGCAAACCAGGAAAATCATATCCAGAGTGTTTGTTTCATTCTAAATGCATTCATCAGATGTATGACGTCGTCTTATTAACATGAAAATGAGTTCATGGAGTCAAAGAAAAACCAAGAGAAGAAAACTGGTCATTAATTTCTCTTTCATCAGTGTTTGTACTCTCGGTTAATTAAACCAAGCTGTACATTACATACCCGGAGTGTCTGTCTGTGTGTGTGTGTGTGTGTGTGTGTGTGTGTGTGTGTGTGTGTGTGTGTGTGTGTGTACATGATGCTATGAGTAGTTTTTTTTGTTTTTTTTACTCTCAGGCAGCAGAAATAAGCCGAAGGAGGAAGCAGAGAGGAGAAATCTTCTGCTGAACCATGGAAATGAAACTCTCCGACTGTAAAATTAAATCTTCTGCTTGGGAATCCTGTTTAACCAACATAAACAACAGCCCTGTTTGAGAGTCCCTACCCACAAGCCCAGTGTAGGAGCTCCATGGGGTCAAAGTTCATGGAGACGATCATCATCTTCATCTTGCATTTTAAATGTCGGATGGAGATTTTTGCTTTAGTTACAGAAAAACATGTATTTAGTGTGAGAGTGACACTCAACAGAAAGTACAAGTTTTATCCATATTTTAAGGAAAAATTACCCATAATTCCAAAAGAGCAGCAAGACTTAAAAACACCAATTTATGTGTGTATCTGCAGGCTTCAGCAGCGGTCTGCAACCTTTACAGCTGTCAGTTATTTCTGTCGTCGAAGAAAATCAGTCCAGAGCTGCCAAAACAAAGAAGGAAAAGCAAAGTAAGAGACTCAACCATCAACCAGGTACCCTGGATCAGACCTTTACCTTTGAGGAGGATGATCCCCCCTTTAGTTGGAGCACACTTTCTGGTCCCCTTGCTTACAAATGGGGACCACGACCCCGGTCTGCTCCTCCATAGACTCCGCCCCTGATGACCACGCAATGTTGCAGAGACGTGTCAACCAAGTCAGTCCTGCCTTCCTAAAAAGAAAAAAAAAAACAGACCTAAATTTTCAATTTGTGTTTCTTTTAATCAACGATAATCATTTTTTATCTTTTATTTTAGATTAGTTTTAAATAAAACAAGACGCAGCTTTTGATTGGTTGGCTCTGAGAACAGATCTAGTTAACTTTAACCTTTGACCCCTTGCTATGATCCATGTTTTCTTTTTAATCTCCCCTGCTTTTATGAGCCCCCCACCCCCCACCCCTCCGTCAGGTGTCCTTTAGGTGTCTTTGCAGCGACTGCGTCTGTCAGAATTTATGGCGGATGTCTTGTGCGTTTGCGAGGCAGTTACAAGTTGGATGATGAATGTGTGTACATTCTGTGATGTCCTGACTCTCCTCTGGAACTTTATTACTTCATTCAGAGAAGAAGAGTCTGTCTTTTCTCTTATTCTACTTCATCATCTCCACTCAAAAGGATCAGACTTGATTTCTTATTGTTGCTCTAACAAGAAAACCACAAGTGACTGAATGCTTACTTTTGTCTTGATGTTAAAACTTTAGATTAAAAAAGCAGCAGACACCCGCTGGATAATGTTGTTTTCTATGATAAGACACACATTAGCCTTCTGACAGCTAGTTCCTGCTGTGAGTTTTAGTTTCTTTGAGGTTGATGTTTCATAGATAAAATAAATATGTTGAAATAAGAAGCTGTGAACTCTGTCAAATAAACCACAAGTTTCCAATTATCAGGTTTTGTTGATATTTTTCAGTGAGAGCATCTTAAAATAAGAGGTGTTAAAAATATAGATATATGAGAAGACAGATTTTGTGATTAATCTCCATCTTGCTTGTGGAAATTTATAAAATGGCTAATATACTTCATACGGGCTCATCAGAAAACTGGAATGACAAGTTAATAGAAAGAAACCCCAACTCCATGTTCCTCATTCCTGTAGATGTTCAAGAGGTTATAGATACTGTAAACAACTGTAAAAATAAAACATCAACAGACTGTAATGATTTAGATATGATGATTGTTAAAAAAGTCATTGAGGGAATTTCACAACTTCTGACCTACATCTGTAACTTGTCATTCCAAACGGGTCAATTCCCAAACCAAATGAAAACAGCCAAAGTGGTGCCACTGTTTAAGTCTGGGGACAAATACTGTTTCACAAACTACAGGCCAGTCTCTCTACTCCCACAATTCTCAAAAATTCTGGAAAAATTGTTTAATAAAAGACTAGAAAAATTTATAAATACAAACAAATTACTCAATAGCAGTCAGTATGGGTTTAGAACAAACAGCTCAACCTCACTGGCTCTGATTGATGTGATGGAGGAAATCACTAACGCTATAGACCATAAGAAACATTCGGTAGGATTATTCATTGACCTGAAAAAAGCTTTTGACACAGTTAATCATAATATTTTAATTAACAAATTGGAGAGATATGGGATTAGAGGGATTGTATTACAATGGTTGGAGAGTTATTTAAGAGACAGAAAACAATTTGTGAAATTAGGAGAACATCCATCACTGTGTCTGGACATTGCTTGTGGTGTTCCCCAGGGGTCAATTCTGGGTCCAAAGCTGTTTATTTTATTTATTAATGACATTTGCAATGTATCAAAGATGCTTAAATTAGTACTGTTTGCCGACGATACCACTAGTCTATGCTCAGGGGAAAACCTACAAGAGCTACAAAAAAATATCAACTCAGAATTGTGTCAATTAAAAAATTGGTTTGATTTCAATAAACTAACATTAAACTTAAATAAAACCAAATTCATGCTTTTTGGAAAAAACAAAAGGAGTAGTTGTATTAAAATCTTGGTGGATGGCGTTGAGATTGAGAGAGTGAATGAAATCAAGTTCCTGGGTGTAATTATGGATGATAAAATCAGCTGGAAACCTCATGTAAAACATATACAGAGTAAAATAGCAAGAAGCATCTCAGTACTGAATAGAGTCAAACACATTCTGAATTACAGCTCACTCCATATTCTTTACTCCTCTCTGATTCTGCCATACCTCAACTACTGTGTTGAAGTATGGGGTAATACCTACAAAAGTACATTAGCATCAATAACTATATTACAGAAAAGAGCTATAAGAATAATTCATAATACTGGTTACCGAGATCACACAAATCCGCTTTTTTTAAACTCAAAAATGATTAAATTCTCAGATCTGGTCCAGTTTCAAACAGCAATAATGATGTTTAAAGTAACAAAGAGTATCCTCCCGGAGAATATTCAGAAACTGTTTCTCAGTAGAGATGGAGGCTATCAGCTTAGGGGAGAGTTTCATTACAAACAGCCTTCAGTCAGAACCACACTCAAAAGTTTGTTTATTTCAGTAGTAGGAGTTAAGTTATGGAATGGATTAAATAATGAATTAAAGCAATGTCCAAGTATGACCCAGTTCAAAAAGTGGTATAAAAAGATGGTTTTCATGAGGTACAGGGAGGAAGAGGGATTCTGACTGGACCAGATCCAATGATTGGTGTGGGGTGTTAAAATATTTGTATATATATCAGTGTATATACACATGTGTAAAGGGAAATGGGGTATGTTTGTAATTGTGTGTAGTGGTGAGTGTTTAATGCTGTGTGTGGTTGTAGGTGGGTAAATGGGAAAAGGGATGCTCAGATATTCTGTGTGTAAAGGTGTGAGTGGGACATTTGGTCAAAGACGATTATAAAGAATGATATGATGTAAATAAGGACACTGTTCTTTTGAGTTGTGAGGGAGATGGGAAAAGGGGCAGGAAATTAAAAAGCTTATGCTTCTTCCTGCTCCCTTTGAGCATATCAATTACATATACATGTATGTATATATGTGTGTGTTTATAAATATGTATATATAGAAAAAGATTTATTCATTTATTTATTTATTTTTATTTTTCTCATTGAAGTATTATTCTCATTATTATTGTTATTTTATTTTGCTGAAATTTATGTTATTTAGATATGTTCAAATAAAAATTATTCATTCATTCATTCATTATAACAGATAAATAATTTAGTGTGATGTTGATGGCAAAGCTTTTCATGATGATTGTTGTTTTATCAGCTTCGTGACACTTCGAAGATTATTTGTTTTTGTTTTCTGTCAGAAGACAGATGGACGCCTAAGGCTTGCTGTCATATCTTATAAAGGAATCCAGAATTAAACACACTATTGTGACGTTTTCATGTTTCTGTTGCTGCTTCAGTCTCTCAGGTCAAAGCCTCCAAAGTATTTATTTTCTTTTGGTCTCACAGATGATTCACCCGTTTTCATCACCGTGTCTTCATCGAGGCTGGTATTAAACTTTTCGGTACTCTCGTAGCTTCTCAGCTTAGTCTTGAATTCACCGAAAGTTATCTTGTCATCACCTTGTGTTATATGGATTGCAAATGGTTTAAATGTCTCTGGCAATCCCTTCAGAACCATTGCAATTAACAACCCATTGCTTAGTGCCTCTCCTGCATTTTTCAGCACAGTAATTGCGGTTTCTGCCCGGATGATATAGTCCATAACACTCTCGTGGTTAGCTTTCTGTAGTAGCGTTAGCTCCGTGTAAAAGCTTATTACACGAGGTTTCCCTTTACCTGTGTAATGGTCCCTCAGGATCTAAAGCGCTTTTCTTCCGTCATCTGGGGCATCTCTCATTACAAGGGAAAGGCTTTTGTCATCCAGAAATTGTATCAATTCGGCGTAAGCTTCCTCATTCTTCGAGGCGTCATCTTCATCCTCATCAGCGTCTGGTTCCGGTTCACGGAGTATCGTTTCCTTGAGACCCCGTAGCCGCAGGTGGCCCAAAAACTTTGTTTCCCACAACTCATAGTTCCTTTCGTCTCCGTTGAAATATAACCTTTGCCAGCGGTTTCCGTAGTCTGTCCTGGGCCCATAACCTGTTGAGGGTTGCATCTTAACAGACAGGATAACCGATGACCCGGCAGCTCATGACAGAGGAACAAACAACAGACACAGCGATCTTGCGTTGTAGCAGAGAGGCACTCGTCGCACAAGTGTCAGTCACTGCTTCCTTTTATTAACTCCTGATTGGTTCAATCAGCACATACACAGGTGTAAGAGCACACGTAATCAAGACAGAATTGTAACAAAAGGGCTGCAGCTCAGCTTGTTTTCCATTAAATTCTGTAACATCTGTTCAGACAGAAACAAGATTTATCTGATGAGAAATAAACATGTAAAATGTCTCCTTTGTTGAACAGCGTCATAAGTTTATTTTCTCTTGTAGCGTGAAATCACGTAAAACGCTCTCCATCAGAGTTCAAAAACATTTAAGGGACGTATCTACAGTAAAACGACCAAACCAAACTCCCACTGATGTGTCAGACTGCTCTTAGCTAACATCATTTAAAACATTTAAAAAACTTTGATACATTGAAAAATGCTGCACATAGGAGCTTTAAAATAACTGTAAAACGCCACTGCAGAATGACCCTGATGGTCTTTTAATGAATGTTTATTAGATTGTCAGATGACACCAGATGATGCTGCTGGCTGTGAGAACACATCACCAACCAGCTCTTTATGTAATGGAGTTTAACACACCTTAGACGTTGCTTTGTTAGGATAGAACTCATTAAAAACATTAAATCCGGCAGCTTGATTCGTCTGACATTAATAAAAATGAACGAGTGACTGATTCACTGGAGTATGAAGGACAAAAAAACCCCATCCACTTAAGTTTCAGGGCAATGAGCGGGAGGTGAAGAGAAATTTCAGGGTTCAGTGGAGACTCTAAGTGACAGAGATAAAGACAGAATGTTCAAATGTTTGAAAACAGAACTGAGTTATTAGAAAAACTATGAAGTTTTAATGGTCAAATAAAGTGGAAATTTAAAGTCAACTAAAAAATTAGAAATGATGGTTACAGAATAAAATCAGCGTGGCAGGATGATGGGATGAGAACATGTAGCACAAACTGTTTTTTAGCTATATGACATCATCACATGTTGCTTTGTTTATTGTCTGATTTATGATTGTTTGTTAGGCTTCATTATGGTCACAGTTTTGACAACAAAAAATAATCCAGAACGAAGGAATTGTTCAATAAATTAACATATAATCACCAGACCGGGAGGCTCCGCCCACTTCTGTAGTTAAAAATGAAACCATGACATCATGTTTGTAGGAGGTTCTAGAACCAGACTGTGAGCCCCACCTCTCATGGCTATTGGCTGAAAACCCCACCTGTTTAAATGGAGGGGGCGGGACTTAAACTAGGTTGCTGGAACCAGCCACTAGGGGGCCATTTGATCAGTTTTGGCTTCTATAATGTGCCTGTTTGTATTATACTACCGTATATGTTGATAGTTTGATCCTGCCTTTAAACACACTGAACACACACTCAGTTATCACCTTGAGTTTTGAGGCTCTGTGGGCGGAGATAATGTCTGTTGACTCCGCCTCCTCTGATTGGATGAACTCTTGTTCAGTGTTAAAATCAGAAAAAGTGAATAATTATAATAAAACGGACCATGTTTTATATTTTTTCAAATAATAAAGTTTTCCATGACAATAAATATTCTTAATGCTTTTTTATATTTGAACATATTTGAGACCTGAACTGGTTGCAAGACTGTTTGATGATTTCAAAAATATTGAGGTCATTTTGATTTTCTAAAAGAGGTCACAGTAAGGATTTTATTAAAAATGTTATTTTACACTTGTCTCCAGTATTTTTAAGGTGTTATTTCTAATGCAATGTAATAAATTCAACCAAGAAATGTTTCGATTAGCAAAATAATTACAAAAAAACCCTGAGATGATCTGATTTTAACTGATCAAAACATGAAAATGGCTCAAAAGCAACTAGAGGATGCAGCAAAGATAAAAAGGAATTCAGTGTGAGAGAGTTTGACTTAAAATAAGTGTTTGACACATAATGGATGACTTGTTAAAGAAATTGCATAAACATAGTGTAAGAGGAAAAATTCTTTGATCAAATTGATCAACATAAACATTCTGACTGAGGTTGACCTTTGGAGCACCACAAGGGTCAGTGCTGGGTCCTAAACCTTTCTTGCTTTATATATGTAAATATGTAATTTATTAAGACATTAAAATTGACTTTATTTGCTGATGATACTTTATCATATTCTGGTAAAAGCTTCTGAAAACTTCTGAAATATTAAATTATGGCAAATAAAAATGTCTACTTTGTAGCATGTAAATTAAAAAAGAAACTTATGATAAATTATTGATAAAACGAGTTTAGGACATGTGATTTTGAGCAGTAATAATTCATTGGAAGGCTCATACTGACAATGTAAAAGCTCAACACTAACACACCTGCGTCTGCTTGTTTTTAATTTTTGAAAAGAAAATCAAAATTAAATATTCTCCATGATTTTTAGAGATTTGTTCATAAAAAATTTTTTTAACCTGTTTTAGTTCATATCTTAAACTCAGACATATTTTTATGGGCGTTTGAATAATAAAGAGAAGAAAATAAGACAGAGATATGGAAATGCAGCAGGTGTCGTCTGTGAGGTTAACGGATGAAAGTGGTGCATCAGAGGGCCGAGCGTTGTGTCCAGGATCCACAGCTCCGTGATTGCAGCGAAGTGAGTCGAGTCACGCTGAAGCGTTTGTGTTATTTAGAGACGACCTCGGCTGCAGAGGAGTCCGACTGAGAGATGAAGTGCTCTTAAACCACACCAAAGAAAGATTCACCCAGGTCAAAGGTCACTCCTCCTCTCTGGTTTAACATTCTGCTGGCGCTTCTTGTGCTTTCCTCCTGACAGGAGCAGATTTCTCATTTCTGATATCAGAGCTGAAACACCCAGGGGAGTACTTTTTTCTAAAACGGTGATGATGAACGCTGTGGAGGAGAGGCAACTAACCAGAACGCCAATAGAGGAGCTCAGGAGGGCTGTAACTCTTCCTGCAGAGAAGGATTTAAAAACTTGTCCTCCAAATAGCTCATGAAATGAATCCTAATGAGTCGGGCTGCAGGTAACAACGAATGTCCTCAAGATTTATTACAGAGCCTCAAATATCAGGAAAAATTCAAACCATGCAGAGTTTTACTGTTACTGGAAAATAAAGAGATAAAACATGAGAAATGATTGGAGTCTTAAAAACAGAGCAGTGAAAAGAACGACACCCGTAGGATTTTTTTCTCTTGTTTTTGGTCAGCAGAGAGTTTGGTCCTGGAACTTTCTCACGGAGGCCATTTTTGACCCTTAAATCTTTCTGATTCATGACTTTTGACCTGAACCTGAACCAAGGTGCAGCTCATGTTTTGCACATACCACCTGACTGTGTTGTGCAGAATGAAGCAGCCTTGCTCTCTGAAGGATGTGGCTTTAAAAATGAATTAAAGTAAATCTGCTTGTTGAAATAATGGAAACTGATGTCAGAACGAGCCTTCCAGGCCCAAACGCTTTGTTCTGGTGCCGTGGAGAGCAGCCAGCCATCAGGTTTAAATCGAATTTTACTTTGCAAAGTAATAAAATAGTCCTGGGATTCTGGGAATTATCCTCCCTTTTAGATGGACAAATGTTTTCTCCTCGGTCTTCATAAAATGTGCGTTTACTCCATCAAAAGCTTGACCCAAACTACAAAATAAACCAGATTCTATGGGTCCCCCGAGTGGCCAGAATTCCAGCTGAACAGCTGCAGGTGTTGTGAAATGAAGCTGGTTTGACCGCCAACGTCTGGAGAATTGAGGAGAAGTTTTCAGGTTGCTCCACCTCGTTTAAAGATAAGAGCCGACAGACGAGCTTCATTAGAGAATATCCGCCTCAGTGAGCCGCTGTTCAAAAAAACGTGACACCGTTGAACATTTTCTGTCACTTATCTTCATAATAACGCTCCGATATTTCTCCCATTGGTGACATCGCACAAAGGAATGAATATTTTCACCTCTCATGTGAAGAGCTCTCCGGAGGGTGCAGAGTTTCATATCTCTGGATCCTCACTCCTGCGTGGGAAGAAACTCCTTTGAATGAGCTAAAACCGGTTAAATGCTGGGTTTTATTACCACGCTTCAACTCATCACCTCATACTTTTATTCATTTTAAATTTCACATGTGAAGATGTAATTTATCATCATTTAATTTGCTAGTCTATGATCTTTAATCTGTCTCCTCATATTTTAGGCTTTGTTCACAAACACATCACAAAAAAATTATTAAGCAAATACAGATTTTTGACTTTTAAACGACATCATTAATTCTGAAATGATCAAATGATCATTTTTACATAATAAAACCTTTTCTTTGCTGTAAAGTAGAATATTCAGGTTTTATCTGCACCTATACTATTTGTGTAAAGGTATAATTTTATATAGATACTGCCCACGGGGAACATCACTGTGGGCGGAGTCTTTACAAACAGGAAGTAGTCATCTGACTGGATTAGTGATCATAGCTATAGAAGAAACACTGATGACAAATTAGTAGCTAATTTTGGTGTATTTAAAGTCTTGCTCAAACACATTCCATCAATGCTATAGAAGTCTATAGGTGCACATGACTGGTGCGCCATTGCGCATGCGCACCAGATACCATGCGAGCATACCAGATCCTTCCGCCTGAACGCAGCTTTAGACCGGTGCTTCACAGCCCTGATTGTGCAGCCCACAGTCAGACACCGACACATTCCACATCCTGCTGTGGTGCGCTGTAAAGGGTTAGAACTCTATTACCTGATAACTTTTATTTAGTGTAATATAAAGTTCTATTGTGGGATGTTTTTGAGAAAAAGTTGTTTGAAATACCAGAAAATTTGCCAAATTTGTCACCAATCAGTGTCTCCTGATCTGACTAGCTATGACTATTGCTCCAGTCAGAGGACTACTTCCTGTTTCTAGACTCCGCCTGCTTTGAGTGATGTCACCACTGCGTGCGGTCCTTACTGCGTGTTAATAACTGATAGAACACCACTTTACAGTGTCAGTGATAACTTTTGCTTTTATTATTATTTAAATCTAACTGATTGACTCTGAGACCTGCTGAGTCTGAAGAGTGATTCTGGAGAGCTCCTAACCATCAGCTCCGTGCCGTTTTCTGAAGAACAAAAAAAGCATTAAGCGTTTAGTTGGACACCAACCGCAGCTTTACGGTCGTTTTGGGGCGTCTTCTGTTGCTCTGCCTCTCCTCTGAGCAGCGTCGGTGGTAAAAACCCTGGAGCTTACAGAGATAGCGTAGAGTATTTGATGTTTTATGTTCTAAACGTGTTTTCTCCACGTCTCCAGACTAGTGGTCGGTGCCGAGGGGCTGAACAGATTACGCCTTTGATGAAGACGATGTGAGGGGGCTGGGTGGAGGATCGCTGCTTCAGGAGGGCTCAGACAGAAAAAAACAGCTGATGTTGAAAAGACGACAATAAGAATTGTGATTTTAACTAATGTGGTGGTTAATGTCTGCCGCTTCAGAGGCTGTTGGTGTCTTTTGGTAAGGAAATAATAGCTGCTGCAGCGTCTCTCCTGAGGAATATTGCTGCAGTTCCTGTTTCTAGAGCCTCCACCCTCTTTGAGTGATGTCACTGGTGGGTGTGGTTCTGACTGTAGATAAATGAAGGTTGATGACAGAGAGAGAAACACGGAATGTGAATCTGCTCGACCCAGACGTCTGAAACGTCTCTTTTCTGGTCAGTTTTTTTTTTTTGGCTCGTTTTTTCAAAACATCCCAACTTGGTCTCTGAGGGTTTGGCTGCTGAGGATGTGAAGCGTCTTTATTGTTTGATAAGAAACCAAAAAAAAAAAAGCAAGAGAAGTCCTGAAATCAGAGAGGCTGCTCTACATCCAGCAGAACTTCAGGGCCATGAGGGTCGTTTTTGCCTTCAGGCTCCTGATGAAAGTTTAATTTAACTCCAGAACTTTCAATCAGAAGTTTAGTTTCAAGCAGAATGTATAAATCAAGCGTCTCTGTCCGTTAGAAACAACAGCTTTAATTAGAACAGCAGGGAAAGGATTACCAGGGAGATGCTCAGTTTGTCTTTAACGGTTTAATTCAGGACCTGTCTACCTCCAGGACAGATTGACCCCTCCCACCCTGGACACACGCTGTTGGAGCCTCTTCCCTCTGGTAGGAGTTTGAGATCCATCGAAGCAAAAACAGGAACAGTTTCCTCCAGCTGCATCTGAGCTGCCTCCTCATCCTCATCCCCATCAAAGATAAAATACTAACTGTTCTCTGCACCTTCCGAACCTTTTCTTTATTCTCTGGTAAATGTCAGTGGAGCTCCATGGTGCTGAAGTGAGCACAGGGTGCTGACTTTATCAGAGTTTCTTTTTCTGAGCCGTGTAGGAGTGATAGGACAGAGACAGGAGTTCTGTGGAGAAATGGATCCAACCTGCAGCTGGGGTGACGCTCCATGCCTCCTCCGCCCAGAGCCACCAGTGGATTCTGTGGATCAGTGGGTTGATCCTTCCCACGTCGGCCTGATCGCTTCCAGAATCCTCCAGGCAGCAGAGGAAAAACCGAGCAGGAAGTTTTGTTGTTTGATGGTAGAGCTCGACTCCCCGGAGTCATCGCCCTTCTGATTAACACTTTTCTCTCGTGTCTTCTGCTGGGTTAATTAAGCGGATAATTAGCAGAAGTGATGTATGAACTGTGTAAATGTAAAAGCAGCCCCTGCGTCTGTTCTGTGAATATTTGAAGATTCACAAACTGTGGTTTGATTTTACTCTGATTCAGCTCCTTTGAAGTCGAAACTCAAAGTGCTGGAGCCAAACTATCAGCGCAATCACTTTTCATATAAACAATACAACATTAGCATAAAGCGCTCTTTAAAAACAGACTAATGAGGGAAGCATTAAAAATACATGAAACTGAGATTAGGCAGCAGATGTAAACCGAAACGCTCGAACAATTAAAACTTCCTAAAAGCAGCACAAGTGGAAAAATAAGAAATCAGAGGAAAGTTTGTTTGGATTTTAGTGACATCATAAAAACAGGAAAATAAATCTATTAATCAGAGAGAGGAGCCCAAACAGGTTCAGATAAAACGGAGTTAAAGTGTCGTTCTGAAGTGAATCTATGCAAAAGTTTTATAAATAACCTTTAGCTACCTTAGTGAGCAGCCTCTGTTCAGAGAAATAAAGTTACTGATGAGCTAACAGCTAGTAGAGTCAAAGTCAGTGTTGTCATATTGAAAGCCTACTATGCAGTTTTGGCTTGTTTTTAGCACCCCCTAGTGTCCGTTTTAAATCACTGTTGTTTCAGAAACCCCTAAATCTACCTGTTGAAATGTCTCCTCAGCCTTCACTGCTTTCTACTGGAGCGGTTCATCACTCATTCAAAGAGATCAGCTGTGTTCAAGCAGGGAGAGATTAAAAAAAGCAGGAATCATGAGCTAAAAACACTCTAGTGCTAGCATAACAGCTAGCCACATTGGGTTAGCCTAACCCTAGAGACACGTGACTTTGTGAGACTTCAGGGGCACTGGACCGAAGACTCAGAAGTTGCAAATGTGGTATTCTGGACACAAGCAGCAGATGGAGCTGAGTGACTTTTCATTAACCCTGTAAAGGGTCATATTAGCAGATACTGGCTTAAGATTTTAAAATATGAAAAAGTGACATAGTGGGCCTTTAAATTAGCTCTAAAGTTCCCAACGTTCATATAGCCCTTTATACCGTCGTCAATTTGACATTACAGGTTATTTATGTGGGATTCTGTTATTTTTATGTGGAATTCTGTAGTTATTTACATGGAATTCTGTGGTTATTGATGTGGGACTTAGTTCTTGAATTGTTTTGATGCTTACGTGGAATTCTAGTTATTTATATGAAATTTTGTGTGGTTATAAGGTGGATTTTTTAGTTGTTTATGTGGAATTCTGTGGGTTTAACGTGACATGGTTTGGATATTTAAATCAGAGTTTTCTCTTAAATCAGAGAAGATGTCTTTTTTTAACTATACATACATAATAAAAATCTAACTTGTTTTGTTTGTACATAAAATTCTGTAGTTGTTTGGGTTTTTTCAAATTCTTCAAATCTTCATATTGCCCCTCGGGGAATAATCAGGTCTTATTGAATTGAATTTATGTGAAACTCTCCGGTTATTTACCAGTAATACGTTCTAAACTCTACTCTATGTGTTTGACCTGTTTGAGCTGCAGGTTGAGGTTATTTTTTCTTGTTTTCACAAATAAAATAAAGTTTGCATTCATTTACCACAAACTGAATTAAAATAAATTCATGTTTAATGTAAAATTATCAAATTATGCAAAAATATATATATTTTTCAATTTGATGAAGAATTATCTGATTTCCTGTCTTATTTTCTTCTTTTAACAGCTAATTTTTGAAAAATGATAAGGTTTAAGGAGAAACTTTATTAGGAATATTTAAAAATACTGATCAGGAACGTGACGATCAGATGTTCTATTCATCGGTTCTGCCTGTAATTTATTCCACTCTAAGTGCAGCGCCCACTTCCTGTGAACCCCCCTCCCCCCCACCCCGTTGGTCATAATGAAGACTTGAAACCGACTCCAGACATTATCTCTGGTTTTCCTTTTCATTTCTCCTCTTTATGTCTCCCCCCGTCCAACCCGACTGGCTTTCATCCTACAACACAAAGACGGAGTGATGTGAGAGTAAACAAAGCCTGAGAAGCACATGGAGAAGTTGGAGATGATGACACATGTAGTTTGTTAGATTCTCTTTAAATGAGGCTGGTGGAGGAGGGGGGGGGGGGGGGGGGGGGGGGGGGGGGTGTTGGACGTCAGTGGCCTTTTTGTTCCGTTTTATCTGGGATGTAATTACAGCTCTCCAAAGAGACCGGCATTTAGATAAACAACAATAAGCTTCAGCGTCTTTCTGTAAAATCCCCCCTCCAGCTTCAGATCGAGTCGTTTTAAAGACACAGAGGGTCTCTAGTGTCCCGAAGGAAAAAGACTTCTGTCAGAACTTGACTGAACCTGAAACTCGTCAACGTGAATCAAATGCCAGCTGTGTTAGAAAGGTTTCTCTGGTAAAATGTCAAAGCTATCATGGTACAAAAGAAAACAAATTATATATTTTTAAAAAACAGGTAAAACTTTGGTACAAAATTCAGTTTTAGTCATTTTATATAAACGAGCTGCAGCAGAGGATGCAGGAACCAAAAATCTTTGAAGTTTTTGATGTAATTATGGAAACATTTGTCCTTTCTGCAGACAAGGTAATCTCACCATCTAAAGACTCTGGACTTGACTTGGACTTGTCATCTAGAGACTCTAGAATTGACTTGAACTCACCATCTAGAGACTCTAGAATTGACTTGAACTCACCATCTAGACTCTAGACTCGACTTGGACTCATCATCTAGAGACTCCAGACTTGACTTGGACTTGTCAACTAGAGACTCCAGACTTGACTTGGACTCACCATCTAGAGACTCTAGACTTGACTTGGACTTGTCAACTAGAGACTCTAGACTCAACTTGGACTCATCACCTAGAGACTCTAGACTTGACTTGGACTTGTCATCTAGAGACTCTAGACTTGACTTGGACTTGTCATCTAGAGACTCTAGACTTGACTTGGACTTGTCATCTAGATACTCTAGACTTGACTTGGACTTGTCATCTAGAGACTCTAGACTTGACTTGGACTTGTCATCTAGAAACTCTAGACTTGACTTGGACTTGTCATCTAGAGACTCTAGACTTGACTTGGGCTTGTCATCTAGAGACTCTAGACTTGACTTGGACTTGTCATCTAGAGACTCTAGACTTGACTTGGACTTGTCATCTAGAAACTCTAGACTTGACTTGGACTTGTCATCTAGAGACTCTAGACTTGACTTGGGCTTGTCATCTAGAGACTCTAGACTTGACTTGGACTTGTCATCTAGAGACTCTAGAATTGACTTGAACTCACCATCTAGAGACTCTAGACTCGACTTGGACTCATCATCTAGAGACTCCAGACTTGACTTGGACTTGTCAACTAGAGACTCCAGACTTGACTTGGACTCACCATCTAGAGACTCTAGACTTGACTTGGACTTGTCAACTAGAGACTCTAGACTCAACTTGGACTCATCACCTAGAGACTCTAGACTTGACTTGGACTTGTCATCTAGAGACTCTAGACTTGACTTGGACTTGTCATCTAGAGACTCCTTGTCATCTAGAGACTCTAGACTTGACTTGGACTTGTCATTTAGAGACTCTGGACTTGACTTGGACTTGTCATCTAGAGACTCTAGACTTGACTTGGACTTGTCATCTAGAGACTCTAGACTTGACTTGGGCTTGTCATCTAGAGACTCTAGAATTGACTTGGACTTGTCATCTAGAGACTCTAGACTTGACTTGGACTTGTCATCTAGAGACTCTAGACTTGACTTGGACTTGTCATCTAGAGACTCTAGACTTGACTTGGACTTGTCATCTAGAGACTCTAGACTTGACTTGGA
Organism: Callopanchax toddi; assembly: GCA_006937965.1. Classification (NCBI taxonomy): domain Eukaryota; kingdom Metazoa; phylum Chordata; class Actinopteri; order Cyprinodontiformes; family Nothobranchiidae; genus Callopanchax; species Callopanchax toddi. Next base: position 1,945,121 of record SSNR01000021.1, on the reverse strand, counting down.
CTTGTCATCTAGAGACTCTAGACTTGACTTGAACTCACCATCTAGACTCTAGACTTGACTTGGACTCATCGTCTAGAGACTCTAGACTTGACTTGGACTTGTCATCTAGATACTCTAGAATTGACTTGAACTCACCATCTAGAGACTCTAGAATTGACTTGAACTCACCATCTAGACTCTAGACTCGACTTGGACTCATCATCTAGAGACTCTAGACTCGACTTGGATTTGTCATCTAGAGACTCCAGACTTGACTTGGACTTGTCATGTAGAGACTCAGATTGTCCTGTATTGATGTCTGACATCAGGCTGGAACCTTTTGTGTTTGTAAGGAACATTCAGGGTATTTAAAGCTGCTCATCCTTTAAAAGCCTCTCAGGTAAAGATGTGTCTCTACTCCTGGACATCTATTTGTTCTCCTCCCCCCATCTGGTCCCAAGCTGTGTCTCTTTACTTTCCAGGTCCGAGTCGTATCTCCATCAGCTGTTGGTGTCTGTGGAGTGAAGATTAGAGGAGGTCTCTTGTTGATGCAGCAGTCTGGATTCTGGTGACCTGAAACCCTGATGGGATTTTCTTTTATTTAACGAACATCAAACGTCGCCTGGTTCAGCAGGCTTCATCTCCAAAAGGGATCCTTAGACATTAAAAACAACAACTTTGCTTTAAATGATTTCCAAACGGAACAAGGTGGATGAATCTCTAACAGAACCTCGTCTCTGGTAGAGAACCAAAAGCATCTGAAACAGCTGCAAAGATTAGATTGTGATCTTTAAAAAGATGAAGGAATTAAATGTTGTGATTAATTTTAAAAATGTGAGATTTGTTTGCTATGAATTCAACTGAAACAGGTAACAAAGACAAAACAAAGTAACTTTCAAATATGAAATAAAACCAGCTGAAAGTCTCAGGTAGTTTTTTCACTCTAAACTTTGAATTTCTCACTTATTTTAGATGTTTTACTGATTTTATTCAAACTGTTTGTAACATGTCATCTGTGAAGCTTAAAAAAAAATCAACATGATTAAATGTGTTCAGGTGGACAAAGATGATAGGTGAGGAAATCCAGGCCAAAATTTTTTTTTTAAAGCGAAAGAATAAAGTCTGAAACGAGGTGATGAGAAAAGATGAAAAGAATCGGGCAGAGATTGAAATGAGGTGTAAAAGCAAACAGAAAGGAGCTGCAGAATAAGGAGCGTAATGTGGAAGTCACGGCTGTATGGCGAGACGCGAACATCAAACAGCTGCTGTCAAAAGCACATTTCCACTAAACCACAGCTCCAAAACACAGGCATTATGTTCCGACTCCGACCCTTTCTTTGTCACCATGTGGCTCACAATGCCTCGATGCTGCATGAATAGTGCATGACAAAGTGTCTGAAACCTTTAGAAAGGTGCAGAGGGGTTCAGACGGGACTCTGGTGATCATTTCTATTCAACAGACGCTCCGTTTCCTATCAGACGGTTGGGTTTAATATGAAGTCTGTGTGTATGTAATTATTTCTCTCTGTTCTCTGAGATGAAGCTGGAATACGTTTGGATTCTCCTAAACCATCCTCTGGTCTTTCATGTGTTCAAAACGGCTTTTTTTTCTTTATTCTTGCTTTTCAAACCAGAGTAACTACAGAAAAAACACACTTTCTTCTCCACAAACTCGACTTTTATGATTACAAATCAGCTTTTTTATCCTGGTTTTGTTTTACAGCTGTCAAAAACATAATCATACATTCTGTTTCATCTAATCGGTCTCCACTTATCTGGGTAGGGACGAGGCCCAGACCATCCCATCTCCATCCATCTCCAGTGGGATCACAAGGCGTTCCCAGGCCAGTCTGGACATTTTTCTTACCTGTATTTCAGTTCCTCTGATCCAGATCGGTTTATAGTGACATCAGTAGGTTTTTTTTACCCGTCATTCGGCTTCTAATCACAGAGAAAACTGTGTTCAGTCTGCTGATTGGTCAGATTGTCTGATGGAGCGACCAGTTTTGTTCTGATCCGGAGTTAGTCCACAACACCGTCTCTCTGAGACATTTATCGACTATTTGACCTGTTCAGTGTTTTCATGAGTCCGACAGAGGACCGTGACCTCAGAGATGGAGGAGCTGATCTTCATCCCATTCAGTTTATTTATTTTATTTTCTACTTGATCAAATACAAATTATTTCAACATGTTTTCCAGCTCTTGTTTAGATAATATTCAGTCTCATTTCAGCACCAAACTGCTTGGTTAGGTTCAGGAATAAATTAGGTTAAAACCAGGAGAAGGAAGAAAGGAAGATCCCATCTTATCTATAAAATCTTTCAAATCTGAACATTTTCCCTCTGATTCTTGATGAGATTCCTGCTTCACTTCCTAATCAGAGTGGAAGGGAAACGGTCCAGCAGCAGGTTACATCTCTGTACTCAAACTGCTTGAAGTCTGACAAAATAGAATCTCTAAAGACTGAAAATCCTGTTTATCAGTTATTAATCTACAGTAGAAGAAATAATAATTACCTTAAATATGAATTGTCCCCCCTTATAAAACAATAATTCAAGTACACTTTAAATAGATTTAGGAGGTTAAATGACCAATAAGGTCACCTGTCTGGGGAAATCTGACATGATGCAAAAATAACAAGAAGTTTGGGTCATTTTGTTATATTCCAGTTATGAGATGATCAGGGTCGTTTTAAAATGGTCAGTTATTTATACAGTCAGGACCACTCACTGGATTGACGGATCAGGATTTATTCAGTCACAAAACAGATCGGAACAAGATCTCAAATGAAATCCTAAACCTTGTGAAAAGTGGCTTTTATAATGAAAATGTGCTACAAATTGTTACTGGTCTGCAACAGTGTCTCTCTTTGACTATTGCTCGGTTTTGAGAACTACTTCCTGTCTCTAGTGACTCCACCCATGTTGAGTGATGTCACCAGTGGGTGTGGTCCTGACAGATAGCTGATGACCTTTTAAACTTTTGAGTTCCTTAGTCCAGTGACGTCTCTTTACTCTACTCACTGTTTCATCTTGTGCACTAGATTTAGTTGAGTTACCGCTCTGCAGCGATGCAGCCTTTGAGACTGTAAATGTGTTCACACCCTACAGTAACAGGCTGCAGAGAGCGAATCATTACCCCAGAACAAAACTTTTAAAGTTTTTAGCGTCAGGAAATCGTTTTAGACCGACTTCCTGCTTAAAGAGAGCCTCACAAAGAGAAGAGGCTCCTCGTGCTCTCGTCCCTGCTGGAGTTCAGGTAATTTCATTTTCTCTAAAGTACTTCGCTGAATCGAGCCTCTTGCAAACTGTTATTTGTGATTATTACAGGGTTGCATCCGTTTGGGAATGATAGTTACCGGACCGAGAAATCGACTTCGGCGTTCTCTCTTTTGTCAGGTCTGGAGCCGGCCGGATCGATGGGGCGCTCTGTGCTGTAATTTTTGTTGAACACTTTCCCATTTGGACTCCTGCTCCTGGACTCTTTCTCTCTGCTGGCATTTCATTGTGGGCCGAAGAAGCTCGATGTTACTCAAATTGAAATGCAATCATTGTGATTCTCTTAGAAACTGATTAAACTTGCAGATTTTTCTTTAAACTGCTGAGGTTTGCAGCAGCAGCGTCAGACTTTAACCATTAGGCAAAGGTAGGCAGCTGCCTTGGAGCTCAAGGCACCATAAAATACCTGATACACTTACAGTATGGGTTTTACTTGATGCTATTAAATTATATTTTAGTTAGTTCAAAATAACTTCAAAATGCTAAACGGATACCTGCTTGTGTTAGCATTGCTAAAGCTAATAAAGACGAGCTATGCTTCCCTCGTCACGCTTAAATGTGAACAGCGAACAAAATTCAGAGAGAAAATATAAAACGAAATGATTTCAATAATTAAAGGAGCAAATCTATCCAAACCAACCTGAAATCGTGTGAAAGAGTAATTACCTCCTTTTGATTAATGGTTAATTATCCGTAAAGATATCTCGTCTTTGTTTTGCCCCGGGGCCCCAAAATGTCTAAGTCCGCCTCTGGTTTGCAGGCTCCTACTCAGGTGGACTTCTCCAGAAGTTCAACTTTAGCTGTCATCTCCTAACAAAGTTCCTGAAATCAGCCTGAGAGGTTCTGTGTTCTGTCAGAACTAGTTTGTGTGAAATCATCGACCACTACAGTCCCAGTAACTTTTGTTGATGAATCATCTGAGAGGAGTGTGGAGTGAGACGGCTGTTCAGATGGAGTATAAATCTACTTCCTGCCAGACGGATTACTCTGACCTTTCTCTGCAGAAAATCTTTGAAATAACATAAAAAATAGTTGATTTTTCTTCCAACCTCCTCCCGGTCCGATACCATCGGGAGATGTTCTGGTTGGAAATTGAAACCTGCAGCAGGTCTGCAGCTCTGGCAGTGAGGCTGCAGGGAGCTCAGGTCTGATGAGATGAAGCGAATGATTCAATTATCTGATACTATAATCTGCAGCGATGCTAATATCTGACGTTAGCTGAAGGTTTCCCTCCTGTTTTCAACATGATGACTGACTGGTTGATCTTTTACTTGTTGCTCATTGGTGCAGAAGCTTTAAACGTTCTAGAAATACGTCTAGAAATTAGATGCAGTTTGTAGCTTTAAAGGCTTTGCAGCTTTTAAACCTCCAAAAAGCCTCCCTCAAAGGAATTGAAACTATGATCTGATCTGATGTTTTAACAGGATACAGAGGTTTTTGTCTTTGAACTTTAAAGGACATTTTTGTCCCGTTCTTTTCTTATTGCTGAATCATGACCTTTGACCTTGACTTTAACCAAATGAGGCCTGCAGGGCTTTAGATGTTCTGGGTTTTTGAATAAGAATGGGGCATGCTGCGTTGCTTTTTTAGATCTTTTAGCCTATTTAATGTTGTCAGGTTCTATTCCTAATACAGGCCTGGTAGTACCGGTGAACTCGGCTTTATATAATCACAATTCCTGACTGTATTTTAATGTTTTTGTGGTGTTTTCGTCCCACCTGGGTGGAGAATCAGGGCGTCAGGTGATCCTGAAGCCTCCTCATTCTGTTTTTTGCCTCCTGTCTCTTCAGATTTCTATGAATTCATGTCGTGTCCTGAGCTCCAGCGGGCGCGCCTCCTCCTCCCTAACCAGCTGGACAGCTCTCAACCACCCACAGCTGCAACCACGCAGCTCATCACAGCTGCCACCACTCGGCTCATCACCCTCAGCACAACATAAAACCACCAGCCGGCCAGAAGATGGACGCCAGTTCATTGTGTCCACTTCCCCGTGTGTTTCCTCTCGGTTCCCGTCCTCCTGCTCCGGTCTGCTGCCATCTCACCTGGATCTCCAGCCGGTCACTCCTCCCTCGTCTCTGCTCCTCCTGGTCTCCCTGGCTACCCTGTCATCATCTTCCTCCTCCTCCTCTGGTCACCTGCCTGCCTGTCTCCCTTCCGGTCGCCGGCTCCTACACTCGCTCCTCACTCCGCTCACAGTAAGACTTTTCCATTTCCTCATCCATTCATTCCGTGGTCCCTGCCTGTGCTCACTCTCCTCTCCTCCCTGCAGTGAGGTGGCGTACGGTTCCGCCCGGGACGCTAGGACCTTCTAAGGTCCACACCTCCAGCACCAGCAGTACAAAATAATAAATTTCCTTTTACACTTACCTTCCAGTTTCCTCTGTTGTCTGTGTGCGCTCCAGGGTCCATTCGCAAATCATAACAGAATGAACTGGCCCACAGGACCCTGCGACACAGCACAACACAGCCGGTTTTTTTTTTCTTTTTTTTTTTTCTGAGCCAGGCGACCTCCCGGGGTGTTGTTACGACAGGCACAGGCATAGTCCTCCAGCCCGACGTCGTCCATCCCCGAACCCTTCCATGGGCTCACGGATCCCCGGAATCGCCCTCATCTACCACTCCTCAAGCCGTCCCACCGGCTCCAACCTCCCAAGTCCAGGGAGCACCAGCCCCTGGCAACCCTTCCAAGGCCAGCTTCGCTGCACCAGCCCCTGGCAACCCTTCCAAGTCCAGCTTCGCTGCATCAGCCCCTGGCAAACCTTCCAAGGCCAGCTTCGCTGCACCAGCCCCTGGCAACCCTTCCAAGGCCAGCTTCGCTGCACCAGCCCCTGGCAACCCTTCCAAGTCCAGCTTCGCTGCATCAGCCCCTGGCGACACTTCCAAGTCCAGCTTCGCTGCAGCAGCCCCTGGCATCTCCCCTCCAAGTCCGGCTCCACCGGCCCTCCTGAGCCCCTTCCGGCTCCAACGCCCTCCAGAGCCCCTTCCGGCTCCTCCTCGCCCTCCAGAGCCCCTTCCGGCTCCTCCTCGCCCCCCAGAGCCCCTTCCGGCTCCTTCTCGCCCTCCAGGGCCCCTTCCGGCTCCTCCGCGCCCTCCAGAGCCCCTTCCGGCTCCTCCTCGTCCTTCGGAGTCCCCCGTGGCTCTTCCTCATCCTCTCCGCTGGTGTCGACCTTGTTCCCTGCCACCTTCTGTGGCTCTTGGTCGTCCCTCCTCCCTGGTTCCGGGCCGCTGTCCTGTTGGTGTGCGGTCTGCTCTTCCTGCTTTGGCTCGTCCGCCAGGAGGCGTCCGTTAGGGGGGAGGTACTGTCGTATCCTGAGCTCCAGCGGGCGCGCCTCCTCCTCCCTAACCAGATGGACAGCTCTCAACCACCCACAGCTGCAACCACTCAGCTCATCACAGCTGCCACCACTCGGCTCATCACCCTCAGCACAACATAAAACCACCAGCCGGCCAGAAGATGGACGCCAGTTCATTGTGTCCACTTCCCCGTGTGTTTCCTCTTGGTTCCCGTCCTCCTGCTCCGGTCTGCTGCCATCTCACCTGGATCTCCAGCCGGTCACTCCTCCCTCGTCTCTGCTCCTCCTGGTCTCCCTGGCTGCCCTGTCATCATCTTCCTCCTCCTCCTCTGGTCACCTGCCTGCCTGCCTGTCTCCCTTCCGGTCGCCGGCTCCTACACTCGCTCCTCACTCCGCTCACAGTAAGACTTTTCCATTTCCTCATCCATTCATTCCGTGGTCCCTGCCTGTGCTCACTCTCCTCTCCTCCCTGCAGTGAGGTGGCGTACGGTTCTGCCCGGGACGCTAGGACCTTCTAAGGTCCACACCTCCAGCACCAGCAGTACAAAATAATAAATTTCCTTTTACACTTACCTTCCAGTTTCCTCTGTTGTCTGTGTGCACTCCAGGGTCCATCCGCAAATCATAACAATTCATCTTCATTCTTTGATTTTTCTCTGCCCATCTTCCTCTCCTCTTTGATTTCCAGCCCTTACAGGCATGTTCATGTCCTGAACAGCAGCTCCATCATGTGTTGCACTCTCCTGGAATTTGCCTCCATGTTAATTTGCAGATAGATTTCTCATTGCTTCGCCTCAGTTTGGTCTCCTGAGTGATATTCTTGTCTCACTGAGTGAGCTCGCTGTACTCAGGCCTGCACGCACTCATATAGAGATGCTGATCACAGACGAGTCTCATAATTTGTTATATAAGCTCATAAATATGCTGCTCTAAAAGCCTCCAATCTGCAGTTTTTCCACCAGATGTTTTCACTGCTGCAGGGATTTACATTTATTCAGAAGAATCTCTAAAAACTGTGAACCTTCTCTGGTTTTTCGCCCATTTTTGCTGATTTTACTTTACAAGTATATAGTTTAATATCTGTGAAGTTCTGTCAGACGGCTGCATTCTGGAGCAACATTTGGACGGGAATTAAAATTTTTTGATTAAAGCTGCAAAAAATATTACTTTCACAATTTTTGTTAATCAAAAAAGTTAAATCTATGAGTTTTACAAAGACTAAAATGTGCAGTTTATCTAAAATATGCCGTTTGTTGGGCATTTTTTGAATTTTTGGCTTTTTAGTTTGAAACTTTTTCGTTAAACATTACTAGAAAGTAAAGTTCAGTCTTTCTAATTTAGTCCTAAATTTCACTCTGTATGGTTAATCCTGTGAGTTTTTAGACTAAACCTGACTGACGTTGATGTGAAATGGACACAAATGCTGACGGATTGTGTTTTCCACCTCCTTCCGATCAGCTGTTTTCTATCATTTATTCTCCCTCGCCCTATTTTCCTGCATTCTTCCCTTCTGTCCTCTTGCTTCTTCAGTTTTTATCCTCTAATGTCCAGGCAGAAAATCACATTGTTGCTTCTCTTCACAGAGCTGCGCCTCAATCCTCTTGTTGCCGTGGTTACAGCCAGCATCACTAGAGCAACCTTAATAACGTTCCTGGTGAAATAAACGGTATCCTCTCTACCTTTTGCTTTTGATCTTTTTTTCACGGTTCTGGATGTTCTCTCTCTCTCTTTCTCTCTCTCTCTTCTGCCTGGATGTTCTTCCATTTTTGTCTGTCATCACTTCTAGTAAGTAAGTAAGTAAAGTTTATTTATATAGCGCCTTTCACAGATATACATCACAAAGCGCTTGACAATAAAAACAAAACAAAACAAAACAGAGAAAACATTGAAAATAAAAAACAAAACAGAGATTTGGGGGTACCAGATACAATATTTGGGCAAGATTTGGGGTACCATCAGGGGATCTACATTGTAAATTATGAGATATAGTGGGACATTGACTTGTGTAAGGAACTAAAGTCTTGGGCAGAAATATTGGGGCAACTTCAATACAATATTTGGGCCAAAAATAAAGATGGGAGCCAGATACAATATTTGGGCAAGATTTGGGGTACCATCAGGGGACCTACATTGTAAATTATGAGTTAAAGTGGGACATTTACTTTGGCTTGGGCAAAGAGAAATATTGGGGCAAACTTCAAGATGTGGGGTACCATCAGGGGATCTACATTGTAAATTATGAGATAAAGTGGGACATTGGCTTGTGTAAGGGACTAAAGTCTTGGGCAGAAATATTGGGGCAACTTCAACACAATATTTGGGCAAAAAAAATAAAGATGGGAGCAGAAGAAAATGTAAACAAAATGGAGGGAGGGAGTAGCATTTTACACACAGTCACAACAACCGAGGACACGGCACAGCGGACCGACCTTCACTCCCAGTAGAGGGGGGGGGGAGGCGAGTTAGGGTGAGAGAGCGTAGAGAAGGGGGGGGGCTGAGCAGTCGCTTCATTCACTCTGTTGAGTAGGAGAATGTTTTCAGGGTCACCAGATAAGATAACAGAATGTGTTTGGAGCAGGCAGTCCTGTTTGTTACAGCCGCCTTAAATGTCTGTTTCACTGGCTTCATCCCGTCCAAATTTGAAAACCTGGCCAGTCCCATCTGATCCGTGTAGTTCGACACATCGATCGTAATTCACTCCGCGCCAGAGTTCGTTCGCAGTCAGTCCTACGAGACAACTCAGTCCTCGTGAGTGTTTCAGTGTTCAAAGCACGCATCAGCCCCCTTTGAAGCACAGGAATCCTGTCAATCACACCTGTTAGCTCCGTTGTTTTCCGATAAACCAGACCCATGCAGATTCCAATGAGCGTGCACCCGATCATCATTAATCCAAAGTTGTAGACCTCCAGAGACAGACTTGCAGGACCCGCAATCTGATCCATTACGAACCCCACAGCTCTTGTCTCAGTCAGCCGCGGAGTCCCCTCCTCCGTTTTGAGAGTGTAAAAAATGTTATCCATTTTGTTGGGAAGCCAGCAAACCAAAGCCATATCAAGAAAAATAAAAATATTTAACCAGAAGGAATGAGGAAAATGCTCAGAAGACAAAAACAGCTGCAGGAGGAACACACAAGGGAGAGAACTGGCTTCTGGCTGTAACCTTCCTCTCTGTTAATATCTTGTTTTCCTACTGACTCCTCATCTTGTTCTCTGTCCTTCACGCTTTTATTTCCAGGTTTATATAAACGTGGCTCCTGCTGTCGGTTGATTTGATTCCATTCAAAACGTCTTCCTGCTCTGAGCCGAGTCCTGAGAGTTGAATAGAAGGAAAATGGACTTCCTTTCTTATTTCTTCAAGACGTTTCATGTTTTCTTCTGATGTGACTTTAATGGTTCATAGGACCGTGTTTTTGGTTTTTTACATTTTCTCTCCAGTTTTTGGAGCCAAACTCATCCTCTACAACCTCTTTCTGGAGGAAATCTCCTCACCAGGTAGAGGATGCTGTCCAGCTCTCCTGGTGTTTATGGAGACTTTAGCAGCACAATAACAATGTTTATTATCCAGTGTTAACAGATAATTAAAATATATATTAATCAGATCCTGCTGGAGGAGAAGAGGAAATCTGAGGTGAAAATTGGCCACATGCTAATGAACCGGAACACAATCGGAGCTACAGCCTCGTTAATTCAGAGCTAAATATTTTTAATAGGCAGAGTTTGTGATTACTCCGAGCTGTGTGTGATTGCAGCTGTTGTTCTGGGATTCGGCCTGAAGATTGATGGACTGCTGACATCCACTGAGTCATCCAACAAGCGCCTCATTAAGGCTGCGGTTCCTGTCCTCAGAAAGCCTGTTAGGGGTTGAAATGTGCCGCTTCCTGGTGTTGTGACTCCTGCGTAGATTGGACAACCTGCTCCCTGAATAAAAGGTTACATCTACAATAAGCACAAGGGAAAGGCTCTGATTTTCTCTCCATGAAAGCCATTCACAGTCCCGACCAGGTGAAGTCAGATTTCCTGGAACCTGCTGCAGATTCCGTCTCCGACGGAGCAGCGTGACGGCAGGAAGAGGGTGTTTTTGTGAGAACTTGTTTCTGATTGACTGCAACCTCCTAAAAGTCCTCCTGACATTATTTCTGAACCACAAATAAATATGTGCACAACTTACAAGGCATAAATAATAATCCACTCAAACAGGAAGCTGCAGGACGTTTTGACTTTATAAAAAGTTTTTTTTAACAAAGAAGCATACGTATTTCTCTATTGGGGTTCAGCTCGTATAGAACTTTTATATTTGTTGCAGGTGTTTTGTTATAAGAAATCTAAAGAAAGTTTGAAAAGATGCTAAATCTCCTGACAGAGTCGATGTTGGTGCAACTGGAAGCTGTTCAACATTTTAGCTTTTAAGATTTCCTGCAGCGTGACGGTTTGTTGGACAAACTTTGACCACATACATGAAGTTTTATTAGAATAAAACCAACAAAATCAGAACGATTTCTCAGAGTGCAAAGATGAGCGAATTAATGAATAAATAAAAATCCTGTCATGAATCTAAATGAGTTATTTCTGGCTGAAGATGTCAAATTAAAACTTTAAAGTTTCAGCTGGAGTTTTACACTGACTTTGCTGCATGTTGATGTTTGTTCAGAGGATGAATTCGACTCAAAGTTATGATTGTGCTTCGATTCGAGGCTTGTTGGTTGAATATTTGACCTCTCTGGTCAACGTTTTGCAGGCAGAGACATATACTGAAGATCTTCTCAGCTGTTTCGTGTTTTTGAGACATTTTTCATTAAATAATCCGCAATGAATGAATGGATTCAACAGTGAATCAATTAAAACAACAAGGCCCCACAATCTCCAAAGATCATGTCCACAACCTGATTTATGATTGCATAATGTAGCATTATCAAATACGCTATAATTTGACCTCTGACCCCTGTTGACCATCACAAACAATAATCCATCTTTCTCCCAATAACTTGGATAATAATGACTCTTTAACCTGAATCAACATTCTTCCAAGGGCTCGGTCGTTCCGGAAGACCTCACAGGACTTTTATAGTTATAATAACTCAAAGAACTTCTGATGTCCCTTTATAAATTACATGACACTTTAATCTGTTACAGAAATGCCTTAATGTGATTAATGCACTTTCTCTTACAGCACTAAGAATGTTTGATCCAGCTTCAGTATTATTTCATATTTCTACTTTGCTAAAAGTAAACCAGTATTATTCTTACAAGCTGGTACACAAGAGGTTAAAGGCTTGAGTCATGTGATTTTGTTAAACTCCTTCTGATAGGCCCACGTATACAGGACTCCATCTTAAGCCTTCCACGAGCTGGCACACGTCAGTTCTCATCAAGCTCCGAGGAGTCACGTCTCAGCTGTTTTTCCAAGCTACGCAGCTGAATCTGTCAGGATCGACCGGCCCTGCAGGCCGATCCACTATTTCCCCTGAGGAAAGACACCATTCGTCTTTACTCTCTCTCACAACATGGGGACTCCAGCCTTTGATGCTGCGAACCAGGAATGGCTCTGCTGAGCTCCGGGATCCCGGACGCAGCCAGGCGCCTGTCGGCGACGGGACGGTCCCCGGACGGCCAGGACGGATCAAAGGGGGGTCATCCGCTTCCCGACGATCTTCTCCACCCTGCCAGTCTACGATCCACTTGGACCGGTGGCGTCAGTAAGAACCTCTTTCTGGTAATCCAAAGGCCGGTTGATAAAGCTAACAACATAGCTCACTCCAACCCGTCTGATTTACTACGTAACTTCCTCCATTCAATCCTTAATCTAAATTAACAACCCTAGTCTAAACATCACCGACTCAAGTCGTTAAACTCAAAGTAACCACTTAAACACACTACACCATCGTGTTGACAATGATTATTCTTTTTCTACCTCATGTTAAGTGTTTGTACTGTCGTCAGCTTTTGTAATAAATTCCCTAAAGATTTTATTACTGACTCCGACTTCCATTCATCAACAAAGGTACGTAAGTTAACTCCCTGCTAATTAATGAACCTAGTTTTTCCTGTCAAAATAATTCCAGCTATCTAACAAGGTATCTGGTGCAGAGCAGGCCTCAATAAACGCTTAAATAGACTGAAGAATTCAACGGAAGGTGTATAATAAACTCAAACTGTTTATTTCACTACAATAACAACTTCCCCTCTAGCTGTGTGCTTTTATTTGAAGCTGCAGGAAGCCCAGAGCATCCTCTCCACCTCCAGCTCCTCCGATGGGACCCCAAGGTGTTCCCAGAGATAGAATCCCTCCAGTCTTGAGTCAAAACCTCCCCTGGAAGGCGTCCAGTTGGCCTCCTGACCTGATGAATCACCTCAGCTGACTCATCCTCATACTGTAGAGGAGCAGGATGTCCGAGCTCCTCATTCTATTCCTATAAGGCTGAGAGACTCATTCACTGTGATCATTACCCAAAGCTTGCTATAGGTGAGGATTGGAACATAGATCAACTCGTTTTCTGTCTCAGCTCTTCACTGACCCTGATCTACCTGTTGATCTCAGACCCAGAGATGCTTTAACTCCTCCATCTGAGTTGACAGACCACCCTCTTCCAGTCGAGAACCATGACCTCACATTTGGATGTGCTGATCCTCGTCTAAGGATCTCAGGAACCTGGAGTCCGTCTGATCTTTGTGACTATAAATCCAGTCAGAATTAACAGCCCTATAGCAGCTGTTGCTTTACATACTGGAGACTAGAGGTGATGCATCATTTAAACACTACAAAGATTGTGTGTGTGAATAGTCCAATAGAATGATTCACGTGATGCTTTTTAAAGGCAGAACTTAGTGTTCCAGAGATCTGAGCTTTGTCAGATATTTACTGTTCTTTGCAACAATCTGCCACTTTCTCACCACAGCTTAGCTTCCCTTAATCCCCCTCATCTCTCCCTCCCTCCCTCCTCCTTCCACAGGGGCCCATAGTTCCTCTGCAGCTCCCTCTAATTGACAGCAGACCATTAAAAAGCCATCTAAGAAGCATCCCTGTGACATTTACTACATTAGACAGAAAAATGTTTATTTAATTCCTTCAAACTCCAAACTCGCTGACCAGGTGAAGAGTGGAAAAGTTCAGCTTCCTCCTCCTGCTTCTGATTGTTTCACTCTGATAAAAAAAACACCTTAGTTCAACTGGAATGGATTTATTTACTGTTTACAACTCAACAACTTATAGGTGGATATTGTGAGACTCTTGTAGTTTAATGTTATAATATAATATAATATTGTTTGTTACTGTTCTGAAAGCTTGATCACATTGCAGCCAACTTACATTTTAAACATTAAGTTTTTTTTTAATATTAAGTAAAAAAAAATAACTTAATTGAAACTGGTCTACCTTGTGCTTGTGCTGAAATTCTTCTCAGTAAAGTTCGTGTTACCTTTTCACTGATCTGGTCCTCGGTTCTGGTCCAGGATGTAAACCACTCAGCTCCTCCTCATTCTGAGCTTCTACTCGGGATTTCGAGGAGCAGCCGTGGTGTGGAGGGAGTCGAGTTTGGTGGCAGGAGAATCTCGTCTCTGCTTTCTGCTTCATCGGACTCTGACCTGCAACTCTTGCTGGAGAGGTTCACAGCTGAGTGTGAAGCAGCTGAGATGAGGATCGCGACTGGAAAACGGTGGCTTGCCAATTCTGGGTTGGGAGAGAGGTCCTACCTCAAGTGGAGGAGTTTAAGTATCTCAGGTTTTGTTCATGAGTGAGGGAAAGAGGAAGATCAACAGGCAGATTGGGGCCTGGTATGCGGATAAAAGCTGCATAAATCCCAGTCACTCCTCAGAACGTAGCACGGCTGTTTGTAAGAAAATAAAAGTGAAAAGAATGAGAACATTTAAAATCAAATGACGTCAGAGAGGAGTTTAATCCACCGGAGCGCTTACGGATCTGGAAAAAGAAACCATCAACCAAAACGAACCTAAAAGATATAAAACTAATGCAGCCGCACATCAACTACTGAGCATTTTATAACAGTTATTTGGTGTTGTCATTTTATACTGTTTTCTTGGATTCCAGCCATCCAAAGGAGGCCTGATCCAATTAAAAGCAACTAATAATTAAAAGCTGTCATCCTTTGAAGGAATGGACATCACCGCCACCTTTCATACCACAGTTTTCATTTTCATCCCTTTACTGTGCTGTCATTGATGGATGCCGTGACGGACTAATTAGTTCTATAGTGAACAGAAACACAAACGGCGACACCAGAAAACAACCACTAAAGATGTTCAAGCACATTAATAGATAAACAATCCGAAGTCGCTTATAACGAGCAGACCTGGAAACCGTGCTCTGACCGTGTGAGCTGAACGCAGCGAGAGGGGAATGGTAGAATTTAAATGAGAAGAGCCGCAGAGCAAAGAGTCCTCGAGAAAGATGGAAAGTAAGAAATGAAAGTGTTGAGCTGAAGGGACTAAAAAAATCATCTTATTTCAGAACACAGCCATCTGGAGAGGAAGAGGAGAATTCCTGTTATTCCACCTTAATAAAGCCTCACAGAAGTGATGGAAACTGCAGAGGAGGAAGGTGGTGTCCGGAGACGCTGGGCGAGAGGATTTCTCTTTTCCCTGCAGTGATTGGAACATGAATTGCTGTTAAGGTGATAGACGGAGGTGTGTGTGTGTGTGTGTGTGTGTTGTCGAGGTTCTCTGATCCCAGAGGAGCTGTCAAATTTAGCTGGAATACTAACACCCCTCTGCTCCTCTTCATCACCTTTCTGCAAGGAAACAAACCTGCGACAAGGAGACGAAATGAAGCATGAGATTACCTCAGAGGGGTCGTTATTAATCCCTTTAACCTTTGCTCCTTCCTTTAGAGTTTCCAACCTCAGCAGGTAAACTCGTGTTGACAAATGAGCACGTTTTATTTTCTGCTGAAGAGCACGACGGGTCTTTAAACGCTGCAATGACTCCACTAAGTTTACAAGGGGAGAAGGGAATGGCTCAGATTTAGCTAGGGAGATAATGAACTGACTTCACGGACATACTACTGTCTAAGAAATACATCAGACAGAAAATATCAATCATATGGAAATTTATTAGACAGTTTTCTATAATTGTTATTGTTATAAAGGAACCAGCTGACTGGATTGAAGCACTGCATTACCGGTAATTTAATCCTAGCCTGGCAAGCCAGACTACACTCTAAAAAGTAAAACCATCATTTACTTACATTTTTTGGTGTAAGATTTTACACTCAAGAATTTTGAGTAAATTGGAGACAATTATATTAAGTAAAAGCCAACTTTATCAATATAATTGTCTCCAATCAACTCAAAATTCTTGAGTGTAAAAATGTTACACCAAAAAATTTAAGTAAATGATGGTTTTACTTTTTAGAGTGTGTATGGATATCTATTAAAATGACTCATTCATAGGGCGGGATCAACGATTGTCAATCAAACTGTCTTCGCATGTTACTGGATAGCACTAGGACCAATTAGAGATGTTTAGCAACAACCGGAGCCAGCTGTACAATACATCCTGTTTCAAAATAAAATACTTAAGTGCCTGTTTGTGTCTTAAAGAAAAGTCCAAATCCAAACTGTCCAAAGTTGATGAGAAGACCGTTTGAAATGAACGTGGTTCCCGAGCTGCTGCCATGTTGTTTAATTTCAAAGTCGGAGCTTTGCAATCATCGACTAATCCCGCCCACCAAACCGTTAGAGGAATAAATGTTTCCTCGTCAGTTTTTTTTTTTTTACATTTAATGTCACAGCTGTAAAAAAAACTATTTTAAATTTGTAAGACTTAAAGTCATAATCTGGTCATGGATACGAGTTTATAAAATCACAAACCATTTGATGACATTTTTATTTTAGATGGCGTTAACTGGCTTCCATAGATTCATTCTGACAACAGAAACTGTTTGAAGAACACAAAAGGTGAGACTTGGTTTTTTCACTCTGTTAAAAACTCACTGAACTTTTCCAGAGTTTTAAAGAAAATAAAAAATTCCAGAGATGATGAAACTATAAAGTTGTGCAGCTGATAAACTGGAAGTTTCTCAGTCCTCTTTATGTTCAGGATGTCTTAAAAGTTTTATTAATATTATTCTAGAAATCGCCAGCAGAACAAAGGTTGTTTTTTTATTTGTTAGACTAAAAACACAAGTATTTCTCCCCCAAAACTTTTGGCTTCAACTCAAACCTGCCAGAGAAAACAAGTGTGTTTTCTCCCCCTGCAGCAGAAGTCCACTTCTATACAAACTTTTGTTCTTTTTTATGCTTTGTTCTGTATTTTGCCTTCCTCCATGCGACTGTTCATCAATAGAGCTCTGATTGATCCAGAGAGAACACGAGCAGCTTTTCTGTCAATGGCTCTGTGATTTGAGCTCTTTGCATCTCTTCTCTAATGCACCTGAACACATCACGGAGCCGCTGCTCACATCATTGGAGCCACAAAAGCTATTTTGAACAATCCATTCTGTGTCATTGTGAGGTGTTTGTGTGTGGCTGAAAAGGAAAAGCAAACGCGATGCTCCTCACTTATCGCCTTTGAGACAAAATACGATAAGATCCCACTGCATTCGCTTCTTTACAAATTGGCCTCATTTTGGCTTCATGACTTCTCTCTGAAGACTGCAGCCACTTGAGAGCTGAGGCGTCGTGTTCCTGCAGCTCTGACGGTTAACCTTCTGTAATCGATGGCGGGATGAGTGGATCAGGTGAGACCGGAGCGAAGTGAGGAGAGATTAAACCGACCACAAGCTCAAAGATTTCTGATCGAAGGTAAACAAAACCACAGAGAGCAGCATTTATCAGGCATGAAGACGGTGAACAAAACATCAGAGAAAGATTTCTACTCACCGTTTAAAGATCCCGGACTGACTGGAGTAAAGAGAGAAAACCAGACTCATCCTGAGCGCTTTACTCTGTCAGCTAGAGGAAGTATGGCAGCCATTTTAATACACCACTCAACAACATTAAAGCTTCTGGGTTATTGATCTGGTCTGTTCAGCAGAGGGGGTTTAATCAGCTTTTTTGGAGTTAATGAAATTAGCAGGTACCAGTGTTGTCAGTTTTATAACAGTAACCACTATATGTAGAGCTGGGGTACTGAATAGGCGGCCAGATCCGGCCCACGAGTCTCCTATTTCTGGCTCTCGAGTCATGCACTGTGTTCCTTAAAGGCATACTCAGTAGCCAGGTAAACAATGTAGCTTTTAACGTTTTTTTAAAAGCCTCTTAACAACGTTCTAATATAATATAGCCCTAAATATATTGTGGAGATTAAAATAAACCCGAAAGAAATCAATAAAGTGGTTGTCCCGCAGCTCTCTAAAAACTTCAGCCAATCCTATCGTTCGGACCGAACGATAGGATTGGACAATCCAGCTGTCTGTCTGCCGCATTTCCTCACTGCTTGGATTGGCATTAATCCGCCCGGAAACATTTTGGGGCAGAACATCCCGGAACTGAAAGTGAAAGTAGAAGTGGCGGTTAGCGCTTCCATTTTAAGATAAAAATACCAGAGTCCCCCCAAAAAACACCTTTTCAGCTAGCAGAAAACTAAAAACGTTTGGAGGTGAAAAGAGGAAAAGCTGGGGGAACATTTCTGCGGCTGGAGTTAGACTCTGCTTTGTCACCTTTGCAAACCGTGGTCCGATGTCGGCGGGAGGCTGGCTTAAGGATTTTACCCGACGGGAGGGGTGAGTTCACCGAGACGTGTTTCTGTAAAATAGCTAGCGAGACCTCGTTTGTTTACCTGGCTACTGAGTATGGCTTTAAGCCCGGGGACACAGGGGACGGATGCGTAGCGCCACGGAATTGCCACGGTCTTTTGGGTTCACAGGACGCGCTACGCAGCTGAACGCTTCTTGGGAAATCGCCGTTTAAAGCCGTTTAAAGCCGTAAAAGCCGCGGCGCTTGAAATAAAATCAAATCCTATATTTAGCGCCTCCGCACGGACCGGCGTTTCTGGGACGCTTTGTTGATCTCTCCGTGTAGCCACTCTCTGTAACTATAATTGTTTTTTTTTTTTTATAATGGCGCGGCGCATCCATCCTCTGTGTGCCCCAGGCTTTAAGCTGCCATGAAAACACCACGAATCGGCGCCGCACCTCCCGCGCAGCTCCAGGAAGAGGAGCTGCTGCTGTAGGCGTGTGGCACACCCCAGCCCCCGACCATGAAGTCCTGCGTGGATTTTCATGTGACCCTTTCAGATTAAGTTCCCCTGCTGTAGAGTAATGGTAGCAACCGCTGGTGTTAGCAAGTAGGCTAAGCAGTCTGTTGGCTGATAGACGACATCATTCGGTTTTAACGCATTAAATGCACATAAACATGGTGCATTTTTCTCTAAAAGTGAACAATTTGTCCCACATTTTCTGCTCCTCATTTAGAGACATTTAGTTTTCAGTAAAGTTCCTGATTGACACCGTGTGTGAAGGACTGAGATTTAGAAAAGATTCTGGTGGGTTTGAGCTTTAATTCCTTGTAGCTTTAGAGGAGGTCACCTTGTGCTGGTCTGAACTCACCACACAGGCTGAATAGCCTCTGTCACATGACTCAGATCTGCGTGCTCATTGGGTGGAGCTGTGTTTGTGTTTGTCAGGTTGGAGTTTTATGGCTGCTGTAATGTGGATGATGTTTCATTCTGCTCGGCTGTTTCACCGTGAGCAGCTGCTGTCGGCTGAGACATTAACATCTCTACCCATAATCCCTTGTGATGCAGGTTATTATTTTCTCACACCTGACAAACTGCACTGCAGCTCTGTTGTCTGGTGGCTCACACTTTATGTTTTTGAAAAGAGATAAAATCTATTTTTGTTGCTTTTATTTTTCCTGCTTCTGATTTTATTTTCTTGGAAAAAATATCTCAAATCATAGCGGAGCTACTGCATCCTCCTCACAGACTGTAAATATAAATACTGATCTTTTGGCTCTGAATCAAATCAGCTGAGTGGTTGAGTGAAACGAGAACCTGCTTGTGTCTCTGCTGCCTGACTGATGACATCCTGCATCATTATTGAAACACTGAAATGAGTGCCACCATCCGAGCTGAAAGGAGGAGACAGGAGGTCAGAGACGACGCCATTCCCCAGTGCTCTTTGGGTCGAGGACTCTTAGTGAGCAATAGATGCAATTTCAGCTTAAGGGTCCAGTCATAGCCCAGAATAACCAACTAAATTTAGACCTCATTTAACAAGTTTGGTCCTTAAATTCATCATAAAACATGTTGGACACAAATTAATTAATTAATCATTAATTATCTTAACTACTAGGAAATTTTATTTTTCAGATGCTGATATATTTTTTTTTTATCACATTGTTTACTCTACATAAATTATATATTTATAATGTCTCTAAAATGTTAGAATGTACTTTTGATGATGATGATATTGTATTATGGCTTTGGTAAAAGTTTGGAACAGCATCTAAATACAATAGTAGTAATATTAGTGTAAAAGAAATGAGTTAACAAAAATGAAATATCAATAAATTAAGGCAAATTAAAATCTTTAGTCAAGCATGAATGAATGAATGAATTAATTTTATTTTAACAATCAAGCAAATAAAAAACTATGTTAAACCTATAATGTTAAAACAAAGTTTATGAAATCAGATGTTTGGAGCTGAAAATTGATTTGGAAACTCTTACTAAACCAACACTAAACCAACGCTAAACCAACTCTAAACCAACCCTAAATCAACTCAAAACAAATGCTAAACCAGTGCTAAACCAAAGTGTAACCCACATGAGAATTGTGGGTTCTTTTACTGAATATGTGGGTTGGAGGTGCAATTCCCCATCCCGCCAGCAGGCGGCGCACCCGTTTTGGGATGACGCATTCAGTTCAGTCACTTTTTCCTGTTCTGGTAGCCATTGCCTGGGAAGCAGCTGCCCAACTGAACAATCCTGGTAAGAAAAGCTGCAATAAAGGTTTAAATTCACAATTAATCTCAACATATCAATGGTTAATAGATGGCTGTTTATTAGGATCTGAACTTTGTGACATTCTGCCGTGAGAAGCTGCGTCAGCGTGACAAGTTGTCTCACCATGAGCTCCGGTAAGAGATGCTACATGAATGTTAGCACCAGAAAGACATGTGAATTAATTTTGTAAATATATTTCCTGTTTAAAAAACAGTCGGAGTTATGATATGTGTGCTTAAAATACTGTAACACCACTGTGGTGCAGATATTAAGTTTTAAGAATGACTTTAAACATGCTAAGGCTTGTAGCACCCAGCTAACTGCTAGCACGAGCTAATGCTTAGCAATTTTTGTGCTAATTATTGTGTGTTCTAACATCACTGTTGACTCAATTGAGTTAGTTACCTTTTCAAAACTTTGGAGAAGCAGTGATTTTGTTTATGCAGTGCTTAAATGCACCACTTAGTTTTGCTGACTTAGAAGTCAGTTTGAGAAATGTTCAAAGCTAAATGCTATGATTGTAAATTGATCAAAGATGTTAAATTGTTGATTGCTGATTGTTAAAGTTCATAAAATGTTTATAAATAAGAGGAAGTTCATATAAATTTGTTAAAGTATTAATGCTTTAAAAATTGATATGTTAAAGAAATAAGTTAAGTTAAAATATATTTAAAGACAGTTAAAAATGAGCTGTTAAAAATATAGATATGAAAGAACATATTGTATAAATTCATTTAGTTTTATGAGGGTAAATGTAAGGATTAATCTGTGTTTTTCAATTGCACTAAGAAACCTTGTGTGATGTAACTCAGTTCATTTTAAAATGATTGACACACGGTATAACTGAAATAATTACGGTAGTTATACTTAAATAATATTTGACAAATGAGTGATGTGACATAGTAATGTATGCATTCTGTACTGTGTGCATTAGGGATGTGAATCCCCACCACTGAGGTCGATTCGATTTGTATCTTGATACGCTCCCAGCGATTCGACACATTGACGATACGGTAAAGCCTATGCCAATACGGTTCGATACGATTCATCCCTGCTGACGATTTACCGATTTGAGTTTTATACGATTCACAATGCGATTTGAGACGATTCAACACATTACAGAGAATTTTCAAGTCCACATCTGTTTTTAAAAAATCATCATAATTACTTCTCTCTCTCTCTCTCTCTCTCTCTCTCTCTCTCTCTCTCTCTTTCTTTGTGAAAGATTTATGATACTTTATTGTTTTTGATAAATCAATCAATTCAAAAATGCACTTCATTATGGTTCAGACAAGAGGACTGTTTTATTCCTAATAAACACTAAATTATCAACAAAAATGTTACATTTGTTTTTAGTCTCAACTGTTGCTAAATTTCCCTTAGGATTTTCCCCAAGGGATCAATAAAGTAAATCTCTAGAATTTTTAAAAACAATTAATTGATATAGCCAATTTAAAAGATTAGACCTCTTAAAAATAAATAATAAAAAATGTGAACCATGAACAAAGCCATTTTCTCAGGTCCTCATTTAATTAATAGTGCTCTCTGTCTGTAATTTGACTAAAACACTTGTTAAACATTTCCAGCATTAACTCTGTGCATTGTGTAAATAGCTTCAACATAGTGTCTCTAATACTGACTAACAGATTCTAGTGGCTAACAGAGCAGAAACCATTCAGATTCTCTGATGTTGCTCATCTCCTCCTCACCTGTTCTTACCAGGTTTTCTAACTGCGGCTGCACCACCTAGCTTCCGAAGTTTTACTGATGGTGCGTTCAGCAAAACGAGGACAAAGCAGACAATCACATCAATATTTGATGCAGATAAGACTAACACTTTAGGAAAAACTACCCGGGTAGTGTTAGAACCAGTGGAATAAACAATCACTTCATTCTGTGGAGTATTTAGAAGTATTTTGAATCCAAACAGTTCCCAGTGGAACTGGACTATCTGTTCCAGCCAACTCAGGAAAAGTGAAGTTTAATTCACAGTTTACTGAAGGGACACAACAGAAATGTTTCTCTCATCCAGCTGTTTTAGCTGTGATGGTTCAGGCACAGGGTGGTCCAGTTTGAGCCCCTTCACCAAGTAAACTTCTTGACGCTTGGTCCTTCCAGCTTCCAGCAGCATCCAGCTTCCCGCCAGTTACTAAAGTGGCGAACATGCCAACTAATTAGGAAGTATCCCAACAGCTCGGTTCAACAGCCCGTCCTCTGGTCGGCCCGAGGTGCTGAGTTAATCAGTCGCTGCAGTCAGCCAGCTGATGTAAAACCGTGTTGTCCCCATCGATACGAGAGCCACAGTCTCCCCAGAGGCCTGAATTATGGCCTGCTGGAGGTTAATAAGAAACAACCATGCAAACATCCCCTCCTCTCTCCTCCCTTCCACCTCCTCACTTCATTACCTGCCTAGTCTTCCTTACTCTCCCTCCGTCTCCTCCAGCTTCTAATTTATGAGCTCCGACTTTCCTCCTCTCTGTTCCCTCCTCGCTCTGTTTAAAAATATGGCCTCTGGCTTTTCTGCATGTTCCAGGTGAAATAAATTGACTCAGCTGCTGCCCTCTGCTCTGTCTGCAGCTCTGTTCTTGATGCGCCGCTCCTAGTTTATCTTATCTGCAGGGAAAACTAACAAATCACCCAGAGAGTTGACTATTAGCTGCCGGTTGAACTGAAACACTGACCCGCTGCTGTAAGGTCGCAGGGTCGTTTGTTGGAACACGATTCTGTTTAATCGTACTGAATCGCTCTGCCTTCAGCTGAAAACAGTTCTGCTGCACAGGTAAAAGTCCTGAACGCTGCAGGGAAGCTGTGTCCTGTTCCTCACACAACACTAGGACTTACAGTGGGACTCGTTTTCAGGCCAGGAGTTTAATGCCTCAGACCCTCAGACCAGCCCACTTCAGTTTGTTACCATTAAATGGTTTAATCAAACCACTTTTCTATAATAAATCCATCATTTTCAGCTGTTTTCTGTCATTTGTTGCAGCTTTATAGTTGATCTGGTGCTTTAAAATATTTCTATGCTGATTTTTCGGTCACAGGAAGTTGCAGAAGGTTTGTTTAGTGGACGTGAAGCTGTGTCAGCTGACTGATTATCTGCCTGTTTAAAAATAGAACAACAGAATGATGAAGAGTCAAAGATGGAGGGAAAGGAAAAGAAAGTTTAGTGATTGCCAGATCCTGATGAGTTCTCATCCATCTTATCACAGCGCACGCACGCACGCACGCACACACACACACACACACACACACACACACACACACACACACACACACACACACACACACACACACACGCTCTTTACCTGCCTGATGAAGGCCAGTAATGAGGGAAACACCTTCAAATAATGATGAGTGACAGTGGACTCACAGCTCCACAGCTGCTGATGTAAACTTCCTCTGACTTCAGGAACGAGCAGATGTTTGTTTGGGATTGGCTGGACGTTATCTCTCCCTCAGACTCTGAATAAGATTTAAGGATTTCATGAAAACCAGAAAACAACCTGCATCTTCAAAAGACCAAAAGTCGATAAATGTGGTCATCTAAATGCACCAGTAGTCACTAGTGATGGATAAGTCTGGTGTTTTTTCTGGGATCTGAATCGTTTGGCTCAGTCTGGGCAAAAGAACTGGAACTTTATTCATTTATTATTTAGAATCTGTTTTCTGATGAAGTTGATCTGATTTGAATTTATTATAATTCTGATTAGGGATGTCCCTGATCATCCCTGTGATCGGCCCGATTTCTGATCACGTGATTGGATCGGGACATCCCTAAATCTGATTTTATTATGCTTCAGCTGGGGACTGAGTCTGTGACTCCTCTGGGACTTGGCGTATGACTCAAACAAGGATTCACCCTTTGACTCAACCAAAGCTATGTGACTGGTGTATGACTCAACCGGGACATGGTTTGTGACTCGGTGATTAAACCCGGAGCTGCTCAACTGCAGGATTCAGTCCATTCCAGTCTACATTCTGAATATTCCTCCCATTAATCTTGTGAGAAGGACCTGGATCTGGACCTGAAACTCGTCCACCTTGATGTTTAAGTTCTGCTTCTTACTGTGACTTCAGCTTTATGGTCCAATAATGACTGAAGTCACATCAGGGAAAGCTGAGTGGGATCTCTGAATAATCACCGTTCAGTCCACCCTCTCATGTCCTTATCATGTTTTCTACATCTTTCTACAATCCTCTGACTCCTTGATGCTCACTAACTGATTGTGGATCAGCTGTTGAATAACTTTTAGAAGAATCTGATTCTGTAGAAAGAGCCACACACACCGTGAGCCAAACTGAGGTAAACAACACCCCCCCCACCCCTACACGCTCCATTAAAGCCGTTCCCGGTGTGACGACACAGGAACTGAGGCTATCCATTCTGCTCTCACCGTGTTGATGGAAGTTAATGATGAGATCCCAGCGTGACACGACCCGTCAGTCCTCCGGGGCTGAGATGAAGGATGGAGGACTCGAGGAGGAAGGAAGATAAAATGCAGCCATGCAAACTTGGAGAGCTCATCACCAGATTAGGACCCCGCCTGTCCACTTTGCTGCTCTGAAGTGGCTTTCAGAACCATTAGGAGCCGTAATGTTCCCTCCCATAAAGCATTTGGTAACAAACAATCCCAGCTGATGCTAAAGTTACTTGTTTTTTGTGAAACTGATCACAGTTTTCCCACTGGAGCCTTGATGTTCTCACTTAGCTTTGATGCTGCAAAAGCTTTAAACATTTTGACAGAAATATACAACTTTATTGGTCCAAAGGCTAAATTATAAAACTTTCACGGTTTGCTTTTTCAGGACCATGGTGAAAAGTCCCTTAAAAAAGCCTGAAATATTAAATATTAATAAAACAAAGGCCTAGTTTTTATAACGGAACTATTTATTGGCTTAACCTAATAGAAAAATATAACATTACACTATAAAATTAAACAGATGATTATATAGACTTTATAGCCAGTAAATGGCTCAGTTTTGAAAACTATTATTTTTTCATGATTTAATATTTTAGGATTTAGTGGATTAACGAGTTAGACAGTTATATGTTCCCATTTAGAACAAATAAAACTCACATTTCTATCAAATGAACATGATGTGCTCACTTTTCCAGTTTATCACCGTTTATTGCAGCAAACATCCTTCGTGTTGCTTCATTTCTTTCCTCAAAAATCAATCGGTGACTGACTGTTCTACTGGTTTAATCATGGTCGGACTGCTGAACGATTTCTTTGACTTATTTCAGATTGTGATGCTTTTTGAAG
Organism: Callopanchax toddi; assembly: GCA_006937965.1. NCBI lineage: Eukaryota > Metazoa > Chordata > Actinopteri > Cyprinodontiformes > Nothobranchiidae > Callopanchax > Callopanchax toddi. The sequence goes on along the minus strand of SSNR01000021.1, from coordinate 1,919,405 downwards.
CTTTTAGCAGAAATCCTCAGACTCTAAATACTAAGGTACAATTCTGTCAAGCTAAAACATTTGGTGAGACTATTGTTGGTACCTGTGATAGAGCAATGCATTGCCTCTAACTATTAATGAGGGCTCAAATCACTCTCCACCTCTAAACAGGTTATTCATTTATTTTTCTGTCAACTTTAATGTGGCCCAAATAAGTTACAAAACAAACCAACAACCTCGGCCCTGAGATGTGCAGTTCCCTTAATTGGTGTTTTAAGTTACCATGGTGACAGACATAGCAAAAAACGCCCTTATTGAAAATAAATGGGAATTATTTAAATCTCCCTGAAACTTTGTGCTGTTTGACAGCCTACTGAATTGATACTGTTTAACGTAGAAATATAATCAAAGTTTAAATGACTCAGGAGACATGGGACTTTATCATAGTGGGACAGATTTTGGATATCGTTTACTGTTTCTATAAAATCACAGTTTGAACTTGGTGAAAATTCAGATTTTCTCCCTGGAGTCACAGCTGCAGCTGATTAGATCACAGTTGTCTTGACTTCCTAAAACACTAGCAAACAAGCTCTTCTTATACCTTTTCTGTTTTGATTTCTTCAACAAACTAAATAATATCAAAATGTTGGTATGGTTGTTGTCTTTAACTCGGTGTGTCTGTCTTTTTGATGACTTTTTGATGAGATTTTTGATGACTTGCTGACTTGAGTGCTAAGACATCAGTAAAATAGATTTGACTAAAATCAAAAATAACCAAAATATAAAAGGTCCTTAAAATTCTAATTAAAAAATGTTATCCAATGACACAGAAGTGCTTAAAGTACAAAATAATCAAAAGGTCTTCTTCAAAATACAAATAAAATATCCAGCAAATTCACATAAAATCAGATTCAGTGAGGAGACTTCAGTATGTTTTAACTTCAGTTTGAAATCTGAGCTGTCCTCTTGTGACTTTTATCAGTCAGTAAAATAAAAGATGAGTATAAGAAAAGAACATATTTTCCTATGAAAGAGGATCTTTAATATTCGGTGTCTTTTCTTCCCGTCCTGGCAGCTCAGTGTGCAGCTGATCTGAGCCTTTCATCTAACTTTATCTGATCACTGCTCTCCAGAGCGTCTCCTGTCCAAAGACTTCAAGAACTTCTCTCCTCTGGGGGAACTTTAATTGATGAGTCTGGGTGTCTTTTTTTTTTTCCTTGAGAGAATAAAAATGAGAAGTGATGTTTTACTCATTTTAAAGAAGATGAAATCATCAGAAGTCCATGCAAATTCAGTGAAGTAAAGACGTGAGTGAACTCATCCTGCAGCTTAAGGATAAAATGAGAAATGAAACCTGATTGCTGATCAGACTCTGAGGAGATCAGAGGGCTGGGCTCTGCTTTTCTGACTGTTGAGGAGAAAGTCTGAGTTCCGGGTATCGCAAAGGAGAATCTCCTTTAGCCTTGCTACATCGCCATGGTAACGGAGACGTGGGTCTTCACCTGCCCGCAAGCAGGTGATGAGCTTTGAGTTCAGGCTTAACCCTTTGATGCCCCTGAGCACATTTTTGTGTTTCTGCTTTTGAATGTTTTGCATATTTGATCCATTCTGTTGTGCATTTTGTTAATTTATGCAAGGTTCTGTTTTTTTTTTTTAGTGTTCTCAATTTGTCCACATAGGGTTAGGTTTTCATATGAAAAAAAGTGTTTTATAGACCATAAAACTGAGTTGCATCAGGATAAAAACTTGGCAATTTAGGGTTGAAAAAACCCAAGAGTAAAAGTTTAAATTTGATCACAAACAAAGTTGTTTTGTAGTTTAAACTGAACCTAGTCTCAAAATGAGAGGAAATCATCAGTAAAGCAACAGGAGACTCAGACTTTTAAAAGGGAACCAAAGCTGAATTCAACTTGATTTAGATAATGGTAGCTGTGTGTGTGTGTGTGTTTGTGTAAATGGCACATAAAACATATGGCACTGTAACGCTTGCTGGGGAAAACAATTATACAGTAAAAACAGACGAAGAGATGTAAACAAAAAGAAAGAGAAGATGCTCTTTAATTATCTCCAAAGTGTTCTCCGTTCCCCGCGGCTTCCCTTCGCCCTCTGAGTATCCCTTGAACTTCCAACATACAAGCTCTGATTGTTTCCGACTCTAATCAACAGTGGTGTAATTATGGCCTCCGCAGAGCAAACAAAGCTAATCCATTGTTTATTCTCTGCTAGTATATGTTGATTAATGGGAAAGTAATCCTGGCAGGCTGGCCTCTGCGACCGCTCCCCTCCTTCTGTGCTGCTATTGATATTTCATTACTCCGTCCCCATCAACGCCAGCAGCTGATGATGAACGAGCCCACACGGGAACGAGAGACGGACCCAGATTTAAAGACTTGAGCTGTTCTGATGAGGCGTCGCTCTGAGCTTCACGCAGGATGTTTCACCTGCAGCCGGGACGAATCGTCTCGTGGTTAAACGTGTTTTAGGTTCCAGCCCATCTCGCTGTGTTTGCGTGCATCAGAACGAGGAGAGCCAGCAGCCTCTGCTGTCTCATGAGTCTTTATCTGATGAAACTCCAACAGCAGGGGAAAATGAACCCTATAGCAGGATCCAGACTTCTTTTTATTGCACGCTGAAATTCATTACACGGAGTCCTGAAACTGCTCTGGACCAGCCAGGGGTGGAACCCCCCCCCCCACAAACTTTACAGCTTTAGTTTCCAGTCTGGTGATTAGTTTTTGCTTCAACAACCAGATAACAAAATGCCATTAATGTGTTGTGCTTTGACAAAGTTGGCAGGAAGTTGAAATAAAGTTCATGTGGGGAAAAAAGGCCTCATCAAACAGATGAGATGAGTAAAGATGGAGGAGAGGAGAGGGTTGATGGACTGGGGGTTATTTAACCCATTAACTTCCTCTTCGGGCAGCTCAGTCTTCACCTGCTGTTTTTGTGGTCAGACCTATTATTTCAGTTGATGTCATAATGACTAGAACATCAACTCAAACTGTTTTTTGAACCAAACATTCTCTGATTCAGATAACCTGATATTATTGGATCATTTGACTCTTAAAGGCATACTACGTAACTTTTTCATATTTTTAAACTTATTTAATCTAATATGACTTTACAGGGTTAATGAAAAGTCACTCAGTCACTTGCAACTTCCGAATCTCCAATCCGGTGCCCTGAAGTTTCACAAAGTCCCGTATCTCATGAGGCTAACCCAATGTGGCTAGCTGTTATGCTAGCTCCAGAGTGTTTTTAGCTCATCATTCCTGCTTTTTAAAAAATCTCCCTGCTTGAACACAGCTGATTTCTTTGAATGAGTGTTGAACCGCTCCAGTAGAAAGCAATGAAGGCTGAGGAGACATTTCAACAGGTAGATTTAGGCGTTTTTGAGCAGAAATAATGGTGATGTTTTACGACAGTGATTTACAATGAACACTAGGGGGCGCCAAAACAAGCCAAACTGCATATTATGCCTTTAAGTTTTATTTATTCATTATAGATTGGAGCTATGAGTCTGTGAGATAAACCATAAACACAACTTATCTGAGAACAAGAAAACAGTTTCTCCCATTCCTCTAGAACCAGAGCGTATACGGTACCGGGGCCAGCTTCACTTCCCACAACAAACTTGATCCAAAAACATCCTTTAAGACTTTCTCCTAGTCTCAAAGGGAAACATTTGTCTTTGCAGCATCCTGTTTGAAGTGATCTGTATCAGAGTTAAATGTGTTTCAGGCGCTCGTGGAGTGAAACCTGTTTTTATTGGAGCCTCTGGTAACAAATGATCCGAATCCTGTTGGTTTTTAAGTCAACGTCGGCTGACAGAACCTCTCCTGATGCAGCTGTAAAACTTTGGTGCAGATTGAACTGTTTCCGTCTGACTCGTGGCCATTTAAATAATTGGCTGTGTTGCCATGGTAACCTCGTTGCCCCTGCATCCAACGCCACACACAGTCATCGTGTCTGCAGTAACACAGTCCTTTAAAGCTGCTCCTTATCTCTGTAAAGCCACCAGCAGCAGCTCCTTGTTTCTGATGTTTTTTTTTTTCATGGACCAAATTGTTTTTAAATGCACCGTCTCTTCCTCTTATTGCTTTTTTAATGCTGTGTTTGTGAGCCTTTATTCTGCTTGTCGTCGTGTCCTGATGAATCCCATTACTTCTGCTGCTGTTTCTGCGAGCGCCTAATTTCCCTGCGGGGATCACTCAGGTTTCATCTCGCCTCATCTAAGGAGGCACGCTGCTGCGAGCCTCCGCTGCTTTTTAGAGTGCAGGTGATCAGAACGCCCGTCCACAGCGCAGTAATTGTGCAAACTGCCTGATTTGTGATCTCAGCTGTATTAACCCATTGAACCCTCAGCTGTTATTGCTCTTTTCCTGCTTCTTTATTTACTGAGGAGCAGCACAGTCCTGCAAGAGGGCTGTAATTTGTTATCTTTAATGTGAGTGTGCACACACTCTGTTGCAGTTTTTATGAATATGATAGCTAATTTATCTGAAATTGCCAGTTGTCCTTGCAGCTAGAGGAGGAGGAGATGGATCGATGACTTGCTCAAAGTTCAAGAACTTATCAGAAGTTTGCTGATCTGAATATGTATAGGGTCTTTTTACTGATTTGTTTCTAGTTTTTAGGTTTGAAGTAAATTAAAGACAACTTGGTTGTCATGAAGAGGACATTTTTAACCCTTTAACTTTCACTATATATTCATTGGAGGCAATACGGTTTATAATAACATGTAAATTAATAATAAAACATGGTAGTGTATTAATAGTTTCTTGTAATGAAAATCAAATGTTTTATTTTCTCTCAACTGAATCCCTTCATCTGACTGGTTCAGTCTGAAGAAGCACAGAACCCTGAAGTCGATGTGACCTCACCGTCCAGATGTGAAACCACTAAACGGGTTTTCAGGTTTTTGTTTATCGGAGTCAGATCTCTGTGTTGGAGCGGCTGGATTTAATGAACACAGAACAGTAGAAAGCAGTCTGACAGGATGTGTAATAATTAAAGCATCTTCAGTCCTGAGAACATCCATCCAGGTCTGATTCAAATCAACGGGGACAAGAAAGCAGCTGAGCTGAATTTTAATTCTGTAATTTCCCACGGTGTTAAGAGCCCAAACGCATCACCGTAAGTGGGAGCTGCTGGTGATTAGTTATTAACACGTATAGTGTTTCCTGTGCTGGACCTCACAGCCTCTGACCCCTCCCCGTTGTCCGTCCAGCTGTCTCATCTGAGCCCGATTAATTACAGAGCTGGCAGCTAATTTAAATGACCTGCAGGGAGCAAAGCAGCCTGATGTTCTGACTGACATCCAGTCTGCTGCCAGTAAAACCACTTTACACAAAAACCTGCTGGTTTTATGAGTTCATCAGGAGGCGAGGCTTGATGTCCCACAAGGTGATCCAGATGTCCTGAACTGAGTCAGTGGGTCAAAACAATAAAAATAATCAGGAAGTTCTTTATTTGGTTATTAATAAAATAAAGCAGAAAAACCTGAAACATCACAAAACCAAAAGCTGCAGGTGAAGCTTTTATATGTTCACATAATCAAAATACTTTCTTGTTTTTTCATGTATCCATTGTTTATTCTGTGCATGTTTGCTGTTTCTATGTTTTTTTAAATGACTCCAACGCCTCATGAAACGTTAAAAATATGATCAATGATTCACAACCTCCAATTAGTCTGAGGAGGTGTCGACAGGCAGACAGTGAGTTGACTAATGATTCTCTCTCCTTCTTATCAATAAAAGTAATTATGTGCAGCAGATTGTCATTTATTTATGCCGTTCAGGAATAATGAAAGAAGTGCCTTCAACCAGAAATGGATTGTTGCATAAATAGAATGTTTAATCAGAGGTTATCAAAATGCCACCTGCTTTATGAAGAACACAAATGTTTTCACTCAGATGGACGTCGGTCTGGTTTCTGCTTTTAAAGAAAATCGAAAGACTAAAAGTTTCGACTTCACACAGAAAAACAAATACAGTCAGACATCTTTTTATTTATCAGCTAAAAACCAGACAGCTTCTGTGAGTTAAACTTTTGGAGGTCTGAGTTTTAGACTTTCACTCTATATTTTTGGGGTTATTTCCATTTTCGTCAGTGCCAGCAGCGCCGCTGTAGGGATAATCGCTGGTCAGATTCCAGTCTGCGGGTCCAGACTTAAATAAATTTCATTGATCAAAATAAACTCTGACAATGGTGTCAGAGCTTTAGTCCTACAGACTTTAATTACCTGCCATCATGTCTCCTAACCCGATCACCGGGGTCACTTTACATTTTCTGGTGTTTTAGTCTTTGGTCTCTTTAAAGCAGCTCCACTTTCCACATGTTTGACAGGATGTCAGTTTATTTTCTAATCACATGATCTGTTGGAGGAGGTGGTCTTGGTTTGTTTTATAGTGTGAATGTAATCCAGCCGACACAACCACATGTATGCTGCAGTAGCTGTGCGCCTGTAGCCAGGTTGTATTCTGGGATATGGGAGGGCTACTGAGTAGCTCTAACTTGCTGAAAATGAAGCAGGCGCTCACATGGACAATCAGCATCATCCGTTAGCTCACTAATATCTGATCAGATCACTAGATTGATCAGCTCTGGCTCATAAAAACACTGAAGAGTTCACATAGTCTGTAAGAAATTAGACCAGGTTATGGATTAGCTCAGGATCAGAACACCTATAAATAGCCACGCCCCCAGACAATCTGACCAATCAGCAAACTGATCTTTGTCTTTCTTTTTTTTTTTTATTGTTTAAATAGCTGTTACATTTCCCCTGGTGGTGCTGGGAGTCCAGCGGACCGGCCGGGAGTTCCCTGGTTCTGATCCTCTATGCACGTCTGCCTCCATTAGTTTAACAATCAGAGTGTTGGCGAATCGAGCGCCTTCCCTGCATGATAAATGGGTTCCATCAGCTCGTCTGTGGAGGAAGGAAACCTCCCGCAGGCTGCTTTAACACCCAGTCAGCAGTTTTCACTGAACGGAGTCCAAATTCCTTAATCCACAACTCAAATGGCACCAGGTTCCTAATGCAGCGAGACCAATCGGGTCAGTGTGAGTTTAAACTCCTTAAGGAAGAATCTGTCTCTGGTTGGGTTTAATTTGAGTTCAGTGGGTCAGTAAATGAAAAAAAATAAAAATATAAACTCTAAAATCAGTTTAGCATCTCCTGGTTATGACTTAGCTGAACGTTTAAAGCGACGTCGCTCTTCGATCCGTTGATGTTCAGCTGTTTGTTCATTATAACAACTTTATTATAATGCTGCAGGTTTATTATACGAGGCCAGAAAAATCAACCAATAAATGAAGGAATTAAACCTCCAACATCCTCCAAGAATGATGATTCTGATGTTTTGTATTTAGCTAGCAGTTCTATCGGCCTCAGGGGTTTCTATTATTGAGCAACTTTGACCTTTTTTTAATTTTTACTGCAGTATAGTAAAGAGGTCAAAGGTTAATGCTAGGTTGTAGTTTTCATCTACAGCTAAAGCTCAAAACACCTTAATTTCTCTTTTTTGTTTGTAATTATTAGCCATGATATCATTTCAGCGTTGGAAATGAATCTATAAAATCTATAACGTCCCTCCAACGCTTCGCCCACTGAGCAAACACAAACCGTGTTCATCTGTAGCTTCCTGCTGACGGTCAAACAGAACAGTTTGTCCTCACAGGTCTCTGAGGTCAGAGGTCAGAGCAGATTGAATGCTTCATAAACGGCAACAATCACAGTGAGAGGTTATTGTGTCACGCTGTGTTCGATGAATCTAATAAAACCTGTGTTGGTCTGAAGCTGAATGATGGAGGTAAAACCTTCAGGTCCTCTAAAACCATAGCTGTAACGCTCTTTATTTCATTGTCTTTTAAAAGATTTTTTTTTCTTCATTGTTTTATCACATTAATTAGTTTTTCTAATATCTGATTAATATCTGAAGTCTGATAAACCAAATCTATTGATTCCTGTTAAGTGAGGCGAGTTTTCACGGTTGTGAAAAATGAAAACCAGTTCTGTTTGTTAGAGATCAGATTCAGCGTTTTTATAAAACTCAAAATGAAAGATGTTCCCATTTTTATAATTAAAATAAATGAAAATATGCTGAAAGTACTTGAATCGGTTTGATTCAGAATTCAGTCCCTTCATTTTTTCCACGTTTTGGTTGATTTTTTTTTTTAGGTTAAATTTAAGAAAATAAGGATTTATTCAAGAAAGAAAACCCATTATTCATTAATATATTAATGCACTTTAATGCACTTTAATTAATGCACTGGGAAGTCCGCAGGATTCACCAGGAGAAGCTGGAATTTGTTTCTGGGGAGAGGGAGGTGGGTCTCCTGGATCTGGTACCTCTACAACTAAACATGGAGTTAGTGGAAATGGATGTGAAGTGGTGAATTTAGCTGTAATCTGTGTCTATAGATGGCAGGCATTAATAATTCCACAACTTTAGTCTGAGTCTCAGGTCTACACACACATACACATCAGTGGCGTAGCCAGAAATAGATTTTCGGCCAGGCCTAATAAAAAATGGGTGGGCCCAATAAATGTAATTGAAAATCAGTTCATTTCCTAAATTTCACTTTTGTTTAAGCAGATATGTGTCTGTACAGTGATCCCTCGTTTTTTCTGGGAGTTACGTTCTAAAAATAACACGCAATTGCGGTGAAATCTGCCAAGTATCAGTTTTATATTTTTACAATAATTCCAGATGTGTTAAGGCTGTAAAACCCCTCACTACAAACTTTATACACTTTTATCAGACAGGCATTAACATTATTACACCTTGATCTCTGGTTTAAACACAACTTAACCATCAGAACGACTGAATAAATCATTTAATTGATGTTTCTGATCGCGTCTGACGGACACCTTGTGTTTTGTTGCGGTAAAAAAAAAAACCCAAAAAACCAGCTGCTGCGGAGAAGTGAGCTGAGAGCTGCTCTGTGTTTATCACTAGAGGTCTCAATTTCAGCCCGAGCCATCGGGCCGGGTCAAATTATTACGTTAATTATTTCAGGTCGGACAGAGAGAAAGAGAGGAAAAAGAGAAGCGGAGACCTCACGTTGGGAGATGTGACAGCTGCTGTCCATGGTTCTGATTTTGCAGTCTGTCAGTCAGTTAAAAACATCTTTTCTACCTGTAAAAGTCTAGATTTTCATTCTCACCTTGCTGCAGACAAAGAAGCTCATAAAGGGAAGGGAGAATAAGGGTGTGACTCATCCAGACTCTTTGTCAGCGCACATTCTCCAGAGGAGTCAGGACGCGCTGCTCTCCGCTACACAGAGGAGATCGTCAGGACGCAGGACACAATGCGTTTAAAAAAACAAAAAGCACGCAAATGTGCACAAAAACAAGGCTGCAAAAGATGAACTGTAAAAAAGCGAGGGACCACAGAAACCGACTGAAAAATCTTTGAACAAAGCGTCCAAATTCCAAAGCACAGTAAACCTGTAACAGGTTTTGCTCTCTGACATCTTCAGCCAGGTCCTCCACTTTTTGTTTTTTGAAAAACTTTAAAATAAACATTTGTTTTGCCGTTTCTAAAATGCTTTGGTTGACACTACAGGTCACAGCAGCATACGCCACAGTTAGCAGCAGCTGTCTGGAGAGTTCCGAAATTATTCAAAATAGCCAATGACAGCAAGACTTGTAAATGATGTCATAGATAATAATTAAATACAATCACAACACATTCATGCTGTTAATGGAAAATTTATTCGATTTCATTTCATTTTATGATGACTTAAATGACACCCCTCAAAAATAAAACTAATTTATATATAATTTTGTTGAGGAAGGCATTTGATTGGGTGGGCCCTGGTTCACAGTGGGTGGGCCCAGCAGGGTTCCTACAGGGTCTTAAAAAGTCTTAAAAGCATTGAATTAATGAAATTGGAAACGATACCTTAAAAAGACTTGAAAAAGTCTTGAATTTTGGTATCTGGGTCTTAAAATGTGCTGTATGTAACTTCTCCATATCACATTTCACCTTAAAGATTTCATTTGTCAACCATGATTCTGATTACATAGCGTAGCTTAAACAACGATGGTGGAACCAGTAGAGCTTTCCCCAGTCACTAAAAGTAGATATTTGACGCCACAACCACAGACCGTAAACACAACACAGACACGGACCACAAGCAACAAGAAGAAGCACGAAAAGAAAATGTCAGCAGACCACAAGAAAGGTTGACCAACACCTGTTAGGTTTTTCTAACATTTTATTTACCAATTTCATGCTAGGGTTAGCCTATGGGGAAATGTAAAATTAACAAAGTGTGGCGGGATAAAATGTCTCTTCGTCTTTGGTTAAAACCAGTGGAGAACAATATTTTTGAGGCTTTATGTACCGTATGCAAAAAAAAGATTCAGCTAGGTACAATTGGCGTGGAGGCATTAAAGCTGCACTATGTAATTTTCAAACAAGCTATGTATCGCTAGCTATTTTACACAAACACGTCTCAGAGCTCTCACCCCTCCTGTCGGGTATAATCCTAATGCCTTGCCTCCCCTGGAAATTGCTACAGTAAACAAGAGTATGCAGAACACCAGCAGTTGAAACACTATGCTAATGTTCACCCTGGTTTTTCCTCTTTCTACGTTAACACCTGTGAAATGGGCAGTAAAATCAGTATTACATTTTTATATAAATGGTCTTAAAAAGGTCTTAAAAAGACTTGAATTTGACTTGAAAAAACCTGTAGGAACCCTGGCCCAGGCCCACCCATAGCCACGCCCCTGATGCACATATGCACGCACGCACCCACGCATGCACACACCTCACCACCTGCACTCCACACTGGTCTGTATCGTGAGTGATTTTCGATGCAGACGCGCTCTGACGTGTTCTCTGCAGCTCCAGGAGAGGAGAAGAGAAACTGTTCTGAAGCCTTTAGTCGCTTTAATAAATAACATTTTTTGACAGTTTCATAAACTGCCATGAAACTGTGTTTTATTTCTGCAGTTAAACCGCAGAGCGTTGGCCGAATGTTGAAACCATCCCTTCCTGTTTTCTATCCCCAGAAAACGTAAATAAAACAAATGATTCAACCATCAGACTTCAGTTTAATCCACTACCTGTTTGTACACAAATGTCCTCCTCCAACAAACTGCTCTAAAAGCTTTGTTAAACTCCAGTCCTTCTTTCAGTCTTTTGGAGGATTAGAACCCTTAAAATTCTAGTATGGTTACTTAAAATTGTGCAATCTCCACAATCACAGCCAACATGATCAGATGGGAAGGAAAGTTTTACCCAATCAAAATCAGAGCAGCAGTGACTCCTGAATGTTGTCTCTTTGTGAAGCTGGAGGACTTTTTTTTACTTCTCGGTTCTCCAGGAGGCGATCTGCTGCCTCTGATGCATCCATCACTTCCTCCCTGAGACGATCCAACACTCAGCAGCCTCACAGCGACGTGTGAGATGAGGAACCTCTGGCTCCGTCTGCAGCTTTCAGCACGGTTCACTTACAGACCTGGAGGAGCTTCTGAGGTGTCACTTTAACACACCAACAGGAAATCTTTAACTTCGCTCTGATAAATGGTCCCCCCCGGTGAAACGCCACCGTTTTATTTGTGAACTTTGTGAGCTTCAGTCTCAGAGTTTATCCTCTGACTCAGGTCAGAATCCAGGAGCATCAGTTTGATGAAAACGTCTCAGCTGTTTGACCTCAAACAGAGAAAGACCAGGAGCCAGAATGTCTCAATTTAATCATTTTGATCTTTTGTCCAAACATTCCACAGACCAGAGTCAGGTCTGGAGCTGCAGGATGCAGAAAGATTCACAAAACCAGCATCTCACTGGGATGGGAAGGTTACAGACTGGTAGGAGAATAAATAATGAGAAAATAAGGAAATTCAGTCTGGAAACTGGATTGGTGTGTGAGACAGTTTTCTATGGGTCTGGGTTACAAGAAGCTAATGATGTCTTAGTCTGAGTTTATCCTCATCTTAGTCTGAGTTTATCCTCATCTTAGTCTGAGTTTATCCTCATCTTAGTCTGAGTTTATCCTCATCTTAGCCTGAGTTTATCCTCATCTTAGTCTCAGTTTATCCTCATCCTAGTCTCAGTTTATCCTCATCCTAGTCTCAGTTGATCCTCATCTTAGTCTGAGTTTATCCTCATCTTAGTCTGAGTTTATCCTCATCTTAGTCTGAGTTTATCCTCATCTTAGTCTGAGTTTATCCTCATCTTAGTCTGAGTTTATCCTCATCTTAGCCTGAGTTTATCCTCATCTTAGTCTCAGTTTATCCTCATCTTAGTCTGAGTTTATCCTCATCTTAGTCTGAGTTTATCCTCATCTTAGCCTGAGTTTATCCTCATCTTAGTCTCAGTTTATCCTCATCCTAGTCTCAGTTGATCCTCATCTTAGTCTCAGTTGATCCTCATCTTAGTCTCAGTTGATCCTCATCTTAGTCTGAGTTTATCCTCATCTTAGTCTGAGTTTATCCTCATCTTAGTCTGAGTTTATCCTCATCTTAGTCTGAGTTTATCCTCATCCTAGTCTCAGTTGATCCTCATCTTAGTCTCAGTTGGTCCTCATCTTAGTCTCAGTTGATCCTCATCTTAGTCTCAGTTGATCCTCATCTTAGTCTCGCTTAATTCTCATCCTAGTCTCGGTTTATGCTCATCTTAGTCTCAATTGTTTCTCCAACTCCTCCCAAAGTTGTTTCTCTCATTTTGTTCTTTCTGACTGAACTGAGTGAGATGTGTTGTCGACTCTAGTCTGGATCTTGAAGAGTTCTAGAGGAGTTCTAAACAGATTCTAGTCTGGTTTTAGAGAAGTTCAAGAACAGGTTCTAGAGGACTTACTGGTTGTTGAGGAGTTCTACATGGGTTAAAGACAGGTTTTAAATGGGTTCTGTTCTGCTATTGGAGCAATAATGAGTAATGATTACAAAACGTGTTTTCGATTTAATAAATTTAATACCAAAGACCAAATTTTTCTCAAGGGGTTAAGAAAAGCAGGAATAAAGTTCTAAAAGTTGAGTAGAAACTGTTTAGGTAGACGCCCACTTGTTTTTGATTACAAGTTTCAGCTCATTGGTTACGAAATATCTTTTGCATATTATCTGATGAAAAAAAAAAAAAAAAGTTTCATAATCAGTCAATAAAATAATTTCCTAAAGCAACTCAACATGTTGAGAACTAAGTCAGAGAAACACAGAAACTTCATTTACAGCCAGACACTTTTTAATAAGCTCATAACTCATAAAAACTGCTGCTCCATCCAGATTCAGTGGATTTAAATTAAAATCAGACCTGATGCTTCCAATAAAACACAGGATACACATTTTATTTAAATTCAGCTGCAGCTTTCAGCGCTGAAATGTAATATTACTGAATAAAAATAACCAGTTTATCCCAGTTTCCTCCCAACAGACATAAAAGAAATGAGTTTAAAGCTTAAAAAGAAAAAACACATCTAGTCTGTTATCAAAATCAGTCGTGATTTAATCCAGTTATTTTTCTTTAAATCTGTCCGATGTGTTTTACAGTAATAGAAGTAATATAGAGCTGCATTTCTAAAATAAGAATAAAACAAACTAAAAAAGTTGCGTTTATATCAGAAAAGCTGTTTGAATGCTGAGTGCTGAATTAATGAGCTGAAACCTGCTGAAGACCTGAAGTGAACTGTTAATGTTCTGTAGGGTGAGGCGAGGTCATGGAGGGCTGTAAATGTATTTTTTAGGAAAACGATATTGTTTCTGGATTTTTTGATCACCTCTAGTTTCAAGCACCTCACTAGAAATTCAAAACCTTGAAAAAGTCATATTAAATTTCAAGCATTTCCAAGGATTTCAAGCACCCAAAAGAACCCTAGACAATATGACCAATATGAATTTAAAGATGGCCGCCGGCGACACAGCTCTCCGTAGGAGCCGTTAATTGGTAGAGAATCAGAACCGACACCTTGGGCTGGTTTCTCTTCTCTCCTCAGGCTCTTAAACTGAAGATCAGGGCTGCTGTCAAATCAAAACGCAGGAAAGGAAAGGTGAAATGGTTGTATGAGACGTGCTGCCTGGAGTCGGAGACCACATCAGTGACCTGCAGGTTTCCTGCCTGCAGGCTCTGATCAGGCAGGACTCCGGCCCAGTGTCGTTATGAATTCAGGAAGTGGCAGCATCGACGGCCCCAAGCAGCCGAACGTCCCGTCGTCTAATCTGGGAGGACGAAAAGCTGGATGTGATGTTGGAGGAGGAGATCAACATTCATCGCCTCCAGGATCCTGAACAAACCAGAACACAGATTTTTATTTTTTCTGCTGGTTCATGGGGAGGTGAGGCCTTCACAATGCTCAGACGTCTCCCTGATATTTCCTCCTGCAGTGTTTGTTTCTGCTCTATCTAAACAGACTCAGAGAAAGGTTAAATTTACTGAGAGATTCCTGGAGGACGGCTGAGGTGGAGTGAGGACAAGAGGAGATGAGAACTAAAGCTGAAGGAAAATAATTTAGACTCAGAATAAAGTTATTTTAAAGGTGATATATGTAATTTGCAAAACAAATGAGCTTAAAACGTTTTCTTTCATGCTTCTTAACATCGTTCTAACATAGTATAGCTATAAATATATTGTAGTGATTAATTAATAATAAATTAATAAGGCGGTTCCCTCGCTGTTCTCTAAAAATATCAGCCAATCATACGATTTGGACCGAAAGCAACTATTGGACAATCCGGCTGTTTGTCTTGCTTCTGCACTGCTTGGATCCTCCATACATGTGTGCTGGAGCAATTTTCAGCAGAACATCCCGGAAGTGAGAAAAGGACAGAAACAGCCGGCTGTTGCCGCTTGAATTTTAGGAAAAAATACCAGAGTCCTAAAAAACCCCCACACCTTTTCAGCTAGCAGAAAACAACAAATGTTTGGACGTAGAAAGATGACAAACCAGGGTGAACATGGGCATAGCGTTTAAACGACTGGTGTTTTGCTCTCTCTTCTTTCATGTGGCAATGTGCGGTCCCATGTCTGGAGGAGGCGCGGCGTAAGATTAAACCCAACGGGAGGAGTGAGAGCTCTGAGACGCGTTTGTGTAAAATAGCTAGCTTGTTTGAAAATGACCTATACCACCTTAAAAGGAATGTTGTCATCTAAAAGTAACAGCAGTTATTTATCTACAGTAGAGACCAGTTGAAAACCGCTGCACTAAAGGATTAGTTTTTGTCATCTTTTGAAGATTTTCTCTTTGTTGCTGGTTCAGTTTAACGTTTTTAGTGACATCTTTTCTTGTGGTTATAGCTTTTGTCTGCTGAATATAAAATGACCATAAACCACTCTTGTACTTGAGGGAAGCCCATTTATCTGAAGCTCTGCGACCACAGAAGGCTCCAGAAGGATTTGACAGGGTTCTGGACGACTGTCTCTCTCTGGAGAGCGCTGTCAGAAAAATGAGACAAAGGTGGTTTAACTTAGAGGAGAAAAATAACCACTGATGCTCCTGTTTCAAAAAAGAAAGAAAGAAAAAGATAAATGTCAGAAAAAAATGAAAGTCTATTCTGTTTTTTTGAACTTTGATGTTTGAGAAAAGCTTAGGGAATAAACAGTTTTTGTTATTTAAGAACATTTCTGTTAGCTCAGATGTATGGAGGTCTGTTCGGAGCCCTAAAAGTCCAGAAGTTTGAACTGGGTTCTGTCCAGAGCAGGAACAGGAGCATCTGTCAACAGGGCTCGGAAAGCTCTCCTGTTTTGGGGCCCGATTTTATTTCATAAGTCCTCTGAGGGCCACTTCAGTGTAAACCTGGGGTCAATCTTTTTGAGTCGAGAGCCAAAATGCTTGTCAGCATGATAAACCCTTTGATGCACCCGAGCACATTTTTGTGTTTTATTTTTAGCATTTTATCAATTTTTTTCATGCACTTTGTTGATAATCCATGCAATGTTCTCAATTTGTTTTCATGTTTATCTTTATTTTTAGCTTCTTGTAAACCATGTGATCTAAAATACCAACATTATTGTCCCTAAGCACAAAAATGTTCCCATATAAACTCATTAATCTCAATTATTGATCCTTCTGAAATGAAAAGTAAAATCTCATTTAAGGCCATGAAGCTTCAGATGATGTCATTTTGACCATATATGGCAAATCGACCGAATACATGTTTTCTTTTTTAAAAATAAAAAATATATAATTAAAAATGTAACTTTTTATTGTTTGTTTAAGGGCTTTTAACATAAGTACTAAATATTAATTTAGGAGTAAACATTAAATATATATATAGTATAGGATTAGGAAAGATGGATCATAGAATGAAAATATGACAAAAAAATAAAACCTTGATTTATTTTCAAGAATCATAAATGAGTGAAGGGACATTCGTTTAACTTCCTGTGAATCCATGATTTTAAATAACAGTGCAGAACATTTCATTTGCTATGATTGACATTCACTTCCTGTTTCCTCCTTGTGTTGAATCACATCCCTGTTGTGACAAACTGCAGGCAGGTCGAACCTGGAAGACAAACACTCTGTTCCCCTAACGAGTGTTTGTTCATGTTTCTTTAAGGAGAATCGATTATCATGTGACCTATAAAGAGTCAAAGCCACGGTGAAGCATCAGCCACTGACAGCCAGAAACGTCTTGTTTGAACTTTGTTTTAGTTCATAATTAAAGATTTGAATCTTTCATCTCAGAGACTTGATTTGAACAAATAATTAATCCGCATGACAGCAGAGCGAGTCAACACAAGTCAAGAACATCCAGGCGCTTCATCTGGACATGTTGTGTAACCTTCCCCTCTGTGGGTTTATTGATCTTATCTTTTTTACCTGCCCTCCTCCGCTCTCCCTCGACAGCTGAAGCGTTGGAACAAGATCTTTTTGGCGCACCTGAATCCCCGAGACGAGCTGTCGTTGTGCATCCTGATCTGGATGCTGGAGGAAAGTGATGCCTGCAGGCTT
The DNA here is from genome assembly GCA_006937965.1 of Callopanchax toddi. Classification (NCBI taxonomy): domain Eukaryota; kingdom Metazoa; phylum Chordata; class Actinopteri; order Cyprinodontiformes; family Nothobranchiidae; genus Callopanchax; species Callopanchax toddi. The sequence continues at coordinate 1,902,527 of SSNR01000021.1, read as the reverse complement.
TATGTCGAGGTCCATCTGAAAAACGTATCGACTGATTTCTGCAACGCCGTCTGACTTTAAAGGAACGGCTCGTCGGTCTTTGAGGGTTTTTAGAGCTGCACTGATCCAGTCAGCTGTTAAAATGATCGGAAATAAGAAGTTTAAACTTCAAATAAGGTACTTGTTGTTCTCTGGACTTACCAATGGAGACGCCGTCACATGACAGCTTCCCTCCAGTTAAAAACAATGAGTTTCATGCTTTTTATTTATTTTTCGGTTAAACTAAAAACTCTCTGATCCTGATCTTTTGACCTGAAACCAGAACCAAACAGCTGTTGCTCTGAGATCCTTGATGATGTCATTCCTCTTTGTGTTAACACACACCTGGATGCTCCGGAGCAGCAACTCTGATCAGAAAACCTTTTGATTTCAGCCTCACTGGTTCAGATCCATGAAACTTTTTCTCAGACTTGTCCATCTTTTCATTCCAGCTCTTCATGATCTGAAACCTGATGTTTCTCCTCGTCCATCTGCTGCTGTCCAGGAGCTTAAAAGATGAGAAGAAATCTGAATAAATTGATTAGAGGTGAAAACACAGCATGAAACACACATCCACCTCTACACATGTTCATTAAGAAAACGTTCTGAAGCTCACGAGGTGTCCGACCTGATGGAGCGTCTCTGAAGGTTCAAGGTGCTCAAAGGAACCTCCTCCGAAATATTTATAGTCGTCTGAAGTCCCCTTTAACACGCGGGACCAGAGTATCTGCAGGTTTTCAACTCAACCACACATTAATGCTTCTGAAAACCCCAGAAAATCTATAAAAGCTCAGAAGGTCTCGAATTTACAGCTGCTTTCAGCTTGGAGGAACGTTAAAAATAAACCGAGAGGTGGAGGATTCTACTCAAGGTTTCTCAGAACAACCTGTGTGTGCTCCAGTGAATAAAACATATTCAAAACATAAACCCTTCACACGATTAAAAACTCTTTATACGACAGGAGGACACAGGTTAAATGCTTTAGAGAACATTTTTCTGTTTAAATCATAACAAGTTTCAAGTTTTCAATAAATCTGTAATTGTTACTGTTCACTGGAAAGGTCAAAAGGTCAATTTAAACCAAATCAGTCTATTTTATTTCAGAAAACTAAAATATTTTCAAACTTTATAAAGTAAAAAACCTGACACGATCAACCCTTAAAACCTTAAATATGAAATAATTTGAAAAATGTAGTTTTTTTAAACTGAACTGCTTCTAGTAGCAGGTAGAAAAAATTGTGCATTTCCCTAGATCCTCCACCAGGGAGCAGCAGACATGTCTAGGACCGTATAAGGCAGGTTTTTGATGAAAGTACTAATACTGATACTCTAGGTTTGATGTTAATTTAAAGGAGTTAACTCTGAATATGTAATCAGGTTGTCTCTGTCAGGCTAAACCTCATTTTCTCCATTTTCCATCCCTTTGATGTTTTTACATAAATCAGCTCTAATGGTCGTCTATCAGTGGTTTTATAGGTGAAGTTTTGATGGAAAGTGAGCCGTGATGATCCAGGGCTTCTTCTTTGTAATTGAAACACGTTCTTATGTCCTGAAAGTTTCATTTTTTGAGATTTTGAAGGTTTTTGCCCAACAGCAATACTATTTCACAAATTATATCTTATTGAAACATGCAGTAAACCTGAAAGAATAAAAATACTACACTAATTGAAAATGCTTCAGTGAAAAATGACACTTCATTAAATGTCATTATTACCTTAGGTTATTGTATAATTTTTTACATTATATTACAACCCTTATCATCCCACCTAGGTCAGAACAGACCTCTGCAGTTTACCGTATGACCGTTTGTCTTGTTTGTTTCCTCCAAACAGCGTCTGAATAACAATGCAGCTGCTGCACCGTAAACTTGAGGTTTACTAACAGGTACACCTCTACAATGTTTAAAGAATATTTTTGACTTTTTTGAGAAAAATTTCTTTTAAATATCTGACACTTAGCCACTGATTTGTCACCAGTCTGCTGCAGCGTCTCTCCTGATCTGACAGCCCAGACTAGTGCTCTGGTCAGAGGACTGCTTCCTGTTTCTAGAGACTCTGCCTACTTTGAGTGATGGGGGTGTGGCCCAGACTGTAGATAAATAACTGATAGAACACCACTTCAGAATGACCCAAACATCCTTTAAGAGAAATCTTCATGTAGCCTGAAATGAGACCGAGGTGAGACCTGAGGCCCCCCATCAGAAGTCTTCTGCAGAACATCACAGGTTAGGCCCCCCTAGACTGCAACCCACCAAGGTCCCTAGGCCACACCCCAAGGCCTCCAGACACGTGCAGGTGCAGAGGGCCAATGCAACAGGGGTGACCTCGACCATCTCCACCCCCAATAATGTAAAATCAGTGGTGTGTGTATGTGAGTGTGTATGACTAAGGTGCATTAAACTTGTGGGGGGGAAGTCAAGACCCCCACCCCTCAGCAGTACCCCCAGTCCCCGATCACCCCCACCAGTGGATCTCAGAGTTCATGGTTTTTGGTTTCTGGTGGTTTGTAGAGATCACTTCCCTCCATGCCGTTCTTTCTTCTCCTTTCTGTGGAGCTTCCGGTCCCGCCGTGCTTGTTGGGTTCCATGAATCTCCCCCGCGTTGAGACGGAATCCAAAGAGGGGGCGGAGTAATTAACCGAAACAAACGGGAGTTTAATCAGCGCGAGCACAGCGGGGGAGGGGAGAAGTTTAGTTATCAGGAAGGGGAAGAGGGCGAGCGGGGCTCGTGCTGCGTTTAATTTGGGGTGTTTGTGAGGGTAATGGTGTGGGGAGATCCCCCTCCTGGCCGTGTTGACGCTCAGACGACTTCCCCGCTGAGACGCTTCAGAAACACGCCGTAGCGAACACGCTAATGATCATTTATTGCTGTTTGCATTGAAATCAGACAAACAACATCTGTTCCTCGGAGCTGATTCACGTTTTGTTGTGATGAATGAACTTTTGTTTCGTTCTCATGGAGATCAAACGGCGATTTAACGGCCTGGCGTGACGTTTCGAACCTCCTCGTCTCTGACAGGAGGATGGAGGATGAAAACCAGACGGGAAGGCTCCACATTGAATCGCCTCATTTTGTTTTTATAACACCAGGAATCAAACTCCAGTTCAGGAAGATAAAAACACATTTCCTCCTCAGAAAACTCAATCTGCAAAAGGCTTAAAATCAAGTTTCTTTTTTGTGTTTTTTTATTTTGCTTCAAGAAACTTTTCTTCCAGCTTTTTGTCTTTAAAGATATTTTATCTTTGTATTTGAAGAAGTACTAATTCTAGTTTTCAGGGCCGATTCTGATTTTTTCTGAAACTGAGAATAAAAGCATCTAACAGGCTGAGCTGATAAACAGCAGAGGAGTAGAAACTTAACTGGAACTGAATCAGAACTGAACCCCTGTGGGTTTCTGCTGCGAATGATAATTAATGGTGATGCGTTTCAGAGGCGCACCGATGCATGCTGGGAGGCGGCTTGGCTCCTCATCAATCACTGTTGGCATCTTCACTTATCTGGTCAGAACCATCTGAGGTTTAATCCGACCCGCTCGCTGAGGAGGTCAAAGACACATGAGTGAGGAGGAGGAGAAGGATGAAGGACTTCCATGATAAACTGATTAGCAGAAAATTAATCCAGAAAACTAATCGGCCGTGAGCGGATAACTCAAAAAATCCATGAAAAAACACAGAATCTGTGTTTAATAAACCTCAGACATCCGGTTTTTACTCCCTCTTGAGTTATTAAGGACAAAAATGTCCACGTCCATAAAACTCACATAAGCGGCTTTCATAAGACAGACCGTGCCGGCAAATCAGCGTTATACTGCCGCCACGGCGTGTCTTATAAAAGCGCTGTGGCGGCATGGCGATGCGGGAATTTTGCGGCATTCGTGCCGGCACGCTTGGTAGTAATATTCCCGCAACGTCGGACTTGTGTATGAAGACTACGCCTTGGCGCAACAGAGGGAGGTGTCACTAATAACGTGGCAAAAGTGAGCCGACCCCTGACCAGAAAAAGTATTTAAAAATCATGTAAACATGGTAAAGCTGTTGCGCATTTGTAAACACTCAGCGGAGATGGCAAACTGGAGCGACACTGAGATCCGGGAGCTTCTGGCTGAAGCAGAAGTTGCCTGTCTGTTTATACGAGCACTTCCGTCTCACGTCTCTGTACCCCGCGCTTTGACAGCGAGAAGACCGCCCCATACTCCCTTTTTACCGCCACCGGGAAATCTTTTGTGAAACGCACATGATTGCGCACCATTACCGGCACGGTCTGACCTCTTATGAACGACCAAAGGCTCCCAGATGCTGGCTTAGGTTCGCGGCAAATTGCCGGCATTGTTTTATGAAAGCGGCTATACAGAGGTGTTTTCAGCTCCATAATATCAGAAAATAAGAAAGGCTTTTATTTTGGCGGTCTCAAGGTAAAGAGTCAGGTGAGATGAGGTCACAAGATAACAGGTTGAAGGTTTACCTGTGAGGAGGTGACGCACTGCAGTAGTATGACCCCTCCACATGACCTCTGACCTCCGAGGTTTGACTCCTCCACGTGACCTCTGACCTCCGAGGTTTGACTCCTCCACGTGACCTCTGACCTCCGAGGTTTGTCTTCTTGTTATGTGCTTGTTCAAAAAAGTCAACTAATGCTTTGTAGTCCGTGACTTAGAAAACCATTTACTCTTCAGGGACTTCCCTTTAAAGGGTTAAAGACTGGGCTCTCTCTGAGGAGCTGATGTTTTCTTCCCTTCTGACTCAGGAGGCTCTTATTTACAGGTACAGCTGATTACCGTCCTGCAGGCGGTGAAGCAGCTGCTGTTCATTCCAAACGGCACCAAACTCATTCTAGCAGCTTTATTACAGAATCACAGTAGACCTGTTCTGCAGTTCGTTTAAATTCAGAAAACTCCAAACTGCAGTGCCGACAGGCCACGCCCACCGACGCCTACTAGCAACAAACATGAGTTGAAAACGCTTCAAGGAGTTGGCGTGTGTCTTTTTGAGACGCCATCAGTTTTTATTTTGAGAAGAAGACAGGAGATAAAAAGTGATACGAAGCCCTCCGATGCCCAGCGGGACACCAGGGGATGACAGCCAAAAACGATGAAAAGCGAAGAGGCGAGGAGGGAAAACGTTCCCCGGACGAAGGTCATCGGTACCGACGAGGAGGAGAGAACGGTCGTGATGATGATGAGACAAATGGAGCAGGGCGAGGAGGTGACAGTATGAGGTTAGGCCTCTGAGATGGGATGAGGAGTGAAGGGAGCGAGGTAAACAGAGGAGCAGCAGGGAGCAGGAGGAGCATGGAGGAGCTGTCAGGGAGGAGAAGACTCACAGCAACAAGGTCACGGCCTTCTGAGGAGGGCGGAGGAGAGTGATGGATGGAGCCAGGCAGGGAGGTGAGGAACAGGAGGAGGCGACGATGTCAGGTCGATTCGCCACTCAGAAAGGAAGGAGGAAGAGGAAGTGAGGCTTTCAGGGGATCCAGTTTACAGCGAGGAGAAGTGACGGAGAGAAAAACGGAAGACGAGACGCCGGAGCTGGCAGGTGAAGCCGCCGCTCCTCAGACTCTCCGACAAGACGACGACATCCACCATCAGCAGGAAACAGAAGTTCTGTCTCCAAACAGACTGTCAGAGCTGCAGAGGTCACATGACAGGAAGTGGAGAAGATTCTAAGACTGAAATCTGAGCAATGAGATGAGAGGATGAGCTGTTAGTGGAAAACAACAATAAAAAACATTTTAGGGAAAAGTTTTATTTCAACAGAATTCAGAATTAAAATCAAATGTTTTATATGATAATCGGAATGACAAACGTTCAGGATTATTTCAGGTTTTCCAGAGAGTTTGTGTTGGTCAGAGATAAAGACTCGAGTGTGAGACTCGGACTCGAGTCGCATTTAAGTAGGAAAAACAAAGACTTTTGACTTGATCTACAAAGAACTGATTCAACGTCACAAAGCTGACCTGTTTAATTAGTTCCCATCAGCCTCTGTGGACGTGATTCTTCTGGAGATCAGATCAAACTTTACTCCAGGAGGATGACTCTTCCTCTCAGGTCGTCTATTCCTGTGTTTCATCCAGTTGCCTTCAAGCAGCACATCAGTCAGACTGAAACCCTCCTCTTCCTCCTCCTCCGGACTCTGATTTACCAGTTTCTGTCTCCTGTTTCATTGTTTCTCCACCGTGAAGTTAAAAATGGTTCTGTGGTTGTTTCAGACAGCGTTTATGAATCACTGTAAAGAATTTTGTTAAAGGCAGACGTGAGGAGGAGGGTTATTAAAGAGGATAGAGAGCTGTGGATTACCAGATTAGGAGTTCCAGGTGAGGCGAGTTATCCAGAGGTTGATGAAAAAAATCATGTTTCAACAAAAAGTTTCTATAATGATAAAAACAGTTTCTAAAGACTCATGACTTGACTTGGACTTGACCTAGAGGCTCATGACTTGGACTTGACCCCTAAAAACCCTAGAATTGACTTGGACTCGACCTCTAAGGACTCATGATTGACTTGAACCCAACCTCTAAAGAATCTAAATTTGACTTGGATTCACCATAAAGACTCTAGACTTGACTTTGACTTGACCTTTAAGAAATAATCTCGGTTGTACTTTCTTCATTTTTCTTTTCCCTGATTTGCTCGGCAAATAATTGTAGAAAATGGATTGAATCAGTATCTGAAGGATTTGTTCTCAAATTGTTGGCTTGCTGCTTGGCAGCTGTCTTCCAGTAATATTTATTGGTGAACATTTTATTTTTACGATTAATGATTTATTTGCTGGTGTAAATGGGGCAGAACATATATAAGATTTACTTCTTTCTGCTCCTTTTCATTTAAGTAATATACGTTGTATTTGTTTGATAACGTTATGTTTTTTTTAATGAAAAATGAAAAATTTTATAATTAAATAAAAAGCATGTAACTTTTTCATATTTTAAAATATTTTTCTTGAGCCAGTGTGCTGATATGACCTTTACAAGGGTAATGAAAAGTCACTCAGCCCCAACTTCTGCTTGCATCCAAGATATGGCATTTGTAACTTCTGGGCCCCCCTTGATTTTACACATTTATTTCTGTGACTCAGAGAATGAGTCATGAAGTTTGACTTGGTCTGGGTGGTCCCTGTGGTCTCAAACAGACCTGATCCTGAATCAGTCTTCAGTCTGATTTATGGGTACTGATTAATGGTTCACCCTGCAGGCGCTTGTTGCTCAGATCGGATGTTTTCATGACGATCTGAGCAGAACAGATTTCTACCTCTGAAAACTTAAATCAGCTCCAAATATTAGATGATCTGAGTCTCCATCAGTCGGTGTGTCTCTGATCAGAACCTGAGAGGCTGAAATAGTCTTTTTGTCTTGATAATTTTTTGAGCTTTAAAACATCAGCTGTGGTTTTCACCTCTTTCATTCAGCAGAGGAACAGTGTGACCTAAATATATAAACATTTAAAAGGACATGAGGGAGCTTTGAAAAACAAACCTCATGAGCGCCGCGCCTGGCGCTGCTAATAACTGCAGCTTTTAGCGGGAGCGAGCACAAATTTCTCACTAGTTCATAAGGGTTCAACCAAAGGCAGCCGGAGGCATGATTTCATAAATAAAAATACATTTTATTAATACAAAAGGAAATATAGTAAAACAATGCCCCGCGATGCACACACACACGATCAGACTGAGGGAGCCGATCTAACAGAGCTAATCTCGCTAGCCGCTATGTTCCAGCTTCCACTGCTGCCTGTATTGCTAAAAGCTTTAATCAGCCGGTGTTCTCGGACACCAGGAGAAGAATTTGAGAAATCTAGCGTGATAGAATCATGCCCCGCCGCATATATTAGCCTAGATTTCTCAAATTCACATCACGGAGTGGAGCTCCGTAGCACCCGGAGGTCCGTGCGCAGCAGAGCCGCCTTAGATGCACTGTAAGCGGACTGAGGTCTAGGAAACAGTCCGGGATTTGCGGCCTACACTGCCGAGACCATAAACATGGACAGATTGCTGTGCGGTCGCCTATAACAGCACCTTTAGCTCTGTGAAACCCTTATAATCCATCAGAGAGGTTTTCTGCTCCATAAACACTGCCAAATAACACCAGTTTTATGAGAAAAACCACTGGTTTAGATAAGGAAGTCCACCATTGACTAGCAACACTACACAAAGGTGCAATACTGCCACCTACTGGATATACATTTATTATTACTTTTTTAGCCCGAGAACGCGCAGAAGCGTCAGTTGACGTCACATCCGTAGGTCAGCGCGGGAAATTTGGACCCCGAATTGCAGAACATTTTACAGCTCACAGCCTGTTCAAGATAATGGAATGATACATGGGTGGCCTCATTCTTTTTGATTTAAAATGCTTCATCACTTATTAACCTAAATAAACTGAACATGCAATTATTACTTTTCTTCAAAAGCTCCCTCATGTCCCTTTAATAATAGACCAATAATTACAGTGTGTGTATGTGTGTGTGTGGGGGGGTATTTTAACAATAATTTATCATCAATCAAACTAAAGCCGAGTAACTAATCACATCAGCTGTTTGCCTGTTTTTACTATTTATTTAGAACTAGAGTTCACTTTGTGCTTTCGTTGTGACTCAAGTTACTTCAAACTTGTTTCAACATGAGTGGCTGCTGCTGGTTTTCAGCTTAGTTTGAGGAAAGGAATCATTTTAAAGAAACTCGTATTAAGAAATCGTGAATAAAAACTGCCGTCTGACAGAATCACATCAGACTGAATGGACACAGAGTTTTAGGAGACTAGATGGAAGGAATTCGTGTGAGACAATTCATTTCAGGCATTAGAGACTTGGGACTTGACTTGGAAAAAATTGAAATTTCTGCAAGAAATTACAAACTATAATCGACCCATAAAAGCCAACGAATCTGATGCTTTTCTTTTATTAAAAACAGGACAGGAGACATTTTTTCCAGCATCTACATTAATGTTCTAATTATTTTCTATAAAACCTTTGTGTTTTCTTCATTAAAATATTCAAATTTCACTTTATTGTTGAGCAGGTCAAAAAATTCACATGAAAAATATGTTGTGCATTTTCTAAATAAAAAAAAAGTTCATTTTTTTGGCCCATTGTGAGGTGATGATTTTAGTCCAGGTGATGAAGATTTTAGACTCTTCTGACTCTTGAGTCCAACAGGATCATAACAGGAGCTTGTTCCTAAATACTTGAGATGTATGACGTTCTGTTTGAAAGAGACGAGCTTTCAGGGTTTGAGCTGCTCAGGAGGTCTTCATGATCCTCCGTTTTTTTTCCGGGAGTCGTCGGATCAGAACCGCAGAGGTCCATTTGGTTCCTGGACTCTTGGAATCCTGACAGGTTGTGTTGGTGAAGCTGAAATAAACCCAACCAGAGCAGAGAGATGTCATTTGGAGGTAAACAGGTACGTTTTCTCTGAGTTGGTTTAAGGAACAGCTTGAGATCATGCTAATATGGTTGGACTCGTTAATGGGAGTTGAGATGTTGCCAGGTCTCTGTTCTCTCTGTGTTCCTCTGGATGATTCTCGTTGTAGTGGATGCAGCTGCTGTCACAGTTTAGTCAGCAGAAGAACGGCTGGTTTGACATGATGAAAGAGTTTGTTCCTTTTCTTTTCTTTGAACCCATCATGGCAGAAAAATAGTAACTGACGGTTTCAGGTCGACGGAGGAAATTCTGATTGACATTGATTGTCTTTTAACCTTTTGATATATGAAGCAATAATTAGAAAATGCTATATTTCAAAAATCAACATGTGAGGGGTAATGATTATATCAAAATCAGAAGAAAACAGGAACTTACCATTTGCAGTACTTGTTGATTAGTTGTTTCAGTTGAATTCAGTGCTTCACAAATATAAAGATCTAACATATCGTTGACCTGGAGGTCAAAGGCTGAAAGTGATGGAGCTCTTAGCTCCTCATATGGGATGGATTTGTTACTTTGTGGTTACAAATCACAAACCTTCAGTGATTTTCTGACTCATGAGCCGATAATCCTCTGATCGATTACTAATAGTCTGTATGTGTGGTCGTTGTTGCGCTGTTTGACTCATCAGAGTGGTTGGTTGTTATTATTTGAGTTGATTAAGATGGTTTTGTGCTCCAGGCTCAGGTCGGTGGCAGCAGCTTGTGTTTCATTGGTTGATTGTTGTAATCGGTGTGATTTATTCTCTGCTACTCAAACACCTGAGCACATAACGGCAGGTGACTGAAACCCCCTCATCAACACACACACACACACACACACACACACACACACACACACACACAGGCTAATTATACGGTTCATCATGCTCCCTCTCACTGCTCCCCCTCCGCTCCTTCCTCTCCTTTAAGCCCGGTCATTATCCTCCTTGATATATCACCTTTTCTCGTGTAAATGACTGACACCATTGAATCTGGGCACTCACGCTCTGCAAGTGGCACTTTTTCCTCCAAGAATAGAGCCCATAATAAGTCTCAGGGTGCTCAAGGACAATAGATGGCTTTTTATCTCTTTAATGACTGTTGCTGCTGCAGAGAGACACTTTCTGCAAACTCGTGCATGACTGCTGTGGCAAACCTCTCAAAACTACAACTTTTACAGGAGATTTGCACAACTTATGGTCTGTACAGGATTTATACACCGTATGAACACGGGATGCATGCTCTATGGGGCTTTTTTTGTCATTATACAGTTTATTACTGAAAGAGATGACTTTTACATGACATCTCAATTAATTACAGGTGTTGTAAAAATAAGAGACAAAAGCATGAATAGTCCTCATTTCATGTTTAAACAGCAGCCTTCATGAGTTTATAATAATTACTGAGTTTTGCACCAGCTGACTTGAATTATCTTTTTAAACATAATTTTATGGAACAGCTGAACTTCATTTTGTTGTTTTATGGTGCAGTAATTAGACATTCTGGTTTTTCAGAGTTTAACTGATGGGAGTTGTTTCTATTATGTTTGTTTTTTGTGTATTTGAGAAAAAATTGATTGTATTTCAGTGAAAGCCATAACCGTGTGATGTCATCTGCATACATGGTGATAAATCAATGTTCAACCTGAGCTCATGTAAATGTCTAACATCTAAAAAGTTTGTAACTAGTTTAATGTGAGAATATCTTCAAACCAGGAGCCTTCATCACACAGGCCTGTAGCTTCCTGTAGTTCTGTTCTTCTATGAGGAGATCTGGTCACATGACGACTAATACTAACTTATTTTAAACTTCACAAACAGCGAGCGAAAACTTCTTTTAGTTTTGAACTTCTGGAAGAGAAACAAGTCTGATCTATTTCTGTGACTGAAACCCTAAAAGACTAAATCTAATCTCGCCTCGCCTTAGAGGAACAAAACAGCTGTAAATCATCTGTAACATGTTGATGAATCAATAACAACAATCGGTCCTAGAACGAGAACATGTGCAGAAAAAAATGGTCCCAAACCAGAACCCTGAAGGTCTCCACATAATATCAGATAATCAGATGATTGATCTTTATTTTACCAGGTCTCTACTGTTTGTTTAGGTGACCTTGAAACAATCTTGAAATTAAAATTGGATTGATGGATGGATGATGGATGGATGGATGGATGGATGGATGGATGGATGGATGGATGGATGATGGATGGATGGATGATGATGATGGATGGATGGATGTATGATGATGGATGGATGGATGATGATGGATGGATGGATGGATGATGATGGATGGATGGATGATGATGGATGGATGGATGGATGGATGGATGATGGATGGATGGATGGATGATGATGATGATGGATGGATGGATGATGGATGGATGATGATGGATGATGGATGGATGATGATGGATGAATGATGATGGATGGATGATGATGGATGAATGATGATGGATGATGATGGATGAATGATGATGGATGAATGGATGGATGATTGATGGATGGATGATGATTGATGGATGGATGGATGGATGATGATTAGGGGTGCAACGGATCAGAAAGCTCACGGATCGGATCGGTTCACGGTTTTGAGTCACGGTTCGGATCAATTTTCGGATCAGCAAAATGAAAAAGAAAAGACAAAAAACTTTGCTCTCTCATTATTTTCTAAAACACTGAGCAACTTTTTTATGCTCAATCCTCATAAATACAAACTGCATTTAACTCAAGATGTCAACCTGATGCTTCAATAAAGTTTTGAATCATATTAAAACTAAATAATGGGGGAGATAGACTCATATGCGCACCTCAGGGGTCACAGACCTGTTTCTGTCAAACTAGCGGTCACAGCTGGGGAGGGGGGTGGGGGCGGGCGTGAAGCACGAGGCGCTGCTCTGTGGCTCCTGACAGAACTCCGATTATATTAACGTTTATTAGCTCGTATAAAAGCCCAACATAACGCTATCTTAGACACAAATAGGTGAATCTAGTTTGTCTATCAGAAAGATTCCAGCTGACGGAGAGAGAGACGGAGGAATCAGAGGCAGCGCGCGCGCACGCGCGCAGCAGAGACTGGATATTGATCAGCGATCCTTCGTTCTGGTGTACTAAAACGGCTGAAGCCAACAGAGTGAACCTCTATACGTGATGCAAAATTAACGCCTTTCTCAGAGGGGAATTATCTGCAGATTCAGAGCGCGTGAGCACAGAACGTCGGGGATTATTTAGCGACGCACGCGCTCTACATGAACCGCGAACCACGTGCGTTCCGAACCGTAGAGGGTGATCCGTACGAACCACGGATCGATGATGATCCGTTGCACCCCTAATGATGACTGATGGATGGATGGATGGATGATGATTGATGGATGGATGGATGGATGATGATTGATGGATGGATGGATGATGATTGATGGATGGATGGATGATGATTGATGGATGGATGGATGGATGATGATTGATGGATGGATGGATGATGATTGATGGATGGATGGATGATGATTGATGGATGGATAGATGGATGGATGAATGGATGGATGATGATTGGATGGATGATGATTGATGGATGGATGGATGGATGATGATGGATGAATGGATGATGATGGATGAATGGATGGATGATGATTGATGGATGGATGATTGATGGATGGATGGATGATGATTGATGGGTGGATGGATGATGGATTGATGATGATGATTGATGGATTGATGGATGGATGGATGGATGGATGATGATGGATGGATGGATGATGAAAAATGGATGGATGATGATGGATGGATTGATGATGATGATTGATGGATTGATGGATGGATGGATGGATGGATGATGATGGATGGATGATGATGGATGGATAGATGGATGGATGGATGATGATGAATGGATGGTTGGATGGATTATAGGGCTGTACGATTATGCATTATGATTTAGTCTGATGCACGATTATGACCAAAATAATAATCACAATTATTTTTGATCAATATTGTAATCACGATTATTAATCATGATCAATCATCCTGTCTGGTAAAATCTGTTTTTTGCACCAGTTATAAACAATGTTGCAACATTTTTCTGTGAAAAATAAAACTTTAGAATAGATTATAAATAATGCAAAAACAACAACAACAAAAAAAAAACAAAAAACTCAAATACTTTTATATTTATAAATAATGCAACACCCCCGCCCCCCCTTAAATACTCAAATTTCTGAAGCCTTCATTGCTCACTGTATTGATAGGACACATATCTTTGGCCAAATAAAAAGATATTGCGTCTATTATTTCTGCGTGACTTTGTGAATAAAATGGATACTAGCCTAGTATACTAGACCGTCAACACATATACAGTATAGTCTGGTTTACCAGCTACCTCATCTCCAGATGCTGCAGCATTTTCCATTCCAGACTTGCTCTCGTCATCAGTCCAACTTGCTGCCGCCGTAATGTGTGACTGGCTGCTACAGTGCTGAGTGACTTGTGCGCGGTTTTTATTTTGACAGCTTAAGGAAGCTTTAGCCATGCGTTCGCCCCCTGGTGGTTGGCAGACTATTGGTTGAGGCGTTGTGTGATGAAGAGGCAAGTAGAAGAGCTCGCAATTTGAATGGAAATATCGTTGACGATCAGGTTCATTTAATTGTGGCCACCAAAATCTTGATCACGATCAAAATTTGATTAATTGTGCAGCCCTAATGGATTATGAATAGATTGATGGATGATGAATGGATGAATGGTATCTTTCCTTCTACTTTGTGACCTTTCCTTCCTGTATAGTCTGAGTTCTCAGTTCCATTTGAAGGCGTCTCTGTGTGACGTGACAGACAGTTCTTTATAAAATCGGCTACAGATGACTTTAATAAGCATAAATATCAGAGCTGGAAGCAGAAAGGCGTCTGTGCTCCCAGAATCCAAAGCTTTCTACATGATGAGCTGTGATGTGGATTCTTCAGAGGTCGCTGAGTCCGTCGGTCTGATCAAAGCTCTGCTGGACTCCATGTTGTTTGGTTTCCTCGGGTCTGAGAGTTGAGTTGGAGCAGGTGGTCTCTACTGAGACCCAAAGAGGAAAGTCATCTCACAAATATTCAGCTTTTTCATTCACTGCCTGAAGAAAAGGAAACTTTTTCTTCTTGGAACATGTAATTTCAGAGCCTGATGATGAAAGGAGGAAAGTCTCTGCGTGATGGAGAAAAGCTCTTCTGGCTGCTCTGGGCTGAAGCCTGTTGATCTGCTGCAGCAGACGAATCTCCCAGCATACCCACTGAGTGCAGTTTCATTTATTTATTATATTTATTAGAGAACATTTGAATTCCCCATATTTTATGTCCAGTTAATGCTCCAGTTCATCCCAAACAGGAATGTCCTGTTTTGACCTCCTTTAATTGCCACAAAATGAATTCAGAGACAAAAATTAGTTTTTAAAAATCCTAAATTATAATTATGATATATATAAAAAAGTGCTTTTTCTGTTCTTAAATTCTGCCTCGAAGCCATTCTGATTAAATCACCTCTTCCACAACTTTACTTTTAATACAGAAAAACTAAAATACTGTTATTAAAGAACTGTCATGATGTTCGATTTGATTTTCAGCATAAGATGCCAACATCATAAATACTATAGTAGAAATTATAGACATAAACCAGAGAAAAACATCCTCCTGTAGCCAGGATTGAGTTGCATTCTGGGATGCGGTATGGCTACCCTGTAGCTCCTAGCTTGCGGTAACTTAAGCGAGGGCTACAGTCGTTAGCTCACTGATTTTTGAGCAGATGACTAGATTTATCTTTCCTCTGCCATCAGCTCCGTGCGCGCTCTCGTGTACGTGCTAAAACTCAGTTATTCATCCTGTTTGTTTACTGAGCGGTCTGATGCTCCGCCTTGGCTTTTTTCCATCTTTTCTCCTTAAATTAGGACTGCTGGTCTCACTAAAGGTCTCTGACACCTCAGTGGGTTGTATAAAGCTGTCCTGACGTCTTGAGACGTCGACTCGGTCAGCAGGAGCAGCGGTTTGGAGGAGCGGGGGGGTCAGCTCCTCAGGATGGAGGGTTCTATTTGAATCAAATAAAGAGCTGGAGTGAGTAATGGATGGAGAGATAAGGTTATATGTGTTAGAGGAAGAGGATGGACCGTGGTTTCTGTGGGATGAAGAGCTTTATTCATGACCAGACAGGCAGAGTTCTGGTCTTTTCATGTTTAATAGAAACGAGACGACTTCCTCGCTGTGATTGGGTCTGAGTGAAAGCTGAAAGGCAGACATTCAGCTGGCTGCTGAATGGGAGCGAAGACGAAGATGGAGCTCTGCATTAGTTAAAAAAAACCTGACATTTCAGACACAGAAGCTAACAAACCATTAGCGTCTCCGCGGCAGACGGCGGCGACGGAGCTGTCGTGTAATCCATCTCCTGTTGATGTTCTGGAGTCCTCACATCGTTAGTGTCTTCTGTTTGACTTCGCGCTCCACAGACGCCTCACCAGTTACAGCTTCAGGTCAGACCTGAGCCTAAACCCAAGTCTAACCAGGAAATCAGCTTTCTGATGTTAACGTCTAAACCTGATCAAATCAGAACCAATCGAATTAAAAATGTAATTAATTAAAAATACCATAAAACCTGTGCATCTGTTCATGTTCTGCAGAGCGGATGATGTGACCTCACTGGTTTGTTGTGTGTTCTGAAGACCCTGGTCTAATAGTCACAGTTCACCACTGGTGGAACTGGACTAAATATCAGTTCTTGCAGAGCATTACCAAATTAACACTCATTAAAACAGTGCATTTAGAAAGTAGTAGGGTTACAGAAAGAGATTCCTCCAACATGAGTTTAAAGTGACTTTCACATCAGTGCACGGAGCTGAGGAGCTGCAGGGCAGCTGCAGGCTGTTGTAATGTTTTCAGGTAGAAAGGCGTTTAATGCAAAGTCACACACGATGCACCAGGGGATTGTTAATGAGAGGACGTGTTCTGAGAGACTGGAGAGAGGGAGAACTGGTCCAGGGTGAGAAAACAAAAGCTTCCAGCCTGCAGGGGAAGATGAAGGCTGACGGAGGATGATGAGTCACGCCTTGTAGGGTGAGAAACGATTTTGGATGAGGCCGGAGGTGTGGAGGGATGAATTTAGCCAGACGTCTGCAGCTGGCTCAGACTCGTGCACAGGGCTGATGGGTGATGCTCCGTTTAAGTGTTTCCAGAACTTCACAGTGAGAGGGTTTGTGTTAACGCATCATTCAGGGCTGTAGAGGAGAAACTGCAGCTGAGGCTTGTCCAACAAAACTCTTTGTTACATCAAGAAAAACGGAACTAAAGAAAACAAAACCAAACTCCTTTCAGGTTTTCTTCCAGAGGATTTCTTTACTCGTACTCTTTGTCATCCACTTACTTGGGTCTTGCTCATGGGGGCAGCATCCCCAGTAGGGAAACCCAGTCCTCTCCCCATGGTGTTCCCAGGACAGCCTGGAGATATGAAACCTCCAGCGTGTCCTCCTGCTTGTCTGACATGTCTAAAACACGCCCCCAGGGAGGCGTCCAGGAGGCATCCTGACCTGATGCTCAAACCACCTCAGCTGGTTCCTCTCCATGTGGAGGAGCAGAGGTTCTCCGAGTCCCACCAGGATGTCTGAGCCCGTCCCTGCAGAGGAAACTCATTTTGGCCGCTAGTATTCTTTTTAAAGGGTTAACAGAGGGCCATCCATCCTACTGAGAGACAGTCATCCAGATCCACTAAACACATGTGCACTGGTTGGACAAACTCCCATGTCCCCTCCATCACCTCAGCAAGGGTAAAGAGCTGTTTAGGATTTATTAAGGTAAGAAATAATACCTTGATTCTAATGGTGCTACACAAGCAGCCGAGACAGAGAACAGAATTCATTTGCCCTCCTGAGCCATTCAGGAGTTTGCAGCACTTTCAGAGCATCTGCACATTTATGGCAATAAAGCAGCTTCCATTTCATGCCTGTGTGGTTTCAGAGTTTCTGCTCTGTGATTTAAGCGCACGGCTCGGCCACGTTACCGTAACCCCACGGTCTGGCGCTGCTCCTCGTTTGATTTACAGACACCGACCCAGCGGCTCTGCCTGTATCCGTATTACGGTCCATTACTGCCTTCACAACTGGACCCTCGCATCCAAACAGGCTTTTATTCCCTCCAGCTGCTGAAGGTAAAGTGAGTAATGAGCTGTTTTATCCAGACCTGTAGCGGAGACGAGGACGTGTCAGGAAAACGCTCCTTCAGCTTCAGCTGGAGTTTGTTTTGTGGAACAAATGGTTGAAAACTGATTTATTTTTTGTTGTTGTTGTTGAATATTTACAAAATTCTCAAATTTCTATTTAAACTCTGGAACAAGTTAGCCTTAAATATCCCTTAACAATATAACAGAACAATCCATAACATCTCAAAGGAGTGTTAAATGGACCAGAACCAGCAGACGTCTGAATAAATGTTCTGCAGTGAGGAGCAGCTCTTCACCAGGTGATGCATTTTGTATTTATTCTGTTTCCTGTCACATCATTAGCTCGGCCTGCCAAAAGCTGAAGCAGTCAGGAGGCTGAGTGGGGGAAACGTGGACGTTTGAGTCATTTCCTCTCCTCTGCTGCATCCTCTGCTCTATCAATAAGGGGGAAGATTTAGTCTGATGCACCAGGAGGAGGATTTAACCCTTATGTGATCACTCATGCTTTAAAATGGGATTTGCAGCCTAAACCTGAAAAAGTATATATAAAAACCAAATAAAAAAGTGACATGGTTTAAAAACAAACCTAAAATAATCACACAGAAACACCTGAGAAGGAAACGTGTAAACCTTATTTCTTTATTAAAGATTAAGAAACTCCAAGCAGCTTATTGATAAATAAAACCAGAGGATGAACTTTCTTCACCTCCTGACGTGTTTGAGTCTCAACATGAAGGCGTCCTGTTGGACGACCAGTCGTAACCTTGGGGTCGTTGGTCTCAGCTCGGTGAGCACAGTGTGAAAACCACAAGATGAAGTACTCACACTCGACACAACCGTGTAGTCTCTCTGAGGAGACGAGAGCCAGAGAGTCACAGAAAACCTGAATCCTTTCTCTGCTGCTCTGAATACAAACGCTGATTCAGTAACGGATTCACTCCGAGTCGGATCCACTCGGAACATGTCGGATCCTGGTTCTGGTTTAATCCCTTAAAACGTCATGAACTCTGGCTCCTGTCCAACATGATGAGGCATGGAGGACGCCATGAGGACAACCTCAGATAAAAACCAACAAAAATTCTCATTTAATAAAAACTAAAATTCTGGTCCAGACTACTCCTCCTCAGCGCTCTGAAGGTCTGATCTGGTCTCTGATTGGACCATTAAATCTTGACTCTGTTGTAGATCAGCTGCTGGGTTTGGATCATGGTTCTCTTTCATGACCCGGTTTGTTCTGAGCTTTAGGTGGTTGCACATCAGAGTCCAGAGCACTTTGAGCTCAGAGGAGTTCATAACAGACTCAATGACCACAGGTAGCCCAAACCATCAGCCCTCCGCTGCTGTGCATTATGGGTAAACATCTTGACATTTGTTCAGATGAGCGGAGCTGCCAAGTTCTTCTAGAGAAGAGGCTTGTTCCTGAAAGGCAGACTTTTTCGGTGTTTTGTAATTGTCCTTTCATGACCTTTAGACCATGACCTGTACAGTCTGGCTGTTTCTTTACTTCCTGTTGAAGCTTTTGAATTTTTCCACATGAACTTCAATGACTTTCATCAAGACCCAGGCTGCTGGAAATCCTTGAAAATGCTCTGAATCTGTGATTGGCTGGTCTGAAATTCAAAAATCCTATTTATTTTATTTTATCAGTCCATGAACTCACCACCACCCAGTGCTAATTATTGCAAAGAAATGTTAAAGTCTTTACTTTCAGAATCATAAATTGCAAGTTGATAGAATTTTTTTTTAATAGTAATCTGTTATTCGTGATTCTTTTGACATACTAAATCGTTTCATCAGGTCACAAATAAACAAAAATCAGAAACTGGAATTGGCCTTGAAATCAATAAACTGTAGCTGAAACTGGTTGTAGCTGGATAACATTTACGTTTATGAGATGAGGAAGTAAATTAAGGATTTTGCATGTAAATGTTCTGATCATGTGTAAGTCATTACCAATGGAAGGTAAATCTTGCCTTGAAAGTTGAATTTGATTTGGGCAGAAGTGTGAGAGCCCGAGAGTGACTCCGTGCTGATTCAGCTGAATTTACCAAACGTGTATTTGTTTCGTCGCTGTCAGACTAAAACCTCGTATCTCCATTTTTACATGAATCAGCTCTTTTGGTCGTCGGTTTCATTTATTGGTGTCAGGAGATCTTTGCTACTTGAGACGATTCAGAGTTAGTTGTTTATTAGAGAAACTGTTTTTATTCATAAAAAGTTACATTTTTGGAGATGAGAGGTTTCCCCCAGACAGCGATGATGTGCTATAAAACGTTGGGGTTAATTTAATTTCTTCCCATCATGAATAGAAACCAGAGCCACCGTCACATCGATCCGGTCCACATTTTCCACTGACGTAAGCAGGAAACAGAAAGGAGGAGTCAAATTTTTACAGCGTCACTGAACACCAACCTACTTGTTTTTTAATTCCAGACAAGTTTTTCATCTGTAGCAGAGATATAAAATCTGACGCCTCGTCTTCAGGGGGAGTTTTGGAAATGAAGCCCTTCGTTCTGACGAGTTAGTCCCTTTATTTCCACATACCAGCCGTTGGAACGGAAAGCCGTCGAGGCGAGTTGGTCTGCGTCGCCGCGCCGCTCTCTGACTGCTAATGTCCTGAAAAACTCTACAGTGTGTGATCAGCGTGTTTCCAAACAGCCAGTTCTGGCAAATGAAAATGGAGTCAAAACTCATTAGGCCCATAAATGCACATTAATCGCACTTATGACAGCAGAAAGGAGGGGCGGAGTGGGGAGGGTTTTTACACTTCCTCTTGAAAATAGATTTGTATGAAGGCTCATAATACATAATTCTATAGAGAAAAACAATCCAGTGTTCTGCAGACGCTGTGAGATTCTTTCCGTTTTACAAGCAGCTGGGGTACGGTGCCTGCTGAACATCGCGAGCCTTTGATTGCACTTTGGATAATGACGTCCTCAGTCATCCCCTCAGGTGATAATGGATCCCATTAGGAGTGACTTGTGGGAATATGAGGCCTCTGTCATATTCCTCTCCCCCCTGTTTAGAATAACTGCACTGCTTTGAAGAGACAGAACCTCCACACAAGAGACATTAATCCTCTGGTAGAAATAAAAAATAATATTTCTGGGAAGTTTTTAGCATTTAAGGTCAGAAACTCTCAGGCTGCAGTCACAGCGATCCGTCTGGTCGCTTTAGGCTTAGAATTTTTGTTCTCGTCACGTTGGGGTTAGAATAAAATAGTTTTGTAGCAGAATTTGGGTGGGAATGGTTTAGATCATTGATCATCAACTGGTGGGTCACAGGCTTTTAATTGGGTAAAACCATGTTGCAAAATTTTAAAGGAGGAGGAATATCATCAATTTATGTTTCTTAACAGTAGGTGGCGCTAACGCCCTGTGATGCTATTTGACAGCTATCATTTCACACCATAGAAGAAGACCTGCAGAGGTTGATGCTGATGGAAAAAGGCAGGTGTGACTCAGACTAGATGACATGAGTTTTATCAGGTTAACATGACCTCATAAACAGTAATTCCTCCAGATGATGTCAGAGTTTCTCCTCAGGTGGAAGTAGGCTTCAACCCCCCCCAATTTTACTCAACATTTCCTTGTTGCGGCGCAAGCTCTCATTGTGTTTGCGAGCTTACAGCGCTTCAATCAACAGCTGTCTCATGGTGGGAGCCATGACTGAAAATGCCTGGTCCCAGTCCAACCCTGGTCATTGTAATACACCTGACTGTATCATAATTTAGATACCGCCCAAGCCCAGGTTGAAGTGAGTTCTGATGTTTTCTCATATTGATCTTGTGATGAGATCATCAGTAATCCTTCTGAATTCATCCTGTTTGTCCCTGAAAACAGTTGATTCTGTTATAAACACTCTATTTAATGAAGTGAGGAGTTAAAAATTCTCTTTTGATTTACGACCAAACTCAGTTTGATCACAGCCTGAGATTTTCTGCTTCTTTTTGTTTGTCTTTTCCTTTAAACGCCAACACAGAAACAATCCATTCAGCAGCCTGTGAAACAGAACCCAGTTTCTATGAACAGGAAACAGGACAAAATGTAGACTTTAGAAAATACAAAGTCTGTTTTATATTTAATACAAATGAGGGGAAAAAAGTGATTATTTCGGTCCAATGCTGAAGATATACGGTATAAAGGTTTGGTACAGAGGTGCATAACAGTAGGTGTCCAACACTAAAATGCCCCTACAGCAGTGCATCATGGGTAGTCGCTTACATTGATGAGTTGTGGCGAGACATCGTTTAATTTCGGCACTTAGAAAACAATCACAATGAAATCCGCGTCATTGTTTTAATTGAACAAAATTTACAAAGCCATTCAAACAGTCAGAACTTTTCATCAATGTATAGATATATATAGATATAGATTTTTTATCTCTTTTTGTTTTTTATAACTCAACTTCAAAAATTGAGAATATTCAAAATACACTTTGACTTCACTTGTTGTCTTGATATTTACACGTATCTACAAGAGAACAATTACACCCATGGCCCCGCCCACACCACAACCCGGAGCCCCGCCCACCTCTCACAGATTTTTTGTTTGTACATCTTTTCTGAACAGGTGTCGCGATACAAAATCTTTTTACTCTGTACATTTAGGTCCCCCCCCCTTTGAAAGCTGCCCACCTCACATCCAGACTATGACCCCCACCCCCAGCCCAGTCTGTCCCTATATGGATGTACTGTGGGTGGCATCAATGGCTTCGGGTATGGGTCCTGCGGAGACTGCCTGGTAGGACATTGGCAGGGGGGTCTTGCCAGGGCTCTGCCGGAAGAGCCCCCCGTTGGGAGCCCTGTGTTTGCACTGCATGGTGCTGCTGAGAGGGTGGTGCAGGGGCAACGTGGTGCTGCCAGGGCCCTGGGACGAGGGCAGTGTCCTGCCTAGGGTCCCCCCATGGTGAGGATGGGGAAGAGGGGGAGGTGGCACTCCCTCCCCGGGCAGATAGGTGGTCACAGCGAGACCCGATGGCGGGTAGTCCCGCACGGACTCCGGCCCCGGCACCAGAGAGGCCTGGCTGGGCTGCATGCTGCCGATGTCCAGCGCAGAGATCTCGATAGAGGGGCCTGGGATCTGCTTGTGGGCCAAGTCCTCGTCCAAAAGACTGTTCATACGACGATGCACCTGTTCCAGATTCACCTCCTTGTCCTAAAGAGGAGGAGTGGGGGTGGAGGAGGACAGAGGAGAGACAGGGGAGGGTGGGGAGGAGGGACACAGAGGCTGAGATTGGCTTTGGGCCGGTTTCTCGGACCGATCCAGTTCTACTGGAGCTCCATGCATTGCTTTTAGGATAGACCAGTTTAGTCACTGGTTTGGTTTGAACAGCCCAGTGGGAACTGAGGCCACTGAAACCAATCTGTGTGTCGTTTGAAATCAAACTTGGCCAGTGAGCATCGAATGTTTGATGTTTGGATGAAACCGATCCTGGGGCCAAACTGTAGTTAGCTGTAAAGTGATCTGGTTGCTTTTTATCATTAGTAGGATATTTAGGTCATTTTGAAGTGATGTTTTATCCACAGTAAGGACCACACCCACCAGTAACATCACTCAAAGTGGGCGGAGTCTCTAGGAACAGGAGGTGGTCCTCTGACCAGTCCGATTAGGAGACTAACCGATGAAAACGGGTCTTTACTGTAGATAAATAACTAATAGAACGTCACTTCAGAAGAACCCAAACATCTCTTTAAACATGATGGATCTGTTTACTGTCATGCATCAGATAAACATTCACCTTTTAGTTTTCCAGGTTATTTTAGAGGACTGAACGTGGTTCCTGTCCCTCTGTAGCGTGGTGTTCCTCTCCGCCCTTGGAGCGGAGTCCCTCTGTGCAGGAGGACTGCAGAACTGGTTCCTTATCAGAACAATTTAATCAAACATCGGCTGACTCTGCATCTCCTGCTGATTGCAGCCATGTGTACTTGTTAGGCATTAATAGACACTTGAGTGTTTCTCTGTTGAACTGCAGGCCTGCTTCAGTTCTCTGGGTTACTGGAAGGTAAAGGACGAAGGGGGGGTGAGGGACGGGAGGCATGACCAGCATACTAAACTAGTCTCTGGGTCTGAGTCCAGATTCTCTCCACGTCGGATTGTTTGTGGTCGCTGCAGTCACAGTGCAGCCAGTTGGAGTGTGTGTGTGTGTGTTTGAGGGGAATAAACAGCAACCAATCACTTTACAACAACCACATGAAGTCAGGTCCTGAACTCGGGCCAGCTTGGCACCAGCATTGGCTTCGCTTCAACCTACAATGATATTAGTGACAGTAACTCACCACAGCGACACTGTGCACATGATACATCACAATACACACATTGAGTCATGGTGGTGTGTTTCAGTGTTGGGGCTAAAGCGTGCCACCCAGCGCCCCTCCTGATCAGTTCATACAGGCTAGTTTGAGGAGGTTTTGGAATCAGAGAAGAGTTAAACCTTTGTTTTGAGTTGGATTAGTCATGAGAAATAGAGTCAACACATAAGAATATCGTCACTTAAAGGAACTCACTGAAATACTTAGACATTTTCTGTTTCAACCACTGAGTGTTATTAGGAACTAATAAAGGGATTTTTTTCTGTTTAGGTATTTATATGTTTGTTCCTAAAAGAAAAATGGTAAAAGCTCCATGTTTAGGCTGCAAATCAAAATGTAAAGCACACTGTCAGCATGTTCTTTAACTAAAAAACAACACACTAAAACAACTTTGATTGTTCGGGAGGCGGGCTCACATTTCAGCACAGAACCAGGAGCAACAGGGAACTGACATCGTGCCCCCCCCACCCCCACTGCTCCCTTCTTGCCTTCTCTTCCCGCATTTGATCAACCTAAGGTTCTGTTCTTGATTGTTACCTGCTAGTTGTGTTTATTTAAACCCCACAAGACCCAAGTGATCAACTATGGTTGCTTTCCCTGTAAAGAGTTTATAAACTAGTTGACATCTGGTATTCAGTCACCACAGAGAGGTGATGGATGTTTGTTGTAGATGCTAAGGGTCAGATAAAGCTTTAAACATGGATTTATTTATCATTTTAAAGGAGTTCTTTGTAGTTTTTTAAGGTTTTGGCACTGTGTTAAAAGTTATTATTGGACATAAGTGTGAAGCTGGATGATGAAATTTAACCTAATTGTACAAAAATGATTTATTTAAAAATTTTAAATGACTGTTTAAACAACAGCCAACAAACTGGGTGTTAGTCGATGACTTGGTGTTTTTAAGTGAGTATTTTGAAGCCTAGTGGCCATCGGTGGTACTGCATTATTTGGGCTAGTGTCTTAGAATCGGAAGACAGTGTTTATATGAAATCAGCTTTTAAACTGGATAATATTTCTTTTTTTGTTCTTCTAACTATAGAAGGCAGTCCCTTTATGTGTCTGAAGTTCATAGAAACTGCTTCTTTGAGTTGTATGTCCTTTAGACAGGTCTGCAGCGATGAAATGCCATCTTATTAATGTTCAGAGAAATAAATTTGGATGATATTGACCCCAGAGATAGCAAGTATAAAGAAAACAGAGGGCCTAAACCAGGACCCTGAGGTACACCATATTGTAATGTGGCTCTAGCTGAGGAGAACTGATCAAAATGGACAATCCTACCAGTTTGGTGGAGAGGAACCATCTGATTAAAGAATTTAAACCCTGGCAAGGAGTGAAACTACTGACCCAATTTAAAAAAGAAAAAGTTTATTAAGTTTAGAATTTTTTTTACTATTTTTACTGTAAGTGGAGACCTGCTGTTTCAATTTACCATATTTTTTATGATTCAGCTGGTTAAGTTACAGAGAAGAAACTCTTCTTCTGTTGTATTAGTAGCTGCTCATCATGTATTTGCTGCCCCCTGGAGGCTGATGGAAGTCGTTTTTACCTCAGCCTGACTGTTGATGATCAGCTGAGCTCACTGAAATACTTGGAACTTTAAAGCAACCACAGTCGATCAAATATGGCCACTTGCCCTATAAAGGCTTAAGGTGAAATAAAACCTATAGAGGTTCCTCTAAGAGACTCTTAAAACAACAAAGCTTCAGTATTAGCATTATGTGCTGAGGTAGGGGAGCAGAAAGCACTCTGTGTGAACTTTAATAGTTTGGTGCAAAGTGCTGCAGCTTAGCATCTGTCCATTGTTTGAATCTTTAACATAAGAATATGTTGTTCCAGCAGCGCTGAGTGTGTTTGAATGATCCCTCTCCAGTTTTACAGAGCCGCTCTCTGAGCCAATTAAAACATCTCGGCGCTGGTTATTGTTTCAGCGGACTGGCACCTCATTAAAATATGTTTTCGGGAGTGTCAAGCTGGCAGCTAGCCAAAATAAATAAATGCCAGGGATTAAACCTCAGCCGGTCGTTAAAGACGGACTGGTGATGTAAGTGGAGACGAAGAAAACAACAGCCGTTTGAAAGCCTCCATTAATTTAGAAAACAAACAGCTCTGTTGATAAGTGCTCCCAGAGGGGGGCCTTTTAAATCATTCTGCCTCCTGCTACTTTGTAAATACTGTAACTGTGGAGTGGGTTGTGCTCCGGAGCGATAAGAAGAGCTTCTGGTTGGGTTTAGATTCAAGTGAAACGTTTAAACCTGCTATCAGAGGAAGTCCTTTAATAGCTGACTGCAGTCGCCACCTTTAACACCAGTGACTCCTCCTCCTGGGCGCCACCGCCGCCGAGTGTGAACGTGTCATATTGACTGGTCAGTCATGCCTGAAAGTGAGTGTCGGGTCCTTCGATGTCTAGATCAGAACTTTCTCTGAGGACCAAACACTTTTACAGGTTCCAGGAACTCATTAACCCTTTTGATGAGGAATGTTGTTTTTTTGGTTCTTGTGAGTCCAAGTTAACTTTATACAAAAGTATAAATAAAAACTAACCCTTTAATGTGTTTTAGCCAGTGGAAGCCATGTTTATTGATCCATCATAGGGTCACCACCTCCTGCAGCTCTCCTCTCAAAAAGATTACGTTGTACTCTTTATAGTGCATGTGACCATGTCTGATCACTCATTTTAAATCGACATTTGCAGCCTAAACCAGAAACGTTTTTTAAACTATAAAAAAACAACCAGTGACTCGGAGGCTTCAACTTTAAATGTCCAAGTATTTCTGTGAGTCCTTTAGAGGCTGAATATTTCTTGTTGTAGTTTCAGCTGGTTTAGTATTAGTAGTAGTAATATTTACTTCAGTAGCAGTGGCTGTAGTAATAGAAGAATTAGAAAAAACTACAGTTAAAGTCGTTTTAATGGTTGTTTGAACCCTCAGGCATCACTTTAATTTATCCCCTCGTGAGTCATTACAGTTTTTCTGCTTTATCTGCATAAATCTGTTCAACAACTTTCGTCCTGCCCTTCAGTGTCAAACATTCAATCATTCTGAGGATTTTAACCCTTTAAATGCCAGTTTATTTCCATGCATTTCATGAAAACATATCCATGTCTAAAAACTGCTATAAAACATCTCTGATCAACTTCATTCTTATTCAAAACAATTAAATGTTCATAACGGGTATTTAGCTCTTTAAATGCCAATTTGATTACATGATGCTACTTTTTTTTATGAAGAAAACATAAAAGATGCTATTTACCATAAAATAAAGGTCAGGTTTTTGGGAGATGTTTTATTATTTAGACAGGCAAAAATTATATTGAAACCACAGTTTTTAATCCCACAATAAGAACAAAAATATTCATACATTCTGTGGTGTTAGGGGTTTGTTTTTGAGAAAAATTGAGAGAAAACAAAAACAAGTAGTGAGTAAGACAAATCTTTTTATTTTAAATAAAAAAATATTGTGTAATTAAAGTCTCACTTAAAGACTTAAAATCCTGATTGTTTAATATTTCAATCAGGACTGAAGTTGATGAAAAGATTCAACCCCCCAAAAGTAAAAAACTAATCATAAACGTGTCTTAGCAGCTGTTTGGATGTGGACACTTTTGTCCTCTAACGACTCAGGAGGGAAGTAAATTTTAAAATTGATGCTGCACAGATTTAGGATTTTCATGAAAAATAACAGAGATACTAAATAAACAACGTGTCATTTAAAGGGTTAAAATCCTCAGAGTGATTGAATGTTGAGACTGAAGTAACAGATTTATGAAGTGGACGAGGTAGTAAACTAAAGTGACGCCTCAGACTTGATTATTACAAATGAATTAAGATCTGCTCAGTTTTACCCAGAAATCAACTCTTCTAGAGGAACAACATGACGGACTGTTTTATTTTGATGGTTGTATATGAGGTCTATTCTGACCTGTATCAATAGCTTCTGCTTCATCCCAGCCTCTCTCTCTGTCTGTCCAAATGTCCCTCCTCCCCTCCGATGAAGCAGTTGTAATGTCATTATATGTCAATGGACCAGAAACCCTTGCCAGTCTGTAATCCTTAGTGACCTGCACGAGATCATAGACAGTCAAGTGTAAAAAGAGAAATGAGGAGGATAGATGGAGAAGGAGAGAGAGAGAGAGAGAGAACGGGCGTCCACATTGACATATAATCTGTGACACAGTGACAGAAGCAGGCAGGAGTTAGAGACCAGGATGTAGGAGGTGAACCTAAGGTCCGACAGAACCAACCGGCTGCTCACACTTTACTTTATGGATCCACATCGAGGCTTCGTCCCCTGTCACATGACTCAGGCTGCACACAGCATACACTATGCGCTCCGATTGGCTGCGTCAGATCAGCTGATTTGTAGTTTTGGCTTTAACCTTCAGAGGGCCAGTGGCCCTATGTTTCCACTTACTTTACATTTTGATTAGCAGCTGGAAATTTTTACAAAAAAAGTAAAAAGTTATTGTTTTAAATAAATTTAAGAACAGAATCAGAACATTTTTAACAACCTCCAATAACACTCAATGGTTTCATCTTTAAATGACCAAGTGTTTCAGTGAGATCCCTTTAAAGGGTCAATTTCACGTCTAAACGAAGCCAACGGAACTTTTACCTTTACTTTTATTTTCCCCATGCTAATTTGTAGAGGTCAGCTAACGAGTAATACAGAGTTCTAACACATCAGGTGGACTTTTAGAGCAAGAGTTGTTTCAAATACCTGAAAATGAGCTGCTAATGTCTCACTGATCTGCAGCAGTATCGATCCGCTCAGAGGACTGCTTCCTGTTTCTAGAGACTCCACCCACTTTGAGTGATGTCACCAGTGGGTGTGGCTCTTAAATAAGTGATAGAACGCCACTTCAGAATGACCCAAAGTCCCTTTATACTACATTTTGAATAAACATGCATAAAGTCTAAATGTCATTAATAATAGATATTAAATACAGATTTAGAGCGTGGGTTATCTTTGTTTAGGATTGGGTGACTGGAGAGCTGCAGAAATCTGGTCTTAATATTTCTAAAAACCCAGAGAAAACTGCAGAGTCTTTGTAAAAGAATAAAAAGCAGTTCATGGACGGACTTCTGGTGGGAATGTTGAGTGATTTTTACGGTCTGCTAAAACCTTCAAGCTGAATCTGAAGTGTTTAGAAAAGGAACTGTGTGTTCTGAATAGGAAGTAAAAACACGGCTTTAATCAGGTTTAGACTGAGGGGTCTGCGCCAGCGTAGCACACTTTGTTTTCTATGTGGTTATTATTCAGTCTCATCACATCTAGTAAAAGAGAAGAAAAACAACAATCTCAGTTTTCTGAAAATACGTTTGTTTACAGGTTGGTCAAGGTGTAAAAACACCCTTAGTTATATTTAAGTTTTACTCTGAAGTCATCATTAATGATTTTAGTAACTATAAAACTCATCAGGTGAGATGGTTATTGACTAAAGAGTCATGTGACCACAGGAGTTCAGGCTTCTGTTGAGAGGGTTAAGAAAGTTTAGTTTTTTATGGAAAATTATCTATAAATTTTATCGATGTGATACATGAAAGGGTCTCATACTTTTGCAAGGTCACAGTTGAAGACCTGAAGGAACTGATTATGAAGAGCTATTAGAATAATAAATAAGGTGGATTATAACAAATCAATTATTTGTTCAGTCTAGTACTTTAACAGGACGTTGTCTATGTGTGATTTTGGAACAATTAATCTAGAAAGTGAATTTTGCTGCAGAGTTCTTACAGAGCGATAATCTTCTGCTAATTTCAAACAAGACCTGTTTGTAAGAAGCCACTTTTCAATAAATAGAACAGAAGTAGTCAAACTGACCCTAATGGGACCAAATGAAGGCAGCTGGACTTCTTTAGTTCCTTGAAGACATTTTGCATCTAATCCAAGGAGCTTTGTTAATTCTAACTGGAATGATCACTCTCCTCTCGACCCCATGAAACGCTGTTATGCTGGTCTGGTCCCCTTGTGGGGAATTAGACTGAAACTGTCTGGGGATCAGGTTCAGAGCTGCATCAGGGGCTGGAAAGGTGAAACCTTCCCCTCAGAGGGTGTGTGTGTGGGGGGGGGGGGGGGGGCC
>SSNR01000021.1:1825072-1871783 GCA_006937965.1 Callopanchax toddi | reverse complement strand
AAAAGAAAAAAAAAAAAAAAAAAAGCAGATGAAGTCTAGTTTTTAGGTGGAGGGGAGTGATGGAGAGATAAAAGAATAAATAATAGAGGGGTTTAGTAATAAAAAGAGACCAAATTTGATTTCAATAAGTGGCTCAGTCCTGCCTCGGTCCCACTAACCCTACTCTGACTCTCCTCTACAGCTGGGTGTACTGCAGCTCCACTAAGTCGGGGCTCATGTCTGCGGCTGGATCCTTAAAGTAGAGTGTGGCAGTGTCTTCCCCCCGCTGGCCCGTCCGCCGGGCCCTATGCTCGGTCACCTCTTTCGGCTGCTCCTGCCGGCAGCGGTTGCTGTTCCACCACGCCTCCAGCCCGGCCACCAGGCAGGCCAGCAGCAGGCCGGCGGCCAGGATGCAGAAGATCCCGGCGAAGCTGTGCAACTTGAGGGAGCGGCCGTCGGGGTGAGCGCTGGCGTGGCTGCTGAGGTCACAGCGACCCGTCCGGGGCCACCACTTCTGCTTCATGATGTCCAGGTCGCCCTTCTCCTGCAGCTCCAAGATCCTGAAGGACAAAACAGAAACTGGTGAGTCACAGAGACAGATGGTTTACCTGGAATCTGTCATTTTAACACAGATCAAAAGGGTTTTAAGTAGCTTTAGGACAGACTGCAGTGTCAGAGAGAAAAGGCTGCTCTCATCGGTACCTGAAGGCAGGCCCAAGGAAATCAGCAACCACAATATGAGCTGGGTGTTTGAATCTGAGTTACTCTCTTTGATTAATTTAAGAGCAAATCAAAAGACTTCATTAATCCCAGAAGAAAATGAGATGTTTCAGTATCTTCAGGTTTCTTCATAAAGTCATTGTTCTTCTGTTGTGTTGCAGCAGAAATAAACCCACCTACGGAAGACCCTCTGTAGAGTTCACAGTGTACTAAAGAACTGATAAGAGATCAGTCTCGAGCTGAGAGACTTGTTGCTCTCTGATAAATTCACAACTTCAAGGAGAACTTTTATGCCGAAGTCGGAGAAATGATCACCGGCTAAACTAACAAGCTACTCTGAACTTCTGGATACTTTTTGATGCAGAAGAATCCTAGAAAAAGAACTTTATTATGACTGAAATCACCAGTGATGGATCTTTATTAGATTCAGATCAGTAATTTGGCCTCCTGCTGTCTGAAGTGGTTCTGATTTAACAGTAATTAGATTACCAGTCTGGTCACAGCGTGTTTAGTTATTTAACTCACCTATAACAGCTGTACAGGTGTTTATTATTCTGTGATTGGTGTAGATAAACTGTCTCCCTGCTCTGTGATCCTCTGTAGAAAAGATATCAGTTATCAGGACCACACCCACAAGTGACACCTTTCAAAGTGGGTGGAGTCTCTAAAACAGGAAGTAGTCATGTGATAGGACCAATACTCATGGTTAGGAGAGACTCTGTTGCAGATTGGTGACAAATAAGCTGCTGGTTTTCAGGTATTTACTGTAAAAAGTCATTCTGATGAATAAAGGCTGGAATACACCGGATACCTCAGCGATGCGCCACCTTCTGGCTGTGGTGTTGGCGAGTCTTGTACTCACACAAGACGCGCTCCTGATACAGCGCGCCGTAGGATGCTGCTTTAAAAAATCGCGCGATAGTCACAACATCACGCGGGAATTGAAAACTGGAAGCGGGAAGTGAATTCTTTGTTTATATGTGATCAGAGCTGCTGTCGTGTGCTGTGGGAATCTAATTCTAATTCTTTCAAAATGGGTAAGTAAGTTATTTAATGGAACTGTTGTTTATGTGTGCCGTAATGTTTGTGGCGGTTTATTTCTGTGTGCCGTAATAGGAGCCATTCTGCGTCGTAACGTCGGTGTCATGGTAATGGCGGTGTCAGAAAGTACTCAACATGTCATGACACATGCACTCCTTTTTAAACTGGTGCGAATCTTTAGCGGGCTGGCGGCGTCTCGCGTGTCTGGGACGCGTTGTGGCGAGCTCTGTGTGAGTGATCTGATGGACTAGAATGGTTTTAAATCAAAATAACGCCGCAGCCACGACGTGGCGTGTCGCCGACGTGTCCGGTGTATTCTAGCCTTTAGAACTCACCTGTTTTTAAACCTCTACAGTAGCACGTGATTCTTTTAAAATCTTCTGTTTCCTGACCCACATATTTTAATCTTACCCTTAGCTGTAAATAGTGTTTTTATACGTTATTTTAAAACCCCATATGGTCACAGCTGTTAATTATTTTGAAGTACAGATGAAAGTTTTCCATAACTTCCCTTTTCACAGACCCGTTGTGTTATTTAGGATCAGTCTACCTCCAGTCCAAGCAGAGCTTTATTTTTCATATTTAATCTGCTCAGTGTGAACGCGTTGAAGGTCAGTACACTGCAGTCTCCATCCACACCCCCCTCCCATCGAAACACCCCGAGGACAAAACAGTTTGGCTTCACAAATGAGCAGCAGCGGTTATTAATGGCAGGATTATCAAACAGAAAGCCGGCGATGCAGCAGTTATGGGACGTATCAAAATGATGGCTGGAAATAATGGTTTCTGAGCCGAACAATAGTTCTGCCCTCAATTTAACACTCAAACGTTATTCCTGCTCGTCCCTGAGCGCCGGAGACGTCTCGGGTGGAAACTTCATTAGGAAGTAGCAGTTCTGTCTCTGCTGAGTGGCACAAATTAAACACGCAGTCGTTTTAGGGTTTAAAAGAGGGAATCAGGGAAAGGCCAAAGGTCAACAGAACACCTGATTCCTGTTATTATTATAATGTTTTCATTTGTCCATTTGCTAAATAACTCCTGAACCACTGGATGAACGCTGATTAGCTTTTGGAGCCAGGTTAATTCAAGATGGCCGCCACAGCTAATCAATATTAGCAAACACAGAAATGACTCTGAGTCAGACAGATTAGCAGATTTTGAGCTTAAGTCATTCAGTTCCATGACAGTAAGGCAGACCTGTTCCTGGTGAGAGTTGGACTCAGCCAGGGCTGCCGTTTGGTAGCAGGAGGATCTGCAACTCCAAATCTGCTGCCATGTTTCTCGACCAGAAAATGGTATATTGCCAAATCCAAGGAGTTAAAGTATCACATGGTCTTGTTAGACTGAGGGAAAGAGGAAATCTACAGCGATGAGCCAGAAAACAAAGCTCTGTATTTATTGATTTATCTATGTTCGATGGGTAACGATTGATATGAGATCATGAATACAAACGGCTGACGTTATTTGCCTCTGCAGCATGACCAGGCTCAGACATTCAGGAGGGAGTAGGACCACGACTCAAATAAGTGGAAGAAGACAAGTACGAGACCAGAAGGTAAAAAGACATATTTTATAGTCTAAAGGGCCGTGATGGTTTACCAATGTTCACAGCACACTCAGTATTATTTTCAGGATTTGATCAAGTATCTCCATCATGACATCAGCTCACCCCGGCCTTCGCCTGCATCCAGTTCCTTTTTATGGCTGAGCCTGGTTCCAGTAGGGTGTCTCTGGTTTCCCTATTCTGAGGTTTTCTGGCTGGTGTGGTCATCAGGATGAGTTTTTGGAGGAGGGTATGATGGAGCAAGGCTTTGTCCTGGTCTGGTGAAGAGGGAATTGAGTCAAAAGGCAAAGCTCTGTTTACTGATTCATCTACACTCCCATGTCAGTCATGAGTGAAAGAAAGAGATCCCGGATACAAGCAGCCAAAATGAGCTTTTCCCGTAGGATCCAGACTCGGCTTTAGACATAAGGTGAAGAGCTCAGAGTAGAGTCACTGCTCCTCCTTACCTAAAGGAGTCAGCTGAGGTGGTTTAGGCATCTGACAAGGATGCCTCCTGGTTGCATCTCTGAGGTTTTCCAAGCAAGTCCCAGACCCTCAGAAAGATACGTATTAGGGTCCCCCAGAAGGATGTCTCCTGTTACCTCCACAACCCAACTGTGGATAAGCGGAGAGTGATGGATGGAAAGCAGCTAACCTCCTGAATCCAGAACAGTGTAGAAGCTCTCTGTATCTGAGTGTCTAATCTCATTTCTGTTTTTGCTGACTCACTGTCCCCTCAGGTGGTGGCTCGTCACTTCCAGAGCGGACGTCTCCGAGCTTTAAGGAGAAACAGGATCATCTATGTGTGAGGAGCACTCCGACGGACTGGAGGTGGTGTAAAATGACAGAGCCCGAGGCATCACTCCCACACAGATCAGGAGGTGCAAACACACCCCAGAGAGATGTCTCCCCTCTGAATTAAAGCTCCCACAGCGCTGCTGCTAATACTTTGTGTTAACGTCTCCATTAACACTTCGCCATCGCTGTTGTTGGGCTTTTCATCCTCACAGAAATCACACTAAGTGATTTATCTGTAGAGTCTGGCTGTGATGCCTCCAGCTGCTGAACAACAAACTTTATAAACACAGTTCAGACCAGCTTTATGTCACTGAAAGTCGAGTGACAGCTGAGAATCTGGGGAAAAATCACAAATCTCAACGCGCTCTAGACACAGGAAGTAGTCCTCATGGCTGGTAAGATCAGTGACAAATTAGCAGCTCATTTTCAGGTATTTAAATCAACTCTTGCTCTGAAAAGTTCCACTGATACTTTAGAACACTATATTGCCTGTTTGAGTCAACTGAACAATGCCAAAATTACTATGCTAGCAGCAGCATAAACGGGCCTCATGCAAGATTGTGTTCTAATGCAGCCTGATGACTTTTTGAGCTAAAGTTGTTTTAAATGTTTAAAAATCAGCAGCAGCATCTCTCCTGATCGAGGACTGCTTCCTGTTTCTACAGACTCCACCCACTTTGAGTGATGTCATCAATGGATGTGGTTCTTACAGTAAAACATCCAAACCATGCTGCTCTATTTTTCTTCATAAACAAGCTGCTTCTTGTATACATTGCTAAACTAGTAACTAGATGTAAAGGGCTAAAAGTTAGTCAATGAAGTTCATACTTAATAGTTAATCAATTAAAATATTGTGCATGGAACAACACTCGCCCACCCCTAGAATAAAACACTGCTATTTGTATTGTGGCGTACCTCAAGGTTCAGTTGTTGGACCACTGTTTGCTCACAGCATTAGTTTGGTTCCTATTTATTTAAAACAGAACGTTACTAAAGACAAATGAATGAACTTGTTTTGCATGGAATATATTTAAATTCCGGCCCGGCCTTTTAGTTTCCTCTGGCGGTTTCTCTTAGATGGTCCAAATAAAACCTAGTGGGCACTTTGGGTTTTTTACTAACAAAGACCAGAAAAGTTTTGGGGCTTTTTATTTCTTTAAAACCTGCTTTTAATCAATAAAAATCTGATGTTCTAATTAAACAACCAAACAGTCGCATCCTGAGTTTGGACGCCACTTCTTCACATCATTTGTCTTCATTAACTTCCTGCTCTCACTGTGGGAGTCAATCGATACGAGACGGATGAGAAAGTTTTCACATTTTGGGAAGCTGCATGTTAATTCATGATGAAATAATGTGGCGATTTACTAAATGATCTGTGTGAATTTTAAGCTCTCTCTGGGATCAATTTGTGTTTAAGGGGAGAAAAGCTTCAGCTCACCGGCTCTCTCTGAGGGAGACGATAGAATTTCCTTAAATTTTGAACCCTCGCTGAGACATCTGCTTAGCAATTAGCACGCATCCTTCTGTTTACACATACACACCATGAATAATCCCATTCGCTTCACAACAGCACCGCTTAATGCAATCTCTTCATGAGAGCTTAATTGACTTCGGCGTGGAGCTGTTATTGATTCAACAGCCTGCAGGAGGCGTTTCTCATCACGTTCATGGTCAAATCAGGCTGATTGACACTATTTCTTCCTCCAGTCAAAGTGACCCTCATTAGCATACATTTAAAAGCACTCGGCAGGCTGTGATTGGCTGAGACGGCGCCACGGTGAGACTCCTCACTCACATCAGAAGATAATGAAGCTTTAATGTCAACAAGGAGGATCAAACAAGGCAAAAGCTTCCAACCTTCATCATTAACTCCTCCTCAGACTTTGTTTTACAACATAAAGAAAAAAAGAACTGAAATCCTAGAGTGGAGAGTCACACTCATCACTGTACTTTATCAAAAAGACGCTTCTATAATAAACTCAGCTCAAACCTGTGAGGGAGGCTGAAAGAGAAGCTAATCAACACCAAAACCCTGTGACACAAACAGAAAGGATGTAAACAAGCTGTGCTCACTACAGGGTGCTCACTATATAGGACCCTAAAACAGGCTCAGTCCAGTGTTTTGCATTTCCAACACCACTTGAACGCAGCGTGCGTTTAAACTGTGCACTTCCTTCAAACATTAGAAATTATTTCATCCACAACAAGCTGCTAAATATTTCTGACAAAATCCCCTCTTAAGGCTAGAATACACCGGACACGTCGGCGACACGCCACGTCGTGGCTGCGGCGTTATTTTGATTTAAAACCATTCTAGTCCATCAGATCACTCACACAGAGCTCGCCACAACGCGTCCCAGACACGCGAGACGCCGCCAGCCCGCTAAAAATTCGCACCAGTTTAAAAAGGAGCGCCAGTCGCAGCTGTGCGCGTGTGTCACGACATGTTGAGTACTTTCTGACACCGGCATTACCATGACACCGACGTTACGACGCAGAATGGCTCCTATTACGGCACACAGAAATAAACCGCCACAAACATTACGGCACACATAAACAACAGTTCCATTAAATAGCTTACTTACCCATTTTGAAAGAATTAGAATTAGATTCCCAGAACACACGACGGCAGCTCTGATCACATATAAACAAAGAATTCACTTCCCGCTTCCAGTTTTCAATTCCCGCGTGATGTTGTGACTATCGCGCGATTTTTTAAAGCAGCATTCTACGGCGCGCTGTGTCAGGAGCGCGTCTTGTGTGAGTACAAGACTCGCCAACACCGCAGCCAGAATGTGGCGCATCGCTGAAGTATCCGGTGTATTCCAGCCTTTAGTGTCACTTTGTTGCTTTAAGGCTGGAATACACCGGATACCTCAGCGATGCGCCACCTTTTGGCTGCGGTGTTGGCGAGTCTTGTACTCACACAAGACGCGCTCCTGACACAGCGCGCCGTAGGATCTGCTTTAAAAAATCGCGCGATAGTCACAACATCACGCGGGAATTGAAAACTGGAAGCGGGAAGTGAATTCTTTGTTTATATGTAATCAGAGCTGCCGTCGTGTGTTCTGGGAACCTAATTCTAATTCTTTCAAAATGGGTAAGTAAGTTATTTAATGGAACTGTTGTTTATGTGTGCCGTAATGTTTGTGGCGGTTTATTTCTGTGTGCCGTAATAGGAGCCATTCTGCGTCGTAACGTCGGTGTCATGGTAATGCCGGTGTCAGAAAGTACTCAACATGTCGTGACACACGCGCACAGCTGCGACTGGCGCTCCTTTTTAAACTGGTGCGAATCTTTAGCAGGCTGGCGGCGTCTCGCGTGTCTGGGACGCGTTGTGGCGAGCTCTGTGTGAGTGATCTGATGGACTAGAATGGTTTTAAATCAAAATAACGCCGCAGCCACGACGTGGCGTGTCGCCGACGTGTCCGGTGTATTCTAGCCTTTAGTGTTGCAGAAATCAGAGCCTTTAGCAGCTTGATGTAAACTCCACAAGTAGAATTAGGTTCCTTGAGCAAAAATCTTAAAATTATGGTAAAAATGGATAGTGATTTAGAACGCTGTAGTGACACCCAGCCTTTACCAGCTGAGGCGTTGGCTGTAGGTAAACGCTGCTTTTCTTCTTTTTGTAAATGGGGGAAAAAAATGATTTAAATCAATGAAAGGTTTTGGCTGTAAACCGTAGAGGATTTACACACAGACGGGAACTAAATCCCAGTCAGCTGGTTTCACTCTGTGACACCTTTGTACTAAACCACATCTGTCAGCTGATCTCAGAGCAGCTGTTGTTCTCTGGTTTGACTTACTTCTGTGAGAAGAGGTCTCTGTAGGGGCTGCCGTGCTGCATGGCGATGCCATAACCTTTGCTGCTCACGCTGCTTCCTGTCACCGTGACGGTGCAGTCGTCATCCGTCAGCGCCGCGTACTCCAGTACCGCCATGTCCCACAGGAAGGCGTAGGGGCTCTTCTTCGCCTGGAGGAAAACAGACACCACAGTTTGATTCCAGTCTCCATGGAAACACTCAGGAAACAGTTCATAAGTGCAAAAAGACGATTAGAAAAGTCATCCAATGTTTCCGTTCTACAATTAATTTGTCAGCGTTTAAGAGAGAAGTACAAGAATGAATGGTCTTTTTTTAAATTGCTGAACTCAAGTGATTTTCATCCTGATTGGTGGCAGGAAACTGAACTTCACAATAAAGCACCAAATATTATTCAAAACAAGAAATAAACTGTTTTCAGAGAGAGAAGATGGTTCTGAGTGTGAGTTATGAAACCATTCAGGTGACGATTTCTACTGATTAACTTCTATTTCGCAATTAAATTTATCACTAGAATCATTTAAAATGTTGGTAGTTTAAGTTTATTTACAATCTAGGCTTTATACACATACACTCTATGCCTAATGCTCCACACCAGGGATCGTCAACTGGCGGCCCGCGGGCCAAATCCAGCCCCCCACATGTTTCGGACTGTTTATTTATCTGAACCATGTGTTTCCCTGATTGTGTGCATGTGGTCATGCCCTATCCTTTATCAGTAACCTTTAAACACATAATGAAAAATTGGTCTGGTCTGGGGATCAAACCCAGACCCTTTTGCACTGAAGTCAGTGTCACTAACCACTAGACTACAGTGTCTGATGGGAAACCACTGAAGTTACAGTATAATGGTTATAACTTTTCTTTTTCAGCCTTTCAAGGCTGACACATTGAGAAAAAGACTGAGTTACATTTAAATTTCAAACAGTTTAAACATCATCAGCTCTCTGCCTTTAAAGTCAGGTTCTATGTGTCTCATTACTTTAACGCACCCCCACCTGGCCCGCGAAAACTCCTGGGAAAATGAACGTGGCCCTCAAAGGTTTTTAGTTGATGGCCCCTGCTCTACACTTTACGTTTTATGGTCTGCGCTTTATACTCCATGCTGTATATTTTATACTCTACACTTTACACTCTATGCTTTACGCTCCAAACTTTACACTTGTTTCATGGTGTGTGCTTTGTACTCCATGCTGTATATTTTATACTCTACACTTTACACTCTATGCTTTACGCTCCAAACTTTACACTTGTTTCATGGTGTGTGCTTTGTACTCCATGCTGTATACTTTACGCTCCACACACTACGCTTAACATTCCACGCTTTACACTCTGCACTATATGCTCAATGCTTCAGAAATAGCTAAACTCACAGGCTTCAACTCGGGGAACTTTAGGTCTCATTGTGTGAGACCATAAATGCAGCCAGAAGACAACATTTCCTCTAACTAATCCTGTCAAAGAAGAGAATATCTAAGTTTCTGTCTGGAACCATGAGTTAAATATTTTTGTTCTGAGATTCCAAAAGTATCCAGGTCCTCAGTAACGGACAGTGATGACTTTCTTGTTACTAAAGTCAATCATACACTATTTTATGTATTTTATTTTTTTAGTCTGATTTTATCTGTTTTTATTTCCTGTTTTTATTCCTGGTTTTTAGTATGTATTTCTTTTTTATGGACCTGGCGTCTGGTAATAAAGTTAATCAATCACATCAGAGCAAGCATCTGTCCATCAACAACCTTTACTGGTTTAAACTTGTGTTTTAAACCAGTGACGTTATTTGACCTGTCAGCTCTGCTGAGCTGTTGAAAAAGGTTCTCTTTGAATGGACCTGCATTATAATAACACTTATCTTCAAACTGGTGTGCTCCCTAGCTCCTTCAAGCATGCTGCTGTTGAGCTATTATTGATCCATTATTCATCCAACTCCCTATATTGGCCAAAAGAGCATCTCTTCTCTATTTTTGACAGATTTCAGCCCAGTTACAGTAAACAGAACTCCACAGGAATAGCTGCACTACTCAAAGAGTGACACAGTGATATTAGCTGACTTTGGGGCTACAACAGTAACGTGTCTGCTTCTGACACCACTGATCACAGCAGGATGTGGTCGGTCTGGCTCTAGTGGGGTCATTCTAAACGTTCTAGCAGAACTTTTTGTGTTTTTGCAAACCAGATTATGTTGGAGTCTAAGAGCCTGACGTGTGAGGGACCACAAGGATCAGTTCCTCCAGATAGTGTGTGTATGTACAATGAAACCATTTCAGTGATTTAATATGAAAGCTGCCTCTTTTATAGATAAATCCACCAACTTGTGAACTTTCAGCAAAACCATCATCATCACCTGCCACAATAGGAGGACAAGAAGGGAGGAGGAAGCAGCTCCAGCACCACCTCAGCCATCAACAGCTGACATCCAATAACTTGTACTGAAACCTGCTCAGACCCACAAATGCAGAGATGAACCATTGGCAGCCTGATTAAAATCAACGAGTAGTTTGTTTTTGGATCAGTTCATCATAAATGAGTTTGAAGGAAACCGTTTCTGTGGAGCTTTATTAGCAGACATTCTATGAAGGTTTTTATGAGGTGTGCAGACAAACTTTCATATATTAAACAGCCTTTATGAAGGAAACCAATGAGCCAAACTGTAATCTCAGGCCTTTAGCTCACATGTGGTAAAAGTGTGTTTTTGGAGGACTTTTCACTTTTTTGTCAGTATCCTATACCAAAAACCTCTTGTTCTAATTATAGTTCCCTCTGCACACCCTGATATGCAACACATGGGGTATTAAGTTATATATGTGTATATATATTACAGATAGTTAAGGGTTAAAACTGAACTTACAACTCCAACTTCCTAATATTTTAGTTTGTGTATGACACATGGAAACAACAGATTCCTGATTCAGGACCTGAATAAATCTCAGATCTTTTCCAGGAGAAGCGTCTGAGAACCAGAGGAGCGTCAGCATAAACAGAAGCTCCCAGGGCGATTCGTCTCTGACACTAATTTGTCGTTTGTTCTTAAAAGATCTACGAGCATACTGACAAGTTGTGCGTTCACATGCACACAAAGTGCAACATCACTCTAATTGGTGCATTGTTCAACTGCTGGTGCAATTAGGTAATGAACCAACGCAGGAGTGTGTGTGTGTGTGTGTGTGTGTTTGCCCGCTGGGAATAAAACAGCACACTGTGTGTTTTTAACTCATGATCATTTGTACACAAACAATTATGGTAACATGCGACCCATTTTCCTGCACAGAGTCACAACACTCCTCCACAAACAACCTGTTAGTCTATGATGTGTTTTTGTTCTGTCATAATTTGTACAAAATATATCTGAAATAAACCATAAAAGAGAGAAACTAAACAACAAAAATATGGAGAATGTAAAGCTCTTCATACTACAGACAGTCAGTCACACGCTGATGGCGGTAAGCTACATTGTAGCCACGCCCTAACACATACTAGCTCCATACACCAGGCGCTACTGGGGCCTCCAGCCGCCACCAGCACCGACACCTAAGTACACAACAAAGTGACCCAGCAGGAGCTGAGATCAGCCCTCCAGTTAGTATCTATCAACTAAACGATGTCCTCACTCCTACACTATCATACCTGCTGCTGCTGCACAAACACCATCAACTGTCTCATGCTAAACTGTGCTAAATGCTAATGCATCAGTGGGACTTTTTAGAGCAAAAGTTGCTTAAATACCAGAAAATCAGCTGCTATACTGGTCACTGATCTACAGCCTCTGACCCTACGCTGATTTTAAACCTGTTTAGGAGCAGACGGAGACACTAACCTTACGGATCCCCTCCGACGGACTCGACACCGAGTAGTCCATGCCGCTGTTCTTGCTGATGGTTCTCCACAGCTCTGCGTAGGTGCTGTCCTGCTCCAGAGGGTTGGTGCCTTTATTCCTGAAGTAGTCGTAGACGGCGGAGTCCCTCACCGTCCCGTAGTCCACATCGATCTGCCTCGCCAGGTCCTGGAAAGACCTGCAGGACACAAACGCGGGACTTGGTTCTTAAGGGTTCTTGTTCTGCGTTTCTGCTGCCAAACTAAAGAACCACCAGCTGATCGTTGAACCATCATCAGAGCAGACATTTCGTTCTGGGTCAGCTGGTTCTGTTGATGTGATTCCTAAAACCCTGACGTGTGTCCTCAGGAGGTAAA
Organism: Callopanchax toddi; assembly: GCA_006937965.1. Lineage (NCBI taxonomy): Eukaryota > Metazoa > Chordata > Actinopteri > Cyprinodontiformes > Nothobranchiidae > Callopanchax > Callopanchax toddi. The sequence continues at coordinate 1,859,687 of SSNR01000021.1, read as the reverse complement.
TACGGATCAGTTCTAACTGATAGAATGACCCAAACATCCCTGAGCTGGTTCTAGATCCATCATGGTTTTAGGAATTTCTCCATTGTCATCCCTCCGCTCTCTTTAATCTCACTTCAGCCTGATCCAGTCAGACAAAGCTGATGTATAATTTACCCACAATGCATTTTATTTTCCTGGAGTAAAAAGCACCAATAAATGCATTATTCCTGAGGAACAGTAAACATCTTGTTTTATATTCCGTTTTACAGCCCTGTCACCAGGAATCTCTCAGACAATAAACCACTCAGATGTGTTTATCTGAGACCAGAACATCGACCCGTCTGGGTGATGAAGTGATCTCTGGGTGCGTTTCATTGGGCGTCAGCCATGGCGGTTGTCAGTCAAAGAGTTGTGTCTTTATTTCAGGACTTACCGAGTGTGGCTAGAAAAACAACGAGTCGTTCTTCACGGAGTGACGGGATTCGCTGATGAAAATGTCAACTTGGATTTGATACTTGAGAGGATGAAGCTGCAGATCACAGCCGGAAAATGAGAGATAAGATTCTTTTTTTCCCACTAGAGATAAACGATGATGCACCTGAGCTGGGAGGCTCCTTCAGGACAGATGAATGGAAAAAGAACAGGATATAAATCTGATTGGCCGATCAGCGATGAAGCCGATTGGCTGATTTTTTTTGTGTTTTTCTAGTCGGTGTCAGAACGCCTTTAGGAGTTGGAGAACGAACAAAAATAATGTTTAAGATCTAGAAATGTGCTGCAGCCGTCAAAGCTGGACTGGATGAACATTGATGGTTTAACAATCCACCTCATTAAAATCCCCTGACCTTTGACCTCTTCTGTAAGTTGTATTATATTATTTTAAATGACCTAATTTAACTTTCTTTATTCACTAATGAATCAGCTGTAATAACTCCTTTTCAGTCTCATAATTGGTGTCATTTTATTCTTTTTACTCATTTAATTGGCTCAGAGTATTTAGAAAGGTTGGAAAAAATGTAAAATATTTCAAAATATGTTTCAGAATAACGAGAATGCATGAAAGGAAATGCTGTACTCTGTTATCCTCTGATCTCAGATAAAACAAATGAGAAACATTCATTAGTTCTGTGGATTTACAGCACAGGTTGGACTTTATTTCAGTTAATTTATTTCCTTAAACCAGTCAGAGCAACAGACGATGTTTTAATAGTTTTATTGTTCAAACCGTTTATTCTACTTCTCTGCACTTCTTCAGCAGTTTTTAACGAATTATATATTAAAACATTCAGCTCATTCAGGACTTTGACTATGACTTTTAGTAATAAAATCTTTAAAAGATATTTAGCTTTGTGAATTAATTTTCAGTAATATTACATTTTAGAGTTTCTGGGTGTAAAATGTATGGTTTAGGTAGCTTAACCTAAGCTAAATTTAAAACCAATTTATTGATGAAATTTGAAGCAGAGGCTGCTCTCCACCCTGTGAAACCACAGCTCCCACTCTAAATAAGCTGTGGCTCTTTGAACAGCAGACCCACATGAGGCTGATGGCGCTCCACTCACACGATAAGAGGACTCTGATGTCCGACCACACCGGCTTTATCTGCCTGAACACGACAACAAGGGGGAATAAAAGGCTGAGTTTGATGCGCCGCCTGCAGCAGGAAAACACTCGACGCCACTCGACTCGCAGCGTTTTGATTCATGCAGGTTTCTGAGGCTCCGATCCAGGTTGGTGTTTTTATCAGGATGAAACATCTGAGAGGATAAATAAATCCACCTGGAGTGTCTCTGAGCTGCTCGCCTTCTCTGACATCACTACAACTCAGCAATGAGACATTTAATAATTATTGGATAAAATACTGTAATTAGCTGATTTAAACCACCGGCTAATGAGGGGACTTAAAATTGTAATTTTTCAAAATAAAAACGCATCACAAACCATAACAACCAAAGGGAGGGGAGCAGCTCAGAGGGATCGGGGGGTTCAAGTGAAAAAGTACAGAGTTTGTAAAGTAATGTGTCATCAGCATAGCAGTGAATAGAAATGCTGTTTCCTGATTATTCCTGACAAACTGTTTTAATAGAAACTTTTTATTGAATTATCGTCAAATAAAATGTTTGATAATAAAACCAGAGGTACAAACTGAAAAGTCAGACTTCTAGGACTCGTTGACGTATTTTCTAATCCTGAACTCACCACTGCTAAAAACCGATTCGTGCTAGCAATAACAGATCTTCTACATGAACATTTCTACTTCCAGAATCAGAATTTATTTTCAGTATTCTGTTAACTCTAGATCTTTGAGATAAATCAGTATCAGCAGGTCAGAGCTGTACAAGAACCAGAAGTCACCCTTAAAGCCAGAACTGGTACATCTCAATACAAAACACGAGTTTAGAATTTGATAATGCCAGTTTGAGTGACTTTCAGAGAATTTGTAAAAAAACCCAGATTTAAGTGCTTTCTTTGTAATAAACGTAGATTGACTTTTTTCTATTTTTTAATCAGAGAATTCAGCCGTTTCCAGTTTTTGGCTCTTTTAAGCTCTAACAGAAACATTTAAGTCAACACATAATACATGTATTTGTTCAGTAATTACTATCCAGCTATCATTGTGTTCAGTCAGCATTTACACAGCTTCAACAGAACCAGGGTTCAAATCCATCCTGAACACGAGAGGAGAAAAAACCTGTTTCTGTCACGAGGATTAAAAAGGACTTTTACCTTCGACCAACCCCAGAAAACCGAGTTCTGTTCAGATTAGAGTTCAGACTTCAGTGAAGGAAACAATCTGATGGGTCAACAGGAAGGTCGGCTGGGCGATCGACCCGTTTTACGCACGAAGTGATCAAACCGGCGAGTTCTGGGAGGATCGGAGGAGATTATCTGTGAGCTTTAAGGCGACACACAGGAAGGCCAGTTTCTTATTGAATTCTCAGTCAGATGTGTTATCAGCAGGTGACAGATTGTAACTCGACACGGAGGGAAAATTGATGTTTTTATAAAAATACGACAGAGAAACCGGATCACTGCTAGTTTAGGTAGTTTGTTAGCAAAAAAACCAAACAACATCAGGCCTGATGTCAGAGAAACACAAACATTTAAACACAACTAGAGATGAAACAATATGAAAATATAGCATCAGCACTTTAAAAACCTCGAAAACACATTCAGGTTCAAGCTTTTAGAGGACTATGAGATTTACTGGACAAAATACACAAACATTTTTATCTCTTTCTGCTTGATGTGGAAGGAAAAAACTCGTTTCAATGTTAAAAGTCCAAAAAAGAAAACTAAACAAGCAAATAAAATAATTTTAAAGGTAAAAAAGCTGTTTAAGAGTGAACCAAATAATTTAAAAAACAAATGTTAAAAAAATAAAACAAAAACAGAAATGTTAGTTAAACAGTACCGACTAAAGTCAATTAATAAGTAAATAAAATACATTGATCATTTTAAACACAAATTAAAAATTTAACAAAGATAAACATTTAAAAAAATAAATTGTTATATAAAATATGTATTTAATTAAAAAAATTTATACATTTCAAATGTTTACAAAGTAATCTAAATAACCAAAATAATACATATAAAAATAAAAAACAGAAATGTAAAAGTAAAACATTTTAAACATTAAAAATGGTAAACTGAATGTCAAAATAAAATGTAAAAACTGTCAGAAATTCTAAAGTTAAAGTGTGCAATCATTTAGGAAAGTCAACTACATTTATATTAAAAAAAATGAATAGAAAGAAATATGAGAAATGGGATTTTAAAAGTTCAAAAGTAACAAAAGCTAAATAAAAAATACAAGTAAGACATCTAAAAAGTAAACTAAATAATGAAATAAAGTAAACGTAATACAACAACACAAATGTTAACAAGTAGAATATAAACAGCTTTTATTGCCCCTCAGTGGAGAAATACAGCTGTAAATATGATTTAAAAAGTAAAACACCAGATTACACCCAATCTAAGAGTTTCAGGGTTTCATAAAAAAGTTCATAAAAACAACAGCATTAACTTGTTTCCTATTATTACAAAATGATGGCTGAACACTTTAGATATCATCATCATCCTCACTCCTCCTCCTGCTGCTGCTCACTCTGAGATTCAGCAGTAAAATTAAACACTTTTCAGTTCTGATCTGAAAACTTCAGCTGTTAATTCACTAAATCTTCCTCATATGAGCTTCATCTTCATCAGATTAAAGCAGAATACTAATTTACAGACAAACAGATTAAAACTGTCCATCAATCAGGATCCAGGATCGATAAAACAAGCAGATCTTCATGTTTCCAGTCACAGTTTTCCTCTGATTGTGTCGTTTAAAAACACAGCTCCAACAAAATAAGAGGTTTGTAATTTCAAAAAGACAGCAGGACGCTGCTTTTACTCCGACGGGAGGAAACGGAGCTTTTCATCAGGACTATTTCCTGCAGCAGATGAATCCAGTTTTTAATCATCCTCACAAACACAGACAGAAAATTGCCTTCAGTAATAAGAGAAACCTCAGGATATAAACAACAAAGAGACAAAAACACCAACATGAGAGAGAAAAGTCCTGCTTCCTGTTCACAACTTCTGATTAAACATGGCTTAAAAAAAAAAAAAAACGGGGGGATTTATGTAACAGACTTTAAAAAATCATGTTTGAACTTTTAAATCCTTGAAAATATAGAAAAGTAAAAAGTATTTCTAGCGCGCGGAGGTCGGCCGGTTCTTCAACACATTAGCTGTTTGAGCCATTTCCATTAAACACTTGAACCCGGCAGCTGTCGAGTCACGTCTTCATGGAGAAACGTTCAAGCTGAGAACATTTCAGCAACGCTTCTGAATTTATTATAAGATCGGGTCCACTTCACACGAGACGAGAGGTTTGTCAGATCAGAGGGTTTCAGCTCTCCTCTGGCCTCACAGCGAGGGCGCTCAGTCAGCCAGAGAGCGGTCAACTCTCACAGATAAAAACACTAAAAACTAGGGATGTTCCATATTATCGGTCTACCGATAATATCGGCTGATATTGGCATACAAATGTAATGTTGGTATCGGTTTTTGTAATGATGACACACACGACCTTTACATACCATGCTCATATTACACATCAAACTGTTTGGCTACTTCTCCTCTCTCCCAAAATGTCAAAATATAACAAATCTGATGTATAGTTTTTGAGATATTTTTATTTATTTGGCACACCTTGCATTAAATACTGTGGGTTTTTTTTTTTACATTTTTATGAGGGCTACCACACTTATATTGGTATCGGTTTATATCGGTATCGGAAATTAAGAGTTAGACAATATCGGATATCAGATATCGGTAAAAAACCCAATATCGAGCATCCCTACTAAAAACCAACCTAAACCCAGTCTGTTCATGGTAAGGTTAAACCTTCATAAACCAGTTAGTCATGGAGGTCCTCAGGGTTCAGTGCTTGGTCCAGTACTCTTTCCATAGAGTCAAATTATTAGATAACATGAGACTCATCACCCACTGGACCCGAAACTGTCATCAGAACCCAACACCATCAGGCTGAGAAGATCCAAGACACACTATAACCAGAAACACGAAGGAAGATCTCCCAGTAGAACCAGACTGACTCTAAAATCACAAAACACAGTACTTGGTTAGAACCTACACAGAAGCTAAGTGGTGTTGTGTTCAGATCTTCATACAGGGGCAGTCAAACAACAACTACCCAACGCACAACACAGTAAGGCAGGTCCAGACTCTGCTGTCCTACACCTGGAGGACAAGGGACAATCTGTGAGGACAGTGTTTTGAACCGAGAAGATCGGTGGTTCTAGAGACGGAAGGAGGAGAATCATCAAACGGAGGAGGTCTGAGGTTTAAGATGTTTACTCTGAATCTGATCCCTAGACACTTCCACAGAAACACACCTTCAGGGTAAAGATCTGGACCAGGACTACAAAGGTCTAAAAAACCTTCTAGATGGAGGACCAGAGGAGTGATCTCACGCTCACAGGATTGAACAAACCTCAGTACAGGATCAGAAGTTAGAACTCCAAACGTTTCACATGAAACTCCTCGAATAAGAAGTGAAACATCTTCTCTGAACGTGCTGCTGTGGAATCGGTCCAGCTGCTTCTGAGCTTCATGAATGTTGGACATGAAAAACGTCTCAGCTTGTTTTGACAGGTTGTTCGTTAAAATTCTGCCTCTAAACTTTCCTTCAAGGTGTGGAAATGTAAAACAGACTCAGACGGAAAACAGATGGATGTTACTGGATAAAAACTAAGAGTTGGTCGAGTTAAAGCCTGGTTTTATTCCCAGATCAGAGCTGAAAGGGTCAGACTCTGTTTGTGTTTAGATCCAAATAATGTTTACAGGAGGAGAGACTCACACACACACACACACACGCCTGTATGTGTCAGCGTGTGCCTTACCGGATGGCGTGGTCCATGCGTGACACGGTGAGGTACGCTGCTAGGTTGGCCGTGTAGGACGAGCACACAATGAGCGTGAAGAGCCACCAGCTGCCCATGACGATCCTCAGAGCCACCGAGCCGATCGCACCATCCCCTCCTGCAAACACACACACACCTGTCACACACAGGTCATCACTGCGAGGTCAAACACAGGGTTGATCAGAGCCTTTAGAGCAGGAACACGCCGCGCGCCACGTCTCACACGACACGGGTGAACACAGGTATCGGACCCGTGACCTCGGGAGGCCTCGCGGGTCGCCTGCTGCCTGCGCCGAACACAGAGTGGTGTTTTATCACGGCGAGCAGAGAGACTGCTCCTAATCACAAACCGTCAGGACTAAAAGGTTTCCATGGCAACCTGCCAGACCAGAACAGATGCATCTGCCAGGAAGCCGTGTGTGTCCCGGCCCGAGCCCGTTTGTCTTCATCTGAGAGAGTCCATTTGTGCCTCTGAGTGTCGGTCTGAACGAGAACACGCGTGTTTGTTTGTGGCACGGAGTGTGTTCATACAGTATGTTCCTATCTGTGTGAGGACCGTCCTGGATCAGACACTTTTATTATCGTCCAACAGTGAGAAGTAAAGATGGGTGTGTGTGTTTTGTAGAATTTTAAAAACAACTGACATAAACACTATTCACAGCTACAGATCAGATTAACAACATAACGTTTTCCTCTGAGGAACACATTCCTCCCTGTGTGTAGATGATCTATCACTAAACATCACACGTTTAAAGTTCTCAGAGTCACTAAAATGTGTTTTTTTAACTCATGGAAAATGCAGAAATGATAATCTTGAGAATCTGAAGGGTCTGTCCTCTGTAACGCTGCTGGGTGTAGCCAGGTTTTAGGAACGGAGCTCACAAGTTTAGTGAAAGCCAGTGAGGGTTTGTGCTTCTATTCACCAAGACGTTAAAGGAAAAGACCTGCTCAGACTAAAGCTCTTTAAAAGTTGTTAACTTATCTGTATTTTTTCTTCAGCCTCACATTAATAAAAGTCTGAACATAAACATCTTTAAAGCATCTCCCTGCTGCAACATCCTGCTGAGAAATCCCACCAGTCTGGAGTTCTTTGGACTCGCTTGGTGTAAAAATATGATGCAATCATTCTAAAACACAGATTTCTTTCTATACACACATTTGTAAGTGTCCGTTTGTAGATTTTATTCAAATTTGCTGCCTTTTAAAAACATAAAAACTATTATTTACAGTCTCAGCTTTATTTTTTGACTGTAAGATTATTCATCTAAACTCAGACAAAGTTACTTTATCTGCCTACATCTGTCCTAAAAACATGGCTCCAGATCAGACTCCTTCATCACGGCCAGAAAGTTGCATGATGGACACCCAATGGTCCCAAAGCCAGACCAGGTAAGAACCAGTGAACTACAGGGACCAGAACAGGTTTAGGAGGAAGAGCTGAAGAACTTCCATCTTTCTGCTCACCTTGCTGCACAAACGCTCCGTAAACGATCCAGATGGCGCTGTGCAGCGTGCCCGAACCCACTCCATTGGACAGCTGGCCCGGTGCATTCTGGGAGGACGAGGAGCGCAGAGACTGCAGCCTGTTGAGGAGGAAGATGAGGACCCCCACCACCGGGATGGCGGCGGCGATGCAGGCCCAGACGGCCAGGTCGAACGGGGCAAACAGGGAGAAGATGTTGATCTTCTCCTCGGGTTTCTTCAGCAGGATGCCGACGCTGTAGTCCAGGTAGCGCTTGCTGAAGTCGACCACGTTCTCCCTCTCCGGGGTGATGGTGATGGCTGACACGGCAAGGTCGGCTCTCTGCGGGAGTAAGACGGGGAAATGGAGGCAGACAGGTGCGTTACGCTCTGGGAGGTCACCTGCCAGGAGCTGTTCTGTGAAATTAAGATCTGATTTGTGTTGAACTCCTAAAGGCGTCTGATGCTCAGCAGGAAGTCTGAACACATCAGCAGTCAAACGGCTTCCGTTTTACCTCGACTCTTCAGATTTAATAAGACCCGGTGCTTCATGGAGCCGCAGACAGAAAACGGCTCATTTGAAGTTGTTTTACCTTGTTGATGAGATCGCCGATCATGCCGTTCCACGAGCCGTTGGGAAGCTGAGAGCCGTATTTGCTGTCTGCCACCTGAGAGACAAAACTCTTGATGAGGCTCAGACTTTTTATTTAGCCAGTTTATAAACTCATTACAGCAGAAGGTACAGCAGAAAACCTGCAGCTTTAATTACACAAAGCTAAACTTCATAAAGAAAACAGATTAAAAGTTGGAGTTAAGCTACAAACTAAAACAAACATCTGGATCCGTTCCTGCAGCTCTGACTGGCTGGGTAAAGTCTTAAAGGGATATTTGGGTTTTTATGAAGTGGAGTCGGCTAACTTCCTGTTAGCTAACCTCTACAATTCAGCATGAGGCTGCTTGTTTAGTTTATGGCGTAAATAACTGATTTATTTAGGATTCATTCTGTGTGTTTCTCACTCTGACCTGATAGATCTCGTATTTGAAGCCCAGGATTTTCGCCAGAGCGTCCAGAACATCGATGGAGAAGCCTTTATATCTCTTCGGCTGCCCGAGGATGTTCTCTGCCACCATGACGAAAGGATCCTCCTGTGAGCAGTCAGAGGGGGAGAAGTGTGGGGGGGGGGGGGGGGGGTGGGGGGGGGGGGGGGGGGGGGGGGGGTTAGTGGGGATAAAAGCCTCAGCGCTGAAGAAAGACAACCGTCTCCCTCGTGCCTCAACAAACTGCAGATCCACACAAAAAACAGGAAGTTAAAGGAACTGTTTCCAGAAGGGATGAGCGCTGTAACAGCAGCTGTAAATATCGCGTGGATCCAGATGTGCATCTCGCCCCTCTGGTCGTGTGTGTCTTGGGTTTGTGTTGCTACTTGGCAGCACCGACACCTGGAAGTGTTGCAGCAGCAGCAGCAGGCGATGAACCGCAGGGTGAAGGTATTAGTCCTGCTTGGTTAGACCTGCGTCTCGGCGCCGCTCTGACAGCAGCACAGAAACTGAGCATCGGCAGAGCTGCCTGCTGTTGCTGTGGGATCACAGGCTTTAAAACACTGGGCTGTTTGTATCTCTTAAACTAATCACACTGAACGGAGGAGCTGCTTAAGCCCAAGTGTTGGATCGATGCCTTACAGGGAGAAGTCTGAGGCGGGTGTGAGAGCGAGAATTATTACAACAAGCAGAAACAGGTTATTAGAGAGCGGAGGATTATTTTCAGTGCAGGCTGGTGTTTGTAGTATCAATTATTCAAGTTATGGAGAGAATTAACCTCAAGAGCTGCAGATTGTTTACTGATAACCGGATAAAACTAGTTTCAGATCATTAGTTTGACTCACATCTTAGAGACAAAGTATTTGATCACTTGATTTTGATTTGCAGCCTGAAACTAAAACTTGTATCTAAAAAAACAGTGTGGATTCTTGGGTTTACGTTTTGTACTTGAATGCACCATAAAATCTTTATTCCCGGTCACATGATCAGACTACTATAACCTGACGATAGATGATGGACTGGGTTTGTTTGTGTTAGTTGTTGCTCTGTTTTCTAATGGTTACCCACCAGTAACGTGACCACTTTAACCGTCACCCCCTGCATGCCGTTCTCGATGCGACTCTCCTTCAAGCTGCCGTTGAGTCCGTGAACCGAGTCCCATGTTGCCAGCTGCAGAGAGGACGGAGAGCGTGTGAACACACAGCAGATAACCAGTGACATCACGCTGAGTTTAGACGTCTGCAGCGTGGAACTTTTCTTCTCCAGTTTTCTGATTGAAGGTGTTACTTGAGTGGTTTTCCTCATGGATTTGAAGAGGAGCAGAAACAGCAGAGGAGGTGGATTAGCAGTGCATGGTGCAATCCAGGACCTGCTGCTGTAGAAACAAAACCCTACAAACAGAAAAGTTACCGGAGGAATCCATTAATTCCTGTAAACTGTGTCTCACAAATCCTCATTTTTCTCAAAGGGCCCCACAGCCAGACCCCCCCCCCTTTATTCTCCTGCTTTATGCAAACAAACATCACAACATGAGCTAGAGATAAAAGAAAGAGGAGGAGGAAGGAGAAGAAGAAGCACAAATGATGCTAAAGAGAGAAGAAGAAGAAAGGGAGAGCTATTCTCGTCTCTGCTGTCCTTTACGTGATCCCATCCCTCCTTTTTCTTCTTGTGTGAACGAGTGTGGGGGTGTTCCTCATTACCAGAGAGAATTTATCTCCTCCACTCCGTCTCCTCTCCATCACTGAACTGTTAAATCATCCAAATCAGTTCAATCAGCAGCTGAGTTCGACTAAAAACCAGAAACGTCTGTTTTAAAAAGTCAGAGTCCTGAAGTCTGACTCGTGTTCTTACACGTCTAATCCAAGCAGGTTTCAAAGTGAGTTTTCTAGATTTCCCAGCTCTACCGTGGTGAAGATTTACACCAAAACATGATTATTTTACTTCTTTGTCTCATAAAAGTAAAGTTTTTGTGCTAAAATTGATTTCAGCTACAGGTTTCAGTAGAAATGCACCGGTTCTGATTCTATTCTGCAAATTTATCTGAGTCATTTTTCTTAAATTAAAACTAAATAAACTAAATAAATAAAATACAAAAAACAAGTAATAATACAAACTAATTTAAAAACTTTAAATCAAAAGTGGAAAAAAAAAAGAAAAGGATTTTTGAATGTTTACATTTTGACCCTGATAGTCAAAACTCAGTTAGCATGAATTATCAATGGTGAGTTCACGAAAAAAAGATTTCTGAGTTTCAGACCATCCGATCACTGATTAAGCCGATCACTGAATAGAAGCAGATTTTAAACAACAAATCAATATTTGTTCCCTCTCTAGTTTCAAGCACTTTATTATAAATTCAACACTACAAAATGCTGCATTTTTACAGATTTTAAGCCCCTGCAGGAAGCCTGATAAAAGAAACATTTTAGCCTACAGATATTTTAATACAGTGAAGTTAGTACTTGATCCACTGCTGATTTTTCAAGTTTTCCTGCTGTCAGAGAGTAGACAGGTCTGTCATTTACACCTCAGCTGTGAGAAACAGAATCTAAAATTCAAATAAATTGTTAAATAATGAATGCACTTTATCACATGAAATACGTATTTGAAAGAGAAAACGTGCTCAGCTGATCTGACTTTATTACAGAGTCAGGAGGTCACACTCAGTTTACTCCATCATATAAAATAAATGAAGATATTTTCACTAACTTTATGTTTTATGATCTAAATAAACACTGTGGTCTCTACAGTTCACTATAAACTCACAAGCATCGCTTAGAAAGTCTAATGAGAAAAATATGGATTTGTGATTTATCTGAAGTACTTTCTTATAATGCTGTCGCCCCACCTCTTCCTCAGGGTCTTCATCCTATGACTCGCCCTGCTCCATTTTCTGACTGAGCTCACAGGTTAGCGCAGGTTAAACGCTTAAATTGAGTCTTTGAAGCAGAAAAAAGGCACATCGTCCAAAAAGCTGTGAGCTGCTCGGCCCTCAGGAACATTAAACACAAAACCATTCCCTTCAGAACTCAGGATTACAATCAGGTCATCCTGTAATGTGAGCAGCATCTCGTCTATAGGGAGCAGCATCTAGTCTATAGGGAACAGCATCTTGTCTATAGGGAGCAGCATCTAGTCTATAGGGAGCAGCATCTCGTCTATAGGGAACAGCATCTCGTCTATAGGGAACAGCATCTAGTCTATAGGGAACAGCATCTCGTCTATAGGGAACAGCATCTAGTCTATAGGGAACAGCATCTAGTCTATAGGGAGCAGCATCTAGTCTATAGGGAGCAGCATCTAGTCTATAGGGAACAGCATCTCGTCTATAGGGAACAGCATCTAGTCTATAGGGAACAGCATCTCGTCTATAGGGAGCAGCATCTCGTCTATAGGGAGCAGCATCTCGTCTATAGGGAACAGCATCTAGTCTATAGGGAACAGCATCTCGTCTATAGGGAGCAGCATCTCGTCTATAGGGAGCAGCATCTCGTCTATAGGGAACAGCATCTCGTCTATAGGGAACAGCATCTTGTCTATAGGGAACAGCATCTAGTCTATAGGGAACAGCATCTCGTCTATAGGGAACAGCATCTCGTCTATAGGGAACAGCATCTAGTCTATAGGGAACAGCATCTCGTCTATAGGGAACAGCATCTCGTCTATAGGGAACAGCATCTCGTCTATAGGGAACAGCATCTAGTCTATAGGGAACAGCATCTCGTCTATAGGGAACAGCATCTCGTCTATAGGGAACAGCATCTCGTCTATAGAGTACAGCATCTTGTCTATAGGGTACAAACCAAACATAAGAGTCAAACATGTGACCAAGGCTGTGATTTAAACATAAAACACTGACTTTAGGTAAGGTAGGAACTTTTTTGACCTTTAGTTAAAACATAAAAACGTGCTTCCAGTTTATTGGGGTAAAATCCTGATTTCCTGGGAATGACGGATGATTCCTGATGATTCCTGATGTCTTTTGACCTTTCATCCTGTTTTAGGCCCAGGTTTTGATTTAAAAGGAGCTTCATGATGGACTGAAGCTTAAATCAAAGTCCTGTCAGCTCCAGCCTCCTCAGTACCCCACAGCTAACCGCTGGCAGACCTGAAAGCCCCATCCAGGCCGTCTTTATGTCGGAGCTCTGCTCCCTGCGGAGGTCAAACACGGTGGATAAATCTCTACCTTGCTCTCAGCGTTGCTGCTCATGCATTATTCCCATCCTCATTCTCCTTTTTCCTCAAATGTCAGCCCTTTTTCCCCCGTCCTGTCATCTAAAGGCTAGTATTTCTGTAAGTCACTGTCGCGTGGACAGCGAAGTGAAATGCCAGGAATTAGCACCGTTTCTCGCCTCGCCAGCCTCCAGCCCGTCTTTTATTTCTACACTTTCACCTCTCCTCCGTCCTCCTCTTTGATGGGTGATGTAGAATGACTTTTAGAGGGTGTGAGTTACGGTGAATGTTTGTCCCAGAGATGGGGACGACGGCGTGGGTTGTGTCTACGATGTCGACTCCTCTTTGTGGTGATGAAGTGTGGGTTTGTCTGTTTTCCTAAAGCTGCACTAAACTCCTCTCTGTTTATCTGAGTCTAAACCACTGCAGGGTTCCATCGATCTGTCAGAACCAACTGAGTGAGACCAGATGCTCCATATTTGGGTTTCGAACTAAAACCACTGACGAGCGCTTTGTGTTGACTCTTCTGATTTTACTCTCTTAGAAATGTCCGATCAATAGGAAATGACTGCTTTTAAAAAGTGGAAAAGTTTTAAAATATAAGAAAAACAAAGTGAAATCATTATTTAAAAAATGAAAGCGTGTCACTGATTCCTGAATGTGTTAACATGGTCAGTATTTATGCTTTACTTTGAAGCAAATGCTTAAATAAACAGAAGATTATTGATGGGAACATTTCTATTGAAAACTAACAATCTGATGGTAAAACTGAAAATATTCTTAATCTTTACAAATATCTAAAAACAGACCTGAGTTTATGTTTGTGTGATTTTGTTTTCGTTTGTCAGAGTTGGAAAAAATTTAAAAGTATTTATACCTTTTAACGGGCCTGAAATACATGACCAGTGTATTACTTTTTTAAACATTTGAACTGTTTAATTTTAAATTTTCATTTATTATATTTTTATTTTATACATTTTTATCAATTTTTTATGTATTTACTCTGTTGTTTTGTAGCTTTTATATATACTTTTTTTTGTTATAGTTTCCTTCTTTAAATGTTTGTACTTTTTATCTTTTAAATTTGTTGTTTTCAATTTTAAAAAGTTATTTCAGTTTTTTTTTCATTGTAAAAAATATTTTTATTATAGTTTCTTTGTTCAAACATTTGAAAGTAAATTTCAGTTTTTTATACTTACATTTTTTAAATTTAGTTCTTTAGTTTAAGTTTTTGAACGTTTGTACTTTTTACATTAAAAATTAATTTTTATGATATTTTTTATGTTTTAACATAACATTCCAGGTTTAGGCTTTACATTTTTATTTGCATCCTAAACCTGAAACTTACAAATAAGTATTAAATAGTTTTTTTTTTTTAAAGAAAAACAGATTATTAAAACAAACAAAAATCTTTTAAATAATTCCCAGTAACACTACATAGTTAAAACTTTAAATCTGCAAGTATTTCAGTGACACCCTTTGAAGGTTTAGAGATGATAATGTTTGATTATTGGAAGATTTTGTTTACTCCACTTGAGAGGCTCATAACTCATTATTAAATGCAGACTGTACAAGATAAATAACATAAACATAACAAAAATCATACCATTGCCAATCAAAAATTTTATTTTTTAAATTTTCAATGTTTTTTTTTTGTTATGTGAAAGGCGCTATATAAAGAAACTTTACTTACTTTCTTACTATAATATGATATAAAATTGTATAAATTGAAAAAAGAAACCATGTTTCCCACATCCTGAAGTGGTGTTCTATCAGTTATTGACCCACAGCAGACGTAGGCAGCTATAGGCTGCAGCCCAAACTGGAATTTTATCACTATTTTCATGTTTCCATACCAAGGTGGTGAGGTATGTACTGTGTTTACACAACAACTAAAAAAGTATAAATAGTTACTGGGTGCAAATGTTAGAAAAATGTTTGTTGACTGGTTAAACGCTGTTTAAGGTCAACTTGATCATTTCTATACATTCATTCTGAAGGCAGACTTTTAAAACTGCGCCCCCTAAAAACAGTTCCACCCTGGTCCAGCCACCTGGTTTTTAAGGGTTTGATTCCTTTAGACTGGATGTGTCTGTTTTACTTTATAAAACATGTTGATTCGCCATCGTTGCACATTTAATGACCAGATTACATCAGCAGTAATTGAAGCAGCTGAACTAAAAAGTCACCGACTGCAATCTGCCTGAAATCCACCTGAAATCTAAATAAATGGTTTTATTACCTCATTCCTATGATTTCCTTTAGGTTTCAGAGTTTCAGTTCTGACACCAAACATGTTTGATTTCTATTAACAGAATAAAAGTTTTCTTTAAATTAGAAATAAAACAGGTTTCAATCAGGTTCTGAACAGATGTTTATAACTTCTGTCACAACTTTAGGAAAATAAAATGAACCTGTTGTTGAGCAAAATGCTGCTGATCTCTGTGAATTTCAGGATTTTGACTCATCTTTCTGTTTTTATTATTATCTTAAACCTGTTTAATTATCTGTCAGAACTGAATCCCGTCTGCTGACATCTGCTTTAGTATCCATTTTATTCACACACTAACATTTTCATGACTTTAAACTTTCTAGAACTTTTAGACTTGGGGAAACCAAACACCTGTTACCTCCGTGAGACGATTAAAGCTGAGACAGAAGTGATGATGTGCTGAAATCCAAACATCACGTCTGGTTTTCATCCATTACTTGCAGGTATTTTTTCCCTGAGTCCTGCCATTTTCAGACAGCCTCATTTGGTGTCTCTTTATAGGAAGTCCAAGAGCCGCCATTCATCACTCCCACGTCTAATAAGGAAAATAGACTCCATCTTTTTTGTATTTGAAAGAAAATAAAAGAAAAAGGTGTAAAATATCTATCTCCTTCCATGTATTATTCCTAGAAATTAGCAAGCTTCTAGTTTTCAAAGGCACAAATTGTTGTTAACGACTCTAAATTACCTCGGGGATTTGAAATTAGCACCGTCTGAGGCTCATTTTCGTTCTCCAACATTTCTAATGGATTCATTTCTGAGGAGACGGTAACAATGCCGTGCCCATTACAGGCAAATGGGCGGGTAATTTCTGTCCTCGACGAGAAAAAAAAACAAAAACACAAAGCTCTTTAGCTCCCCTGAGTGAAGGAAGAGGAGGAAAGAGTCAAAGGAAAGGAGTGGATGATGGAGAAGATGTAAACATGAACTGATGTGACTGTTCTCAGCCTCCATCAGTTTCACTAAAACAGAGTAGCATACGTCTGACATGCTGCAGAAATTACTCAAACTTGCAGCAGCAATTTATCTACATTTGCTAAATGCATGTGCATCAAAACAGCTGCAGACTGAGAAGAAAAGCACAGCTGGTGTTCAATATTAACGCCAGATAAACGAGCAGAATGTAAGCAGCAATCAGTTCTAATGAGCAGCTGAAGATTTCTCATGTTGGCTGCAGGCTGAAACATCCATCATGGAGTCAGGACGCCACACAAAACTACAGCTGAGAAATTAAAAGTCCCATCATTCCTTAGAGGGATCCACCACGTCACTGAGCTTTAACTCAGATCATCTCACACTGAGAAATGTTGCTTAAAGTTGTAAAACTTAAAAAAAAAAAAGCTCATCCTGCAGCATCAGTTTCATCTGTTAGAATTCAGACTGAAAACCTCCTGCCTCGGAGATGAGATCAATAACATGTTGTGTGTTAATCGGTTCAATGAACTCCATCTCTTCAGGTTGTTACGGCTTTATTGATTGAATCCACATGTTCATGTTGATCAAAGGAAATATTCTCCCTCCTGCAAGGACACTCGTCTCTGCAGGTTTACAGTCTTTTATCATCATATTCCAAACCGCTTTTATATAAACTGCTGAGAGATTCATTTCTGTGATTTAAACTTTAACAAGGAGTTGAAGTCATTTAAGCCAACAGTGTAATTCAGAAACTGTTTAATGAGAATCGTTTTAATGAAGAATATTTTTATGGAAAGGCATAAGAATCGTGTTGTGGAGAAGCTTTTTCCCTGTTACTGGTTTCACAAAGTATCTCAACGTGTGACACCCTGGTTTCCTCTTAGAGAAGGAAAAACATGAACGAACATCAGTAAGAGAGACAGAAGTTAAAGTTCTTCTCATGCATTACTTTTGCATCATTTTGTCTTAGTAACGTTAAGATGCTCCTGCTGATTTTATGACCATTGACAAACATTCCTACAGTATTTGCGTCCAACAATTCCATTGGACCATGAGTTCACCAATCAGACTGTGTTTTGATGATTTTGGGGTCTATAATGAAGTCAACTTGGGAAAATGTCAGAAACAAATTCATCACTGGCTGCCATATTGGCCAGGTCGCTATCCATGGTGCTGAATGGAGGGTCTATGTTTGTTTGTATGTATTATTTTAGGGGATGGGGAGTCCTAGGGGGCCTATCAGCAGTTTAAGGGGGCCCTGGTCCCAGGGCTCTACTTCACACTACACAATGACCAAATTTCCATTTAACACAGAATTCACAGAACCAATGTATCTCAAATAGACTCGATTGTAAAGGTAATCAGTTTGTTTCTTTCAAACTCAATAATTCAATCTTTCAACATATTTTGCGAAACACAATTTTATGATGTTATTCTCTGAAAAGGAGAAGTTAGAAGTGTAAACTTATTCAGCTCCACGTGTCCAACTTAAACATAACCATTCATTTAAAGGAAAGACAATTCTTCTATCAATTAAGGAAAGCAAAGACAAACTTAGGAAGACGTCTATACCTAATGTTTAACCCAATTAACACTATTTGTGTCTGGTGAATAAAAAAGAACAAATTTTTTTTTAAAAAGACAAAAAAGAAACATTATCATTACCATCTTGGTTTAAAGTGCTCTTCTTCAGAAGTTGAATAAATCCATTCTTATCACACAGGCAAAAACATCATCACCCACCGTTCAACAGCAGGTGATAATCAAAGATTATCACCTGCTGTTGAACGGTGGGTGATAATCAAAGATTCTGATGATCTGATTTGACCAGAACTGAACAGTTTTCCTGCGTGATCCATTGATGACTCCCTACTGAACCCATGAGAGTCCCCAGCCCACAGTTTGAAAACCACGGAGCTAAATCCAGCCTTATTAAAAGTTGGAGCTGTTATCTGTCGGCTGTAGTCATCCCAGAGGCCGTCCGGCGTCTGATTAAAAACAGCCACTCAGACATTCCCTCTGAGGAAAGTGGGCGAGAGCATAATGCCTTCTGACACGCGCTCCGACCAATTCAGGAGGATGGAAAAAATACCGGTTTTCTTTTTCCATCTTTTGTAGGAGGCCGATTTACTGACAACAAATTGCCGGGAGGCCACATCAGAAGTGAATGAGATGAGAAGAGTGAGGACAGATAGATGGGATAACACATAGGGGAGGTCTGAAGGAGCCATGTTTCTGAGAAAAGAGGGAAATAACATTTCAATCTCTATCAGGTGGGATCTGGAGAGAGGGGGGGGGGCTCGTCTGAGAGGAAAATCTGCTGTGAAAAATGGCCCAGGGAGAAGGGGGGGGGGCGCAGGAAGATGGAGATGGAGGTTCGGATAACACTGTAGGGGAGAATGAATGGAGGGTGAGAGAATGTGTCTGTGATGAGAGTGAGCAGCTGGTAGATCAACATCTACCTGCTCGTCACAAACTCTAGAAAACTTCTCTGCCCTCATCGTTCTCCTCCAGACAAACACAGACTTCCTAAAGAACCCAAACGATGAGAGACGAGTCGTCTACTCTGTTTATAAATCAAACAGATCTGACGGATTCAGGAAGGAGGCGTTGGCTTTGTTTTGGAGTTAACTGTGTTTCAGGATCATCTGGGAACATCCTCACACATCAGATACAAGCTGAAGTCGTCATTCTAGAAAAAAGTTTTACTCTGGTACAGAAGGCTGAGGGCCTTAGTGTTTTAGGAACTCCTTTAGGATTTTCCTTAAAGTCATTGTAATTTGTTCTAAATGTCCACAGATGGGGGTTTCTACAGGGCTCCATTCTAGGACCGTTGCTGTTTTTCTCCTTACACCTGCTGCCACTGGGACCCATTCTCCATGAAAACAGTATCTCCTTCCATCTTTATGCAGATGACTGTCAGGTTTATATTCCTGTAAAGTACGCTCCATTCAGCCCCTTCTCAACCCTACTGCTGACATCAGGAGTTGGATGGCACTTAATGTTTTACAATAAGAAGACTGGCGTCACACTGTTTGGCACTAGAGCCATCCTATCCACTTTAGTACAATACATATATATAAATACACCTCACCACCAATTTAAGAGTCAAAATGGAATCTCTCTCAAAAATGAGCAGCCACTTAAACGCAGGTTGAAATTGTGTTTTTATCAGTTGAAGCGTTTAGAAGATGAAGCTAATTTTATCGGGGAGAAACCTGGTGTCTCTTATTACATCCTGGAAGGATTACTCGGCTTCACTGGCTCGCTGTTCATAACAGGATTAATTTTTACTCATTTTATTTGATTTAAAATCTTTGAAATCCTACACACCATCACGCTCACTCAGGTCAGCAGGTCACAAGCTTTCAACAGTCCCCAAAGTGTGCTGTAAAGCCAGAGGTCAGAGAGCTTTCACAGTACCAGCTCGAAACTGTGGGATGTTCTGCCTCTACAGGTCACCTACAGGTCAGACAGGTCACCTACAGGTCAGACAGGTTCCTTACAGGTCAGACAGGTTCCTTACAGGTCAGACAGGTTCCTTACAGGTCAGACAGGTCACCTACAGGTCAGACAGGTTCCTTACAGGTCAGACAGGTTCCTTATAGGTCAGACGGGTATGTAGAAACTGATTAGTTAATATATAATCAGTGTCGACCCGTCCATAAGGGGCGCTAGAGCTCCACCCCACCAGTCCAAGAGGAAGAAGAAGAAGAGGATAAGAATCACAGAATATAAAAAACCAAATATCAAAATAAAACTAAACGATCCATCCATTATATATACAATCAGTACTATGTATAATCTGCATTTAGGTGTAGTTTTAAAATGTTCTCTCACTATTTTTTACCAGATCGAAAGGTCGAGTGATGTACTTCCTGTTTCTTTGGGGTCTCCTGCGCATGTCCTGGGCGCACTCAGCTTTACCAATAGACCTACGCTTTGTTCGCTGCTACTGACGCACTGGAACCAGCCTTTAGTGCAAAGTATAGGAGAGCTGAGGGGTGCTGAATCTAGCGTCCGTGTCATGCGCAGAACGGCAGGAGACTGGAGTATTGGCTCAGCTCAGATCAGGAAGTTGACCCGGAAGTTCTTGCTCTTGGATTTATAATGAAGGAAACAAAATGGATATTTATTCAAAGAATCCTTCTTGGCAGCTTGTGACAACAGAGCCGATTGATTCCATGTGACCTGATTTAATCAACTTGATGGTGAGTGACTTTCTTTTATTACCAATGTGTCTTTTCCCTATTCAAAAACTCTGAGCGCTAATAGCAGCGCGGCTAGCTGTTTTAAGTCCTGATGAGTGAATTTATACCTTTAAGCTGCACTCAGTAACATGGTAAGCAAGCTAGGTATCGCTAGCTACTTTACACAAACACGTCTCAGAGCTTTCATCTCTCCCGTCAGGTATAATCCGTAGGCCAGCCTTCCCACAGACTTGGGACCCTGTATTACCACGGTAACATACAGAGACAAACTCGGTTCCCCCAGGTTTTTCCTCTTTCTACTTCCAAACATTTTTTATTTTCTGCTAGCTGAAAAGGTGTTTTTCTCTTTGGGACTCTGGTATTTTTTCCTTAAATTGAAGCTGTAACAGCCGGCCGTTTCTATCCTCCTCTCACTTCCGGGATGTTCTGGTGAAAAATGCTCCAGGACGCATTAATGGAGGATCCAAGCAGTGAGGAAGTGCAGCGCTTCGGCAAGACAGCCAGCCGGATTGTCCAATCATTGCTTTCGTAACGTATGATTGGCTGAGGTTTTTAGAGAACTGCGGGACAACCACTTAAAAAAAACGAAAGAAATGAATAATCTCCACGATATATTTATAGCTGTACTATGTTAGAATGTTGTTAAGAGGCATGAAAACAAAACGTTAAGCTACATTGTTTACCAATCTACTGAGTGCAGCTTTAAATAGCGACATGTTTTTGTTATAGTTGTGGCCGAATGTTAGAGAAACACTGATACTGTTGATTGAATCGTTGGTTTTTGTAGTTTAGCCGTTTTGAGGAGGTTTTTTTGTTTCTTTTCCTTAAAGCGTTATGGCAGCCTGAGGGAGTTTTGTGTGACTGGGTTTGATGGGACAAATCAGTGGATTTGACTTTATTTTGTTGTTAATTCACTTCATTAGTTGAGCTGATTGTCATGACTTGCTTGGTTAGTGTTTGTTGTCTGAATTGTAACATTAATTATCTGACTGTGTTAGTTAGAGATGGATTTATGTGTTTGTGGTGTCAGTAGAAAGCTCATTGTGAATATTAAGTTGTGTTTCTGACCTTGTGTAGGTCAGGTTGTTTTTTCCTTGAAACTCTTACAACTTCTGTTGTGACCACATTGTGGTTGTTTTTTATTGTTATTATATCTGATTATAATTATATTATTCTAAGGTCTCCTTATGATTTCTTTACTGGTTGATGTGTAGAATTAGACCTACACATTGTTAGTGAACTGGTGGTAGGGATTTTTACCAGCAAAATATTCAGTCAGATGAAAATATTTCGCCTCATTCCCTGCCCTAGTGGCGATATGTGATTTTTTGCGCATCTGAAAACAGACTTGCAAAAATGCGCCCCACCCCAATAACATTTCACCAGCCGCCACTGTAGATAATATAAATATAATATACAAATATACACTTTTGGAACACAGCTTTAGCTGCAGCTGTGTGCATCCTAACGTGTGTGAGAGCAGCTACAGGTCTGTGGTCTCGTAACACACCACAGAGCCACTCATAACTCAGAGAAACAGCTGATTAAATCCTGATTACTGTAGCAACAGCTCTAAAGGGTGTGAGTGTGTGACACAGTGTCATAAATCATCTAAACTGTTCTTCATGCTTATAAAATGCAGTAGCAGGGACATCATTCCTGTGCACGTGTCATGTGACCACGCTGTGTAAGAAATACAAATGCTAAGAGACTAACAGGACTCTGATCTCCTATTTGTTATGGATACAGAATCTCCTCCTCCTGACTTGTAGAGAGGAAGTTTAATTTGATGTGTAAACTTTACTCCTGCAGTCAGATAAAATGTGAGTTTTCTTTTAGAAGTTTAGAGTTTTCTCTGGTTGTGTTTTTATTATAATTTTACATTTTCCCATTTCCTTCTCTCGTCCTCTTCTGTCATTATTCCTGTTTCCTCTGCTGCCTTTTCATTTATTCCTCTGTGTGAAAAAAGTCAAAAAACTTTTTTTTGTTGGTCTCGACTCTCATTTCCTTTCATTTTCTCTTTATCCTCCACTCTTATCCTTTCCTTTCTTTTTTCACACAACTTTTTTTCCCTCCTCCCTTCTTATACGTTATTTCCCTTCCTTTTTTCTTTATTCTTTCCTTTCTCTTGTTTCTTTGTTCTTTTCTTTCCCTCTTCTCTTGCTTTTGTTACATTTTCTTTCCATCTTTTCCTTCCCTCATCTTTTTTCCCTCTATTCATTCCATTTTGCCATCTTCCTTTCCCTTCATCTTCCCATCCCCTTCTCTCACATTTTCATTTGATCATTTATTTTACATTTGCTTTTTTTCTCATCCTTTTTTTCATTCCATTTCTTCTTTTCCTTTGATTTTCCTTCTTTATCTTCCCTTTCCCATTCTCATTTTCCACTCATCCTGTTGTTTATTTCTCTCTCTCTTTCTTTTCTCTTCATTTTTCATTCATCTAGTTTATCTTCCTGTTTTTCTTTCATTTCTTTCCACTTTCTTTTCCATTCATCTCTTTCCCATCTCTCATTTTATTTTCTTTGCCGTTCGTTTTTCTGTTCCTTTCCCTTGTTATCATGTTTCCTCTTTACTAAACTTCCACTTTTAGTTCCTTTTCTCTCATCTGTTCTTGCCACTTTTCTTTCCACTTCTCCTTTCCCTCTATTCCCTCTATTCTTTATTACTTAATATTAATGTCTTTCCCTCTGTGACTTCTCATCCTTCTTTGTGTTTCCTTTCCTTTTTGTCCCGTTTTATTTAGATAACAGGTTTCATAAAGCACATGGTTTTGATGCAGACAAAGGAAACATCTGAATTATTTGACCCTATGAACCCCTGAAGCTGAATCCTTTCTACCTTCGTTGTCTGTGACTCATCAGGTCATTTCATCTGTTAAAGTGTTTGTGATGAACAATCCAGTGGCTCCGCCCTCAGAACCCCACATGACCTCCTCCTCCATCAGAGACTGGTTGAATTAGTGGATTTTGTGTCAGACAGAAGTTAATAATAAGTTTCATTATTCTACAACATAATCAGTCTTCTAATATCTCACACATCAAGAACACCGAGCGGTCAACGTGACGCCGAGGCGAAGTGGCGCCTCGATCCGTCTAATTAGAATCCTCAGCTTCTGCTACTGGACGATAACATCTATGTGTGTTTATGGGTGGTGAGGGTTGAAACTCTTCTGACTGTTAATTAAAACCTCATTCGTCCTGTTAAACACTAAGTGGTTGGCTGGCGACGGATGAGCACGTTTCCAACATGGACGCTGTTAATCAAACTTACAATAACACGGTTCAACAAGTTTCTCAGTGATTGAAACGTTAATGAGGTGGTGAGTGTTTGTGCTCGCTGCTGCAGAAACGAGTCAACAACCACAGGTCACATGACGCGCTAATGGTGATGGAAGGGTTACACCATACGCTGATGATGTTTGCGTTTCTCTAAATGAAAACCACACTTCAGATACTGAAACTCATCATTCACAGGGTATCCGCGGGTCCTTAAAAAGCCTTAAAAGGTCATAAATTTGCATTTCCAAAATTAAGGCCTTAAATATCATTAAAAATTATAAATTATCCTTAAATTCAGTGTCCAAAGGTCTTAAATTTCTAGGGCCCCTATGATTTCTGGGTTACGAAGATCCTGAAACTCAGCAGTACACCAGACCGCAAGGGTCTAGAAGGGTCTAGGTCATTTAAGGCTGTTATTATGTCGTTAATTCAGTAAAACGGAGCTTTTTAAAATTATTTTCAGGTGAATGCATTACACTTTGGTAAGATATAATGCAGATCAATTATCTTGATGTTTGTTATTTTTGTGCACTTTCACTTCCAATAAAGGTTTAGTCAGAATTAGGGATGTTCCGATACCACTTTTTTCAAAACCAATTCAATACCGATACTTAAATCTGAGTACTCGCCGATACCGAGTACCGATACTTCTACCACACAAAAAAATGCAACAAATTGGAATACAGGTTTTATTTTTTCTTCTCTGCTTTTTACAACAAATAACTGAGTTAGATAAAAAAATATATATATATTAATAAAAATGATCACAAAACTAAAATATAAGGTGAAAAATAACAATTTTCTGTGATTTCACACTGAAATTATTGCAGTTTTTCACATTTTAACCAAATAAAATGAACTATTTGGCACCATCTCCAGCTCTCAACCCACACTGTTCCTCTTTAGCTCAATAGCTCCCCCTAGTGTTCAATATAGGAAACTACAACATAAATCAAAAGTCACAGACGGTGAAGCCACTGGTATCGGGTAACTTTAACCGAGACCGGTATCGGGCCGATATCGGTATCAGTGCATCCCTAGTCAGAACTATTTGTCAGGTGGTCACATCCCCTTCCTCATTCCGTGAATGTAAGGTCTTAAATTTGATCAAAACAGCCTTAAAACGGGTCTTAAAAAGTCTTAAATTTGGCTTCCTTGAACCTGCAGATACCCTGGTTCACACATGAATCAATTTAACAAATCAAACGTTTGAACTGAAATTAAAGGGAGCCGTTTCTCAGCACATGACCGTTCTGATTTATGGATTTTAGTTCAAATAAAACTCCTAAGACAGACTCCCAATAACAACATCCAGCATCATCCCACAGCATCCAACTGTAGACATTAAACTACCCATCCATACAGTATTTGGCCCTGAGGAGTTCCCCAAAGATCAGTGACCCTCAGTTCACTCAGACCCTCCATCACAGTGTGAAAAATAAAACCTCTTCTCCTATCACCCATCATCCTGGGACAATATTAGTCATTTCCACTCAAGAAAAGTTAAACATCCCACAAAAAACACAATCATTATCAACCAGATGAGCTACAAAAGCAACCAGTTAAAAATGAATTCACAGCAATGAAAAGATAAATGTCACCAGCAGCAGCTCAGTCCAGGGGTCGAGTCCAGAAACGCACTTTAAAATGGATGAAACGTCCCTTTGAGACGTAAAGCTTTTATAATTTGAACTAATCAGCCAGGACCTCTGGAGCGCGAACAGAAAGGCTGAGGTTCTCTTTGATTCCTGGCTGAGAGTGGCATGTACCACCGCTCCACTCAGCCGACACGATGACGGATGACATTCAACCAGAACAACAACAACAGCCTGCAGCGCAACTCCGTGCAGAACGAGGCGGCGCCGTCAGGCTCTGCTCTGACAGAACAACCATCAGGGACACGGCAGAGCTGAGTGGTTCTGGTTCTGAATCCGAAATGTTTCCGGTCAACTCGTCACATGACGGCACATCACAGACCAGATGAGAGGACTGGGTGAACGAGCTGCTGGCAGGTTTCGGTCTGTCCACATGAACACAAAGAGATATACGTCCTCTACTTCCATCGTTTCCTTTAAGCAGCTTTAAACTGTGAGTAAACAGGATTCAGAGCTGTGGTGTTTATTTCTGGGATTCTTTCAGCTGACAGCCTGTGAACTCACCCTCTTGATGTCCTTGCCGAAGGTCTCACTGAAACTGGAGCCGAGGATCTCAAACTGAACATGAGAGTTTGAGCCGCTGTCCTTAAAGTCCATCGTCCCCGTCAGGCCGGTGATATTCCCCTGAAAGGAAGGAGACAGAGCGGAGGTTAAACTCACAAAGGATCCGATGCTTTTGATGTTTCTGGGTTTCTCAGTTTCTTTAAAACTTCTTTTAGTAAACAGAAATCCCGTCGGAGTTTCTCGTCATTTTGGGTTCAAGCTGCAAAACTTTTATATTCTGTAAAGATTTCTTGATATTATAAATCAAATACACGATTTCAGTGTACTTTTTATAACAGTACATGCCAACACATACTTTAATTATACTTTTCTGTCAATCCTGTGTTTCAGATGACTCTGATGTTAATGCTGCTACATGCAGGGCTGCAAGACTGGTCACAGTCCTACCAGCTCTCACATTCAGAGGCTCTGAAACAACCTCTAGACAAAATGAATTCACTAATTCATTTAAAGAAACAGAAACTTTTGTTTCACACTAGAACTAAACCTGAACACAGGAACCACTGATCTACGATCAGTTTCTCCAGTTAAAACCACCCTGCTCTGTTCTTTTGCTCCACTGTTGGACCTTCCACCCAGCATGCAGCAGCAGATGAGATGAAAACAAACGAGTTCTGATCAGAACTTCAGTTCTGACAGACTGAAAGGCCACAGATGAAATATCAGCTTAACTTCTACCATTTCATGTTGGATGCAAACAAAGACTAAAGGCAACCATCAGAAAACCAAACCATCCTGTCAGACGCAAAGGTCGCCACCTGGAGGAGAAGAATGTTTAATCCTGTTTGTTTTGTGAACGTCTCGCTCCGTTCATTCATCCATCGCTCCTTTAAAAGTGAAAACTGTTAGAAGAGACAAGGTGTGAAGGTTGAATCTGATGATGTGATGAAGAGACAATGATCTGCTCCTCCTGGTGTATGAAAGGGATCCGTTTGCTGTTAGAAAAATGACTCACAAATACTAAAGTTCAATAATTAAACTTGATCTTTTTAAAGGAATCTAGTGACTGATAACACATTATAATATATTCCTCCACCAATGGAAAATGTCTGTTAATGTGACACAATAAACTTTAATTAAAAATAACAACTACAGGGACCTTTCGCCTGAAAAATCAAACAAAAGATGAACTAGAAGTTTATAAAGGCTTCACAAATGTATTTAAACTACGTTTCATAATACGATTCATTTATCAGACAGCGACACATTCACCTATCAGGCATCTTGTGGTCTCCTCTGTGAGAGGAAACCCATGCATGCATGGAGAGAACATGCAACTCCATGCAGAAAGGCTGCAGACGGGATTTGAACCAATGACCTTGATGTGAGGCAACAGTGCTACCAACTGCCCCACCATGCAGCCGTCAGCATCCAACCATCGTTCTGCACATTTGCCTCCAGCCATTGTCCTACTTGTGGGCTCCCAGTCTTTAGCCTTTCTTTTAGACACCAGCTGACTGCTTTTTCAGATATTTTAAAGGCTACTAAAAAAGAAAGGCCAAATAAAAAATAGCCTTGGAGGTGGAGATGATTAAGGTGCTAAACCCTAACCGTAACCCTGAAGCCTACAGGAGCCTCTGAACTAAACCCCCCAGGTCTAATAAGAGTTTAATTTCTGCACGCAATATCTCTCTTTTGGTCACAACAAAAAGAAATATGTAAAAGTATTTTAAAAAAAAACAGTTAAGTTTTTATTGTG
Source organism: Callopanchax toddi (assembly GCA_006937965.1). Lineage (NCBI taxonomy): Eukaryota > Metazoa > Chordata > Actinopteri > Cyprinodontiformes > Nothobranchiidae > Callopanchax > Callopanchax toddi. Next base: position 1,832,005 of record SSNR01000021.1, on the reverse strand, counting down.
AAACAGATTTCTGTTTGTTTTTTGGGTTTAATAAAAACGTTCAGGTCTGAAATCTTTATGTCCAGACTGCAGCCCTGATTAAAGATCCAGTCAGAACCAGCTAATGAGCAGAACATATAAAAACAACAAACTCACATCAGATAACTCAGTCACACCTCACTGCAGACGGCAGGTTCACTAACTGGGATTAGGATTTACTATTAAACGTTAAAGTTCTGCTGTCTGAAATGTTCTCGTCAGTGTTACGAGCATTTCAGGAGTACATATTGGATCATTAATGAGCTCTGTGGTTGGTACTCCTACAAACTCATGTTTTTTAATAAAACTCATTCGTCCTCGCAGGGACTCATCAGAGCATCTTCTTCCAGTTAGACCCTCAGAACCAGAGTCCAGGAGTCTTCTGGTTTCATCATCAGCGTTTCATGTTTGATTTACTGAAGTTAAAGAATCTGAAATATCTGGAACCACTGTGTCTCTGACCTGATGTCTAAAAATAAAGATTTATTGAAACTCGTTTAATGAAAATAAGAAATCGCTGGTTCAAAAGTGGAACTGATAAAACTAACAAAACTGGTCTGGACTAAAATGATCGAACTTTAGCTGATGGAGGTGGTCTTCTAGTCTTTAGCTGATGGAGGTGGTCTTCTAGTCTTTAGCTGATGGAGGTGGTCTTCTAGTCTTTAGCTGATGGAGGTGGTCTTCTAGTCTTTAGCTGATGGAGATGGTCTTCTAGTCTTTAGCTGATGGAGGTGGTCTTCTAGTCTTTAGCTGATGGAGATGGTCTTCTAGTCTTTAGCTGATGGAGGTGGTCTTCTAGTCTTTAGCTGATGGAGGTGGTCTTCTAGTCTTTAGCTGATGGAGGTGGTCTTCTAGTCTTTAGCTGATGGAGGTGGTCTCTCTGAGGTCCATGTTCAGTGTGGTTCACACCCTGATACCAGACTAGAACCTCAGCTGCTTTACTTGTACAGATTAAACAACCTTAAAAAAACCTCAAACATTGTGAAGTCTGGCTGCTGAACAGAGCTAGTGTATATGTATACAAAATAATTTTATATAAGGATAAATATTCTGGAAAGTGTTTTAAATAAATAGACTGAATAATACTTTAATAGAACTTAAGCAGCACCCCGACATTTGAGTGTACAGAAAAGCTTAAACTTGATGTTCACTGGTCCAATCACAACACTGATCTGATGTTGGAGGGGAGAGTAACTTTTATCAGATCATGCTGAGAACGGCTGGTTGTACTTTTATATCTTAGTATTTAAAGAACTGATGGGTTATTTACTTTATTACTAAAATAACCGATAGCTGCAGCCCTACAACAGATTCCATCTAGACGTGTAATAAAAACAGGAAAAAAAACTTACGTTGGAAAATAATATTACTGAGATTTCTGGGTAAAATGAAGACATAAAACATGTTTCACCACAGAATCAGGTTTGAGGTTTTACCTTCTGGATGGTCTCCAGCATGGACCAGCCTCCGTTCCAGGGTTTGGTGGACTTCTTGATGCAGTTCAGGCTCGCCATGCTGTGCCACTTCCTGTCCTCCAGCTTCCTGTAGAAGGCATTGGCCAGCATCAGCACGCTGTCGTACAGGTAGAGGTTGGACACCTGAAGGAATCAAGAGGAAACATCTGACGAAGATGGTTCAGAAAAGATGGCTGCTAAAAATTCAAGTCAGCAGCTTTAGTCTCACTACAGAAACATGCAGAGCTGCTGATCATGTGATCAAACCTCCATCCTGCACAAAACAGCTCTGACTGAAAACACTGTTGTTAAGATAACAGTTCATCTGGGCTGCAGAGATCAAATGAAGGAACTAAAAGGTACATTTAAAAAAATATGCACCAATAATTACGTATCATACTTGACGTCATCGATTCTACAGCAGCGCTAGAGGATTCCTCCCTGATTCTCCAGACTGAGGTCACATTCTGCTGCAGGTACAACTCGAACGGATCAGAACCGCTCCACGACCCATTTCACAGATATCAGATGTGAAAAAAGCACCAGCAGAATAACTCACTCTGAACATGTTGGACTCATCATGCACAAACACCACTTTTGGGTCACAAAGTGGCTAAAAACAAAATTTAACTTGATATTTAAGCTGTTTAGTATCAGAAAACTTCAATTTTGAGGTATTTTTGTGTAAATCATCCATGAGAACTTCCCACTACAGCAGTAGTGTCCTACATCAGAGGACATCTGACCCTCTTTTGCATAAATTATTGAGACAAATGTCCTCATTTACTCGCCAAGCGTTCCAGGTGAGGATGGAGAGGACAGGAGGAGGATGGGAGAATGATGGAGGTGAGAGAAGAACGGAAGTGAGAGGTGAGCTGAAGATTTAGGATAAAAAGGAGGTAGAGAAGGAGAGGAGAGAGAGAGACACAGGGAAATGCATCAAACTACAGAAAAGGACCTGCGTTTTAGAGAGACAGAAGGACAAAGTGCCTGGATTAAAGAGAGAGAAGACAAAAAGAAAACACAGGAAAATAAAGAGTGTGATGTCTGTCTGACTCAGAATAAAACCTGAAACTATTTGAGCTCTGAATCAGCTCCTTTACCTCCAGGTTCTGCAGGTATCCTTCCTGCGGGTCGCAGAGCAGCGAGGAGATCCGGTGGTTCTGCCTCATGCAGCGGGTGCTGCTGTCCCTCCAGAGGGGGAAGATCTGCCGGATCACCGTCATCCGGCCCAGAGCCGTGTGGGTCAGCTCCAGGATCTCCGTGTCGCTGATTTCCTGCAGAGAAACCGACGTTTAAAGATCATCTTTTAATGTTTGTGAGAGAAGTGGAAACTCCCGATGAGCTAAATTAATTTAAGTTTCCGTTAATTAAAAGCACTGAATCAGCTGTTTAAAACAAACAGAAACAGCCTGCTGGATTCACTCTGGCTGTTTAAGAGCTGCGTCTGCTCGTCTACCGTTAATTGCTGCAACAAGCAGAAAGCAAATGATTCTCTGTGAGGTGTAATTATAGATAGAGTCCATGTGAGAAGGAAAGGAAAACCTCGTTCTGTTTCTCTGTGCGTCGCCTGCATTTAATTAAACATAAACAGGAGTCACTCACTGACTGCAGAATAACTCTGACAAGTTTAAACAAAACAAGTCCAGATATTCAGAATCAGACCTGTTGACTGTAGATCTCTCTATACGTAGATATACAACTATTTCACCCAGATATCTCTTTAAAGTCAGGTCTACTGAGGAGAACGTTGAGATCCTTTAGCTGATTTTATAAATAAGACCTTTTATATATGCAGCGAGCTGATATCCAGTGAAATGACTTCACACCACAAACTGCTGACAGGCAACCTAAAACAAAGTGATCCTGTTGAAACCAGCTGGAAACCTAAACCTGACAGCAGCTGTAATCACCTCCATTCAGGAAGCTTTAGAGACGCCGAACTACTAATCACAGGAATCATGGGAGGAATCAGATAAGAGGCTTGGAAACAGTTATTTTCTGAGAAACGCTGCGAGGAGGAGGAGGAGGAGGATGGATCACGCCTGAGAACGTTTTTCTGCAGCTGATTCAGGAGCAGAGAGGCCGAGGGCTAAATGCTGCAGATGATAGATTCTCTGTGTGAAGGTGTTCATCATAAACTGCTGTTATCCTAAACAACAAGAGAGTTTTAGCTCATTTAACAGCAGAAAACAAAGAGAGCAGATCAGTGAGATAGAAACCGCGTGAGGCAGCGTTTGGCTCGGGCGATAACGGCAGCTCACGGCGACGAGACGCCAGCGTTTGGTCTGGTTTTACTCCAACAATTTATCAAGAACATAAACATCAGAATAAAAACAAAACTACTAAAAACTCAAATATCTGTTTGGAGCATCAGGGGTTATTATAATGGCTTGGGAAGAACGATTGCATCTCATGAATGGAGAAGTTAAATAATCACGATTATGATTGAAATGAAATGAAATACTAAATCAAAGCTGCAAATTATTGAGTGATGATCAAATGATCTTCTGACTTTAACCCACTAAACCCTCTGAAGGAGCTTCCCTCTCCTCAGAATCACCCACAGCTTTTGTTCCTGCAGTGATGGAGGAAGACAAGAGGAGGATGGAGGTGGTGAAAAGGAAACATGGTCCTCATGGATTCAGCCGTCAGGACAGATGAACGGCTGCACCTGGAGCAGCTGTGATGTAACCACAAGCTGCTCTTTGTTCACAGACAATCAGATTTACATTTCAAAGAGAAGCGCTGGTGTCATTTACACTTATCTCATTTCCATCTCATCTCCACCAACTGTTTTCCAATAGGCTCCTCAGGTAATCAGCGTTCGTTCGACTAGAACACGGATTTATCTACAACCAGGACGTGCGTCTCCAGCGATGAAGATTTATAATGAAAAACTTTTCATTATAATCCTTTTATGAGAAAACGTCTCCGACAGCATCACAGAAACAGTGAGGTTTAAGCTCTGTTTCTTTGTTTTCTGTGAAATAACCAAACATTTAGGACATGTTCTGGAAAGAATTCAACCTAAAAAATGATCAACAGACACGCCAAACTCTAGCTTCTCCATCTGAAGTTCATAGAGGATGGAAGTAAATGAAGACGTCTCCTTGTTGTCCTGATCTGACCTGTGTGAAGCTCCGGTTTGGAGGAAATAAAATAAAAACAGTCTGAGGACGTCTCAACATGTTGAGCCAGAGTTTTCTGCTTGGCGGACTCTGAGAAGTTGAATCTGATGAAGTTTGTTTCTCCTCACTGCTCTCAGCTCACTTCTCCTCTCGCTCTCAAATGAACCTTAAAATAATGATAAATGATGTGAAAAATCCTTAATGAGTCTCAGGTTTGTGGTGGATGAAACTCCAGTGGAAGATTTTACAAAGAAACATAAGAATGAAAATGAATAGAGACACTGCTGTAAATTAGTTACCAATTACAGGACCATTTGTTTTGTTTTACCCCTTTAGAGGCCCAAAAGCTTATTTGATTGCTTGTTTTAATTCTGAATTTACAGCCTAAACCAGGGGTGTCATTCATATGGCCCATTGGCAGATTGTTTTGCTCAAATCTAGAAAATTGGACCATATTTAAGAAGATTTGGCCTATTTCAAGTAGGGCTGTACGAATATATTTTCTTTTTAGACAAAAATAAGACAAAATGGCTAAAAACAAGGTTATTTTACTTTCTTAGAAATGAGTTTTTGCAGTGTAAACCAAACATGTCTCCGTTGTTGCTCATCCTGAAGTAAAAGTTTAAATTCAGGCTTTTGTTTCGTCTCTCTTGGAGGATTGTAAGTCACTTTAACCATGTCTATAAACCTTCATTCGACTGATAGCAGACTGCTGCTGCTGCCAGGCTCTGACTAACTCCTCCACATTCTCTCCTGTAAATAAACAAAGTCTGACTTACTTTCTTACCAATCTGCAGCAGTGTCTCTCCCATGAGTACTGCTCCGGTTATAGAACTACTTCCTGTTTCTAGAGACTCTGTCCACTTTGAGTGATGTCACCAGTGGGTGTGGTCCTAACTGTAGATAAATAACTGATAGACGCCGCCTCTTCAGATCGACCCAAACATCCCTTTCAGATCACTTTCTGGCCACCAGGGGGCCCCACATATAAGAAACTAACTTCTGACTCTGCAGATGTTTTAACGTTTCAGGTCTTACCTCATTCACAAACACCCAGTGACTGTCTTTGGAGGCCAGGTTCGTCTCCACCGCCTGCAACAACACAAACAGAAAATGTTCATATGAATTTATTTTCTGATCAGCATCCTCGTCTGATCGGTGACCAAATCTGTCAAATATCAACCATTTAAGGCTTTTCAGAGAGAAGCAGGTGAAATTTATTAAAGTCACTCGTTTGGCTCAGACCCACCAACAGGATCCTAACAACGAGCTGCGCTGACCTTTAAGGGTCATTCTGCATCCACTGAATGTTTGTATTTTTTAACTTAAAAAAATGAAAGATTATTTTTTTCTTCCTTTTAAAAACATTTTTATAAAAGGTTTAGATTTTGAATGCAAATCAGGAAATAAAGAAGGTGATTAAATAAGATCACTAGTCCCATAAGGGGGAAAATTCACCCACCCAGGCAGTAGAGCGTTCCCTGGCTGGAGGCTGACTAACTCCCGGCTGAAGGCTGACTAACTCCCGGCTGGAGGCTGACTAACTCCCGGCTGGAGGCTGACTAACTCCCGGCTGGAGGCTGACTAACTCCTGGCTGGAGGCTGACTAACTCCCGGCTGGAGGCTGACTAACTCCCGGCTGGAGGCTGACTAACTCCCGGCTGGAGGCTGACTAACTCCTGGCTGGAGGCTGACTAACCCCTGGCTGGAGGCTGACTAACTCCTGGCTGAAGGCTGACTAACCCCTGGCTGGAGGCTGACTAACCCCTGGCTGGAGGCTGACTAACCCCTGGCTGGAGGCTGACTAACTCCTGGCTGGAGGCTGACTAACTCCTGGCTGGAGGCTGACTAACTCCCGGCTGGAGGCTGACTAACTCCTGGCTGGAGGCTGACTAACTCCCGGCTGGAGGCTGACTAACTCCCGGCTGGAGGCTGACTAACTCCCGGCTGGAGGCTGACTAACTCCCGGCTGGAGACTGACTAACTCCCGGCTGGAGACTGACTAACTCCCGGCTCTTTCTCNCTGTAGGTCACCTGTTCTCCTGTAGGTCACCTGTTCTCCTCCTGTAGGTCACCTGTTCTCCTGTAGGTCACCTGTTCTCCTCCTGTAGGTCACCTGTTCTCCTGTAGGTCACCTGTTCTCCTCCTGTAGGTCACCTGTTCTCCTGTAGGTCACCTGTTCTCCTCCTGTAGGTCACCTGTTCTCCTGTAGGTCACCTGTTCTCCTGTAGGTCACCTGTTCTCCTCCTGTAGGTCACATGTTCTCCTGTAGGTCACCTGTTCTCCTGTAGGTCACCTGTTCTCTGTAGGTCACCTGTTCTCTGTAGGTC